>CM076684.1:10422354-10424854 GCA_038501925.1 Xenopus petersii | reverse complement strand
ATTTGACGGAAAGCCTCCTTTATTTGCTCTAGATACAGGATCGAAACCCAGATTCTAGGTCGTATTTCCAGCCTGGCAAAAAAACCCTGTAGCGGAAAATGCTTTCGATCCATCGACCTCTGGGTTATGGGCCCAGCATGCTTCCTTTGCGCCACTATGCTGCCCGCACGCCACGCACCAAGGTATTCGTGCTGTGTGTGGCACTTAGTAGGGGGCCGATAGCTCTTCCAGCACGGTTTATGCCTTGCCAGCCTTCGGAAAAGCGCCCAGTGCACATCGCCTACCACACCGCTTGCGATGGAGAGGACTGCTGCCTCGCCTGAATACGGCGCCTTACCTTCTGTCCTAAGGAGATAAAATAAGATGCCTCATTTGTAGAGGCAATCCTTGGTGGATAACACATTTGCAGCAGGAGAAATCAATTGGCCCACCACCATTTGGCCGCAAAACCGTTTGCCTCAAAACCCTTATTTGCTCTTGACAATGGATTTAAACTCAGATCTTGGGTTCTTCCCCTGCCCAACAAAAATCTTTAGCAGAGAATGGTTTCGATCCATCGACCTCTGGGTTATGGGCCCAGCACGCTTCCGTTGCGCCACTCTGCTACCGGCTCCATTCTGCCCGATGGCCGCAAACCACAGTAGTGCGTTGCGGCGCGGCCTGTGCACACGCCAAACAGGTCCTGAGGAGTTAAGGTTAGAAGCCTCCTTTGTAGAGGCAATCCTCGGTGAATAACGCATTGTTCCACGGTTGAGCAAGATGAATGTCTGCAGATTCCCCACGGTCACGGCAGTCGGGCAGCCGTCGTCTCTGTGGCGCAATCGGTTAGCGCATTCGGCTGTTAACCGGAAGGTTGGTGGTGCGAGACCACCCAGGGACGTCTTTTCCCTGCTGTTTTTGTGCTGTGAAAGATTCTAGCAATGCAGCGATAAACGGTGGCTGCTCTTCTTTTGCCGGGAGTTTATTGCAATCCCTGCCATGCCTTATTGCCTGACCATGTGGGTTCAGTGGGGGGGGGGGCAGATTTTGCAGACTCTCCAGCATTCCTATTGGATCGCGACGGGTCTGTCAAAATTGGGCACCTTGTCTGCTGCCAAAGCAGAGAGACAGACGTTTAACTTAACTGCTTTTTGAGCCAACAGGACTGCTTTGAGGCTTGTCACACGAAACCCTGGAGAACGTCAGCGAAACACGCGCAGGGTTTGCTTTTTATTTATTTATTTATTTTAAACGGCGACGGGCTGGTCCGGGATTTGAACCCGGGACCTCTCGCACCCGAAGCGAGAATCATACCCCTAGACCAACGAGCCAGACCTTGGCCGCTGTGTCGGTTGAAACCATCAGTGCTTTCTGTACGCTGCAAGGTGGGCCCGCAGTGTTTGGTTGGACTGCAGTCTGGTTCCTGCTAGCACTAGTAACGGTCAACATGTTAGATCAGAGCCAAGAAAGAGCACGGACCTTTCCCTCTTGATGACTAACGTGCATTGTCCATTTAATTGTACTCTCTATGCAAGCAGACGCTACTTTCCGAAACATTGCTCCGGGCCTTATGCCTTCACAAATTCATGGAATTCTATATCTAACTAAGTTGTGAAGAAAACACTGGCTTAGCAGTCCACCTTTTTCCTTAAGGGACTCCTGTAGGTTGACATGTAAAACTGCACAGCTTGGCATTGATAACAATTGGCAAGTAGTTGCTGCAGTGTGCCGATTCTCGCAAAACTTGGCAGCGGTGGGATTCGAACCCACGCCTCCAGAGAGACTGGAGCCTAAATCCAGCGCCTTAGACCGCTCGGCCACGCTACCAGACGGGGGGCAGCCTCTTTTTTTTTCAGCGACTGAAGAAAACAAAAAGCACACCACATTGGAAAACAAGAGCATATTAACAAGTGGCGGCTTTACAAATACTGTGAAATAGAACCCTGCGGCCGGGGCGGGTATTTGGGAGCTTCTGATCCACGATGACGGCACCTTCAGTTCAATGGTCACGGTCACCACGAAAACCTCTCTTCTCCAAACCGGGCCCCTGCGCAAGGTTTTGTTTGTTTTTTTCTTCCGATTTTGTATTGCAGTCCCAGGGGCAGTTCTCTTTAAAGTACCTGTCTGAATTCCAGGGGCTCAGGAGACGGCTCCTTCTAGCATTAGGGCTTCCTGCCTTCTGAGCCGACAGTGGAATATGCAAAGGAACACACATCTTACCTTATGGCGTTACCAAGCTCTTGTAAACCACGCCGACCGGTAATTTGACAAGTCACATTGCCCCAGTTATGCTGTTCACACAAAGGTGGAACTGTAGTTGTGTAACAGGGCGTTTGGAGTGTTCCTTTCTGCACAAAAGCTTGGCAGCGGTGTGATTCGAACCCACGCCCCCGAAGAGACTGGAGCCTTAATCCAGCGCCTTAGACCGCTCGGCCACGCTACCATCGACGTTTGGCTTAAGCTTGCCCCTCTCCACACTGCTAGGAAGAAACAGGCAAGGTTTTGTATTTCGAGACCTTTT
>CM076684.1:10412354-10417354 GCA_038501925.1 Xenopus petersii | reverse complement strand
CTGCCAAAGCAGAGAGACAGACGTTTAACTTAACTGCTTTTTGAGCCAACAGGACTGCTTTGAGGCTTGTCACACGAAACCCTGGAGAACGTCAGCGAAACACGCGCAGGGTTTGCTTTTTATTTATTTATTTATTTATTTTAAACGGCGACGGGCTGGTCCGGGATTTGAACCCGGGACCTCTCGCACCCGAAGCGAGAATCATACCCCTAGACCAACGAGCCAGACCTTGGCCGCTGTGTCGGTTGAAACCATCAGTGCTTTCTGTACGCTGCAAGGTGGGCCCGCAGTGTTTGGTTGGACTGCAGTCTGGTTCCTGCTAGCACTAGTAACGGTCAACATGTTAGATCAGAGCCAAGAAAGAGCACGGACCTTTCCCTCTTGATGACTAACGTGCATTGTCCATTTAATTGTACTCTCTATGCAAGCAGACGCTACTTTCCGAAACATTGCTCCGGGCCTTATGCCTTCACAAATTCATGGAATTCTATATCTAACTAAGTTGTGAAGAAAACACTGGCTTAGCAGTCCACCTTTTTCCTTAAGGGACTCCTGTAGGTTGACATGTAAAACTGCACAGCTTGGCATTGATAACAATTGGCAAGTAGTTGCTGCAGTGTGCCGATTCTCGCAAAACTTGGCAGCGGTGGGATTCGAACCCACGCCTCCAGAGAGACTGGAGCCTAAATCCAGCGCCTTAGACCGCTCGGCCACGCTACCAGACGGGGGGCAGCCTCTTTTTTTTTCAGCGACTGAAGAAAACAAAAAGCACACCACATTGGAAAACAAGAGCATATTAACAAGTGGCGGCTTTACAAATACTGTGAAATAGAACCCTGCGGCCGGGGCGGGTATTTGGGAGCTTCTGATCCACGATGACGGCACCTTCAGTTCAATGGTCACGGTCACCACGAAAACCTCTCTTCTCCAAACCGGGCCCCTGCGCAAGGTTTTGTTTGTTTTTTTCTTCCGATTTTGTATTGCAGTCCCAGGGGCAGTTCTCTTTAAAGTACCTGTCTGAATTCCAGGGGCTCAGGAGACGGCTCCTTCTAGCATTAGGGCTTCCTGCCTTCTGAGCCGACAGTGGAATATGCAAAGGAACACACATCTTACCTTATGGCGTTACCAAGCTCTTGTAAACCACGCCGACCGGTAATTTGACAAGTCACATTGCCCCAGTTATGCTGTTCACACAAAGGTGGAACTGTAGTTGTGTAACAGGGCGTTTGGAGTGTTCCTTTCTGCACAAAAGCTTGGCAGCGGTGTGATTCGAACCCACGCCCCCGAAGAGACTGGAGCCTTAATCCAGCGCCTTAGACCGCTCGGCCACGCTACCATCGACGTTTGGCTTAAGCTTGCCCCTCTCCACACTGCTAGGAAGAAACAGGCAAGGTTTCGTATTTCGAGACCTTTTATTTTTTAATGACTTTTTTTTTTTTTTTTTTAAAACGTTGGGGCACAAGCCAACGCCCCCAGAGAAACAGGCCACTTAGTCCAGCACCTTAAGTGGATCTGCCTTAACTCACCTCTACAACCAAAAGCAATCAGCTTTCCTACCCATTCACACGCCAAACAGGTCCTGAGGAGTTAAGGTTAGAAGCCTCCTTTGTAGAGGCAATCCTCGGTGAATAACGCATTGTTCCACGGTTGAGCAAGATGAATGTCTGCAGATTCCCCACGGTCACAGCAGTCGGGCAGCCGTCGTCTCTGTGGCGCAATCGGTTAGCGCATTCGGCTGTTAACCGGAAGGTTGGTGGTGCGAGACCACCCAGGGACGTCTTTTCCCTGCTGTTTTTGTGCTGTGAAAGATTCTAGCAATGCAGCGATAAACGGTGGCTGCTCTTCTTTTGCCGGGAGTTTATTGCAATCCCTGCCATGCCTTATTGCCTGACCATGTGGGTTCAGTGGGGGGGGGGGCAGATTTTGCAGACTCTCCAGCATTCCTATTGGATCGCGACGGGTCTGTCAAAATTGGGCACCTTGTCTGCTGCCAAAGCAGAGAGACAGACGTTTAACTTAACTGCTTTTTGAGCCAACAGGACTGCTTTGAGGCTTGTCACACGAAACCCTGGAGAACGTCAGCGAAACACGCTACATGCTATAAACGCGCAGGGTTTGCTTTTTATTTATTTATTTATTTATTTTAAACGGCGACGGGCTTGTCCGGGATTTGAACCCGGGACCTCTCGCACCCGAAGCGAGAATCATACCCCTAGACCAACGAGCCAGACCTTGGACGCTGTGTCGGTTGAAACCATCAGTGCTTTCTGTACGCTGCAAGGTGGGCCCGCAGTGTTTGGTTGGACTGCAGTCTGGTTCCTGCTAGCACTAGTAACGGTCAACATGTTAGATCAGAGCCAAGAAAGAGCACGGACCTTTCCCTCTTGATGACTAACGTGCATTGTCCATTTAATTGTACTCTCTATGCAAGCAGACGCTACTTTCCGAAACATTGCTCCGGGCCTTATGCCTTCACAAATTCATGGAATTCTATATCTAACTAAGTTGTGAAGAAAACACTGGCTTAGCAGTCCACCTTTTTCCTTAAGGGACTCCTGTAGGTTGACATGTAAAACTGCACAGCTTGGCATTGATAACAATTGGCAAGTAGTTGCTGCAGTGTGCCGATTCTCGCAAAACTTGGCAGCGGTGGGATTCGAACCCACGCCTCCAGAGAGACTGGAGCCTAAATCCAGCGCCTTAGACCGCTCGGCCACGCTACCAGACGGGGGGCAGCCTCTTTTTTTTTCAGCGACTGAAGAAAACAAAAAGCACACCACATTGGAAAACAAGAGCATATTAACAAGTGGCGGCTTTACAAATACTGTGAAATAGAACCCTGCGGCCGGGGCGGGTATTTGGGAGCTTCTGATCCACGATGACGGCACCTTCAGTTCAATGGTCACGGTCACCACGAAAACCTCTCTTCTCCAAACCGGGCCCCTGCGCAAGGTTTTGTTTGTTTTTTTCTTCCGATTTTGTATTGCAGTCCCAGGGGCAGTTCTCTTTAAAGTACCTGTCTGAATTCCAGGGGCTCAGGAGACGGCTCCTTCTAGCATTAGGGCTTCCTGCCTTCTGAGCCGACAGTGGAATATGCAAAGGAACACACATCTTACCTTATGGCGTTACCAAGCTCTTGTAAACCACGCCGACCGGTAATTTGACAAGTCACATTGCCCCAGTTATGCTGTTCACACAAAGGTGGAACTGTAGTTGTGTAACAGGGCGTTTGGAGTGTTCCTTTCTGCACAAAAGCTTGGCAGCGGTGTGATTCGAACCCACGCCCCCGAAGAGACTGGAGCCTTAATCCAGCGCCTTAGACCGCTCGGCCACGCTACCATCGACGTTTGGCTTAAGCTTGCCCCTCTCCACACTGCTAGGAAGAAACAGGCAAGGTTTCGTATTTCGAGACCTTTTATTTTTTAATGACTTTTTTTTTTTTTTTTTTAAAACGTTGGGGCACAAGCCAACGCCCCCAGAGAAACAGGCCACTTAGTCCAGCACCTTAAGTGGATCTGCCTTAACTCACCTCTACAACCAAAAGCAATCAGCTTTCCTACCCATTCAGAGAAGAGATAGATATGAAGGATCCGGTACGGAGGTAGAGGATGAGGAACAGATGCAAAGGCAAATGTTACCAACTTGCATCTTTTTCCACATGAACAGCTCGAGATTTTGGAGGATCCACCAAGAGTTGATGCTCCAGTGGAGCGTATTTTGAAAAACTGAACTCCAAACTGCCACCAAACATCTTCTACCTGCCTCGGAAGCCGTAGCCGCCTTACCTCTCGTTTTCAACAGCTGGCAGAGGTCACAAGCCTGCCCCGACTTCTCCAACAGTGTGGCACGCTGCGCAACACAGCAATTTTATTCTACATGCTATACAAGCCAACAAGAGTCGATGAAACTTTTAAATCAAGCACTCAATCAGCAAGAGGATGAAACGCAGCACACGACGAGGATGGGATTCGAACCCACGCGTGCAGAGCACAATGGATTAGCAGTCCATCGCGTTAACCACTCGGCCACCTCGTCTCTGGTCGTGCTGGGATATCGGTCTCAAACGAAGCGGACCAGCCACCATTCGGCCGCAAGACCATTTGACGGAAAGCCTCCTTTATTTGCTCTAGATACCGGATCGAAACCCAGATTCTAGGTCGTATTTCCAGCCTGGCAAAAAAACCCTGTAGCGGAAAATGCTTTCGATCCATCGACCTCTGGGTTATGGGCCCAGCATGCTTCCTTTGCGCCACTATGCTGCCCGCACGCCACGCACCAAGGTATTCGTGCTGTGTGTGGCACTTAGTAGGGGGCCGATAGCTCTTCCAGCACGGTTTATGCCTTGCCAGCCTTCGGAAAAGCGCCCAGTGCACATCGCCTACCACACCGCTTGCGATGGAGAGGACTGCTGCCTCGCCTGAATACGGCGCCTTACCTTCTGTCCTAAGGAGATAAAATAAGATGCCTCATTTGTAGAGGCAATCCTTGGTGGATAACACATTTGCAGCAGGAGAAATCAATTGGCCCACCACCATTTGGCCGCAAAACCGTTTGCCTCAAAACCCTTATTTGCTCTTGACAATGGATTTAAACTCAGATCCTGGGTTCTTCCCCTGCCCAACAAAAATCTTTAGCAGAGAATGGTTTCGATTCATCGACCTCTGGGTTATGGGCCCAGCACGCTTCCGCTGCGCCCCTCTGCTACCGGTTCCATTCTGCCCGATGGCCGCAAACCACAGTAGTGCGTTGCAGCGCGGCCTGTGCACACGCCAAACAGGTCCTGAGGAGTTAAGGTTAGAAGCCTCCTTTGTAGAGGCAATCCTCGGTGAATAACGCATTGTTCCACGGTTGAGCAAGATGAATGTCTGCAGATTCCCCACGGTCACAGCAGTCGGGCAGCCGTCGTCTCTGTGGCGCAATCGGTTAGCGCATTCGGCTGTTAACCGGAAGGTTGGTGGTGCGAGACCACCCAGGGACGTCTTTTCCCTGCTGTTTTTGTG
>CM076684.1:10374854-10402354 GCA_038501925.1 Xenopus petersii | reverse complement strand
CGAAGCGAGAATCATACCCCTAGACCAACGAGCCAGACCTTGGCCGCTGTGTCGGTTGAAACCATCAGTGCTTTCTGTACGCTGCAAGGTGGGCCCGCAGTGTTTGGTTGGACTGCAGTCTGGTTCCTGCTAGCACTAGTAACGGTCAACATGTTAGATCAGAGCCAAGAAAGAGCACGGACCTTTCCCTCTTGATGACTAACGTGCATTGTCCATTTAATTGTACTCTCTATGCAAGCAGACGCTACTTTCCGAAACATTGCTCCGGGCCTTATGCCTTCACAAATTCATGGAATTCTATATCTAACTAAGTTGTGAAGAAAACACTGGCTTAGCAGTCCACCTTTTTCCTTAAGGGACTCCTGTAGGTTGACATGTAAAACTGCACAGCTTGGCATTGATAACAATTGGCAAGTAGTTGCTGCAGTGTGCCGATTCTCGCAAAACTTGGCAGCGGTGGGATTCGAACCCACGCCTCCAGAGAGACTGGAGCCTAAATCCAGCGCCTTAGACCGCTCGGCCACGCTACCAGACGGGGGGCAGCCTCTTTTTTTTTCAGCGACTGAAGAAAACAAAAAGCACACCACATTGGAAAACAAGAGCATATTAACAAGTGGCGGCTTTACAAATACTGTGAAATAGAACCCTGCGGCCGGGGCGGGTATTTGGGAGCTTCTGATCCACGATGACGGCACCTTCAGTTCAATGGTCACGGTCACCACGAAAACCTCTCTTCTCCAAACCGGGCCCCTGCGCAAGGTTTTGTTTGTTTTTTTCTTCCGATTTTGTATTGCAGTCCCAGGGGCAGTTCTCTTTAAAGTACCTGTCTGAATTCCAGGGGCTCAGGAGACGGCTCCTTCTAGCATTAGGGCTTCCTGCCTTCTGAGCCGACAGTGGAATATGCAAAGGAACACACATCTTACCTTATGGCGTTACCAAGCTCTTGTAAACCACGCCGACCGGTAATTTGACAAGTCACATTGCCCCAGTTATGCTGTTCACACAAAGGTGGAACTGTAGTTGTGTAACAGGGCGTTTGGAGTGTTCCTTTCTGCACAAAAGCTTGGCAGCGGTGTGATTCGAACCCACGCCCCCGAAGAGACTGGAGCCTTAATCCAGCGCCTTAGACCGCTCGGCCACGCTACCATCGACGTTTGGCTTAAGCTTGCCCCTCTCCACACTGCTAGGAAGAAACAGGCAAGGTTTCGTATTTCGAGACCTTTTATTTTTTAATGACTTTTTTTTTTTTTTTTTTAAAACGTTGGGGCACAAGCCAACGCCCCCAGAGAAACAGGCCACTTAGTCCAGCACCTTAAGTGGATCTGCCTTAACTCACCTCTACAACCAAAAGCAATCAGCTTTCCTACCCATTCACACGCCAAACAGGTCCTGAGGAGTTAAGGTTAGAAGCCTCCTTTGTAGAGGCAATCCTCGGTGAATAACGCATTGTTCCACGGTTGAGCAAGATGAATGTCTGCAGATTCCCCACGGTCACAGCAGTCGGGCAGCCGTCGTCTCTGTGGCGCAATCGGTTAGCGCATTCGGCTGTTAACCGGAAGGTTGGTGGTGCGAGACCACCCAGGGACGTCTTTTCCCTGCTGTTTTTGTGCTGTGAAAGATTCTAGCAATGCAGCGATAAACGGTGGCTGCTCTTCTTTTGCCGGGAGTTTATTGCAATCCCTGCCATGCCTTATTGCCTGACCATGTGGGTTCAGTGGGGGGGGGGGCAGATTTTGCAGACTCTCCAGCATTCCTATTGGATCGCGACGGGTCTGTCAAAATTGGGCACCTTGTCTGCTGCCAAAGCAGAGAGACAGACGTTTAACTTAACTGCTTTTTGAGCCAACAGGACTGCTTTGAGGCTTGTCACACGAAACCCTGGAGAACGTCAGCGAAACACACACAGGGTTTGCTTTTTTTTATTTATTTTAAACGACGACGGTCTCGTCCGGGATTTGAACCCAGGACCTCTCGCACCCGAAGCGAGAATCATACCCCTAGACCAAGGAGCCAGACCTTGGTTGCTGTGTCGGTTGAAACCATCAGTGCTTTCTGTACGCTGCAAGGTGGGCCCGCAGTGTTTGGTTGGACTGCAGTCTGGTTCCTGCTAGCACTAGTAACGGTCAACATGTTAGATCAGAGCCAAGAAAGAGCACGGACCTTTCCCTCTTGATGACTAACGTGCATTGTCCATTTAATTGTACTCTCTATGCAAGCAGACGCTACTTTCCGAAACATTGCTCCGGGCCTTATGCCTTCACAAATTCATGGAATTCTATATCTAACTAAGTTGTGAAGAAAACACTGGCTTAGCAGTCCACCTTTTTCCTTAAGGGACTCCTGTAGGTTGACATGTAAAACTGCACAGCTTGGCATTGATAACAATTGGCAAGTAGTTGCTGCAGTGTGCCGATTCTCGCAAAACTTGGCAGCGGTGGGATTCGAACCCACGCTTCCAGAGAGACTGGAGCCTAAATCCAGCGCCTTAGACCGCTCGGCCACGCTACCAGACGGGGGCAGCCTCTTTTTTTTTCAGCAACTGAAGAAAACAAAAAGCACACCACATTGGAAAACAAGAGCATATTAACAAGTGGCGGCTTTACAAATACTGTGAAATAGAACCCTGCGGCCGGGGCGGGTATTTGGGAGCTTCTGATCCACTATGACGGCACCTTCAGTTCTATGGTCACGGTCACCACGAAAACCTCTCTTCTCCAAACCGGGCCCCTGCGCAAGGTTTTGTTTGTTTTTTTCTTCCGATTTTGTATTGCAGTCCCAGGGGCAGTTCTCTTTAAAGTACCTGTCTGAATTCCAGGGGCTCAGGAGACGGCTCCTTCTAGCATTAGGGCTTCCTGCCTTCTGAGCCGACAGTGGAATATGCAAAGGAACACACATCTTACCTTATGGCGTTACCAAGCTCTTGTAAACCACGCCGACCGGTAATTTGACAAGTCACATTGCCCCAGTTATGCTGTTCACACAAAGGTGGAACTGTAGTTGTGTAACAGGGCGTTTGGAGTGTTCCTTTTGTGGAAGGAAAAGTCTTGCAGGCCTTGCTTGGCCCCCCTTAATGGAGTGAACAGTTTCTAAGTGCCCATGAGGCCCTTCTAGAAACTGTTCAAGGTTATGTGTAACATCTGTGAGAAGGTTCGTATTACTGTTATGTTTTTGTTCTCAGTAACAAGGTGCAATATCTTTGAAGCTCTCCCACTATGTTACTCCCTTCTCGTTCACATAGCTAGCTAACACTAGATAATTGTACACTGAGACACTATGATAGATAATTGGCAATACTCCCTTTTCTCCCTAGAGAGGCCTTTTCCCATTGAAGTTCCTCTCCTGAAGGGTATATAATGTGTGGTCAATCTTTTGTTTCTCAGTTCTGACCTACTTGTGTATCAGAACCCACGGAGCTCGTGTATGTTTATTATATAAGTAATAAACTTGGATTATTCCTTTTACCTCGGTGATCTCCGGTCTTTGGATTATTCCCTAACAATTGGTGGAGATAATGCGGGCAGGCTCAAGACACTGACTTCACCCATCCACAGTGAGGACCCAGAGAACTAACGGGACAGGAGTGGCCACACAGGGTAAGCATACCTTGTTCTGTCTCCTTTCTTCTCCGGTTCCAAACGGACAGGGTGTTGCTGTGCAAGCAGCCTGACCCAAGGTGATCACGCGAGGTATCTATGTTTGTCTTAACCATGTGTCCTGTATGAATGTGCATGTGATTGGGGACTAATTGCAAAGTGAAAAAGTTCTAACTTTTCTATACTTTTGCTGCTTATAAGAATTGTACTAACTTACCTGGTCAGACCCCAGTATACCCCAAGATAGTATGCGTACTTGAGGGAAGAGGGCATTTTTTTAGTTGAGATGAAATAGGCTCACTAAGGCATTTGGCCAGAATGAGTGTAAGACTCCGTTAGGAGCATCTCGCCCTAGTGGGGAGGATTGTGAACAGAGGCTGATCACCTCTGCGCGTTCACCAAGGAGAGTGAGCGCAAGACAGTCGCTAGGCAGAGTGACTGTAGAGCATTCACCAGGTAGTGTGATTGCTGTTAAATATGGCAAAGATGTAGTGACTTACTTGCCTAAGTGGAGTACACTTACAGAGAGTAAGTAATTTGCCATTCCTCCCAATGATACATGGGATCACCAGACAAGAGTACAAGCATTTAAGTACATACGCAGCACAGCAGTGATATATCAGAAGCTTTAGCCCCACAGACTTGAGTGGTTGTAACTCATAAGGCATACATAGAGCCGTCAGCCTCCCCACTCTATGATGGGTTGTTTTCCCGTAATAGCTAAGAGAAAGAGAGAGGCAGCAAAAGAGGTAAATGGTCAAGTATGTGTCCTAGAAAGTCAGGAAAGTGCCTAAGAATCAAAGGAAGCTAGAAAGCAAAGAGAGGAACAAGAAAAGTTGATAGCAGAAGGGTTAAGTTAGATAATAGAGAACAGTGAAAAATTGACACCAAAAAGACAAACAGCTCAGAGAAATGTTCTCTGGAAGTTATAGCTCAGATACAGACGAGCAGGCTGTCCCCAGCCCCACAGCTAAGCTCTACCCCGCCCGTACAATACAAAGCAGAGAAAAAGGGGGGCGACGGGGGACGCTGCAGAAGTGCGTCTGACTAAAAACACACAGATCTTAGAAGGATTTTTCAAGATGTTCCACAGCCCCATACTAATCCACACAAATTTGCACAGGAACTTTTGTGTGTCAATGGTGCTCATAAGCCTAATTAGACCAATATATTATTTGTACTCAAAGTGTGTGGTCCAGGGGATTACCAAATGTTAGACAAAATGTATTGAGATACTAACCCTGTTGACCCAGCCCAAGTCGGAGTCTGTTTACATGCTCTGAAAAGTATAGTAAGCACCAATTTTTTTTTTTCTTTTAGAAGCTTCTTGGGAAATAGTTTTCAAATTTAACCAAGATGCCAAAGAGTCTGCTGTCCAGTATGCTATTACCTTTGTGGTAGGACTACTAAATGATCCTCAAAGTAACCTCAGCATACATAGTCTTGCCTGGAAGCATAAGAAGTTAGAAAAGATAATTGCCGTTGCCACAAGTTGAGAACTCCTGTCTTAAGCCCCAGCAGGTGTTATTCGTTCAGCAACAGTCTAACAACTTCCAGGATAATTCCCAAAACTCCAGAAACAATAACTAACAGACAGCAGAACAGGTCAGATAACCGTGACAAAAAGACAGTTGTTTGTGTTAATTGTAATAATCAAGGGCATTACGCACATAAGTGCATATCCCCAAAGAAAGCCCTGTCCCTGCTGGAGATGCAGCCCCTTCACATTCCAATGCACCCCTCATAAATCCTGCTTGAAGGTGCGACGCAGCCCCGGTACCAGTATTTCCAAACACTTCTAATCACTATCCAGACCTCCTAATTGAAGTGTTTATTAATTAAAAGACCCTAACTTTGTTTAGTGAATACTGGTGCTGCCCGCTCAGTTTAAAGACTCACTCAAACCTGCCATTCTCTGGTAATGTAGTCACGGCAGTGTGAGTTGGAGGACATTCTATCCCTATGGCAGTAACAAGCCCATCGGAAGTTTCCATTGGTCCTGTATCCACAAAAGCTGCCTTTCTTTTAAGTGCCTCCATCCCTGACAGTTTCATAGGTAGGGACATCCTTTCTAAACCAGTGTGCACCATATACTGTAATCTGGATGCAGTATTTGTGCCTGTCCTGCCTCCATAAGTGTCTGAGATGACCAATGCACTAGATACTGCTAATCTTCTGTCACTAAAGGAAATTTCTGAGGAGGAAGATACTGTACCTCCTAAATTACAATGTGTTTCAAGTGATTTGTGGGCTTTATCACCAACAGATGTTGGGTTCATGTCATCCATCCCACCAGTGTCCATACAAGTAGACCACCCCCGCCAAAATCTCACAGTACCCACTGTCCAGGGCGAAGGTATAGGGGATTTGCCTAGTAATTCAAGTGTTACTTGATAAGGGAGTGTTAAACCATAGGATTAGCCCTGTACATATGCCCATCTTACCAATTACAAAGCCCGGCAAGAATGAGTGGTGTTTTGTTCAGGATCTCAGAGCAGTTCACAAAGTTGTTATTGCAGCCCATCCGGTAGTGCCAAATCCGACTACCAAAGCAGGTTGCAGTCATTAAGTACTAAGCCCACACTGGGTCCTCTGACCCTGTAGCACAAGATAATGCTTATGCTGATGTAGCTGCAAAGCAAGCAGCATTGTGTTATAAAATGTTTAAAGCATGTGTTGTAAAAGAACCAACTCTACCTGTTCCCTCTGGTGCTGTTTTATCAGCCCTTCAGGACCAAATGGAACCTGAGGAGAAGGAACATTGGCTTAAAGCCAGATGTACACATACTCCGAATGTTGATGTTTTTTTGTTTGTTTGGCATTTAGGTTCTCGTCTATTGCAGCCAATTATGTATAAGTATGTTTTATTTGTTTGCAATATATTCTAGGTAAGACTATTCCAACCCCTATCAAACACTGACCTAAAGCAATGTAACAATTTCAGGTATTGCAGATAGACTTCCTACAGTTACCTCAATGTTGTACCTATGACTATGTAATTGTTTGTGTTGACCAATTCCCTGGGTCCATTGTCAATGCTTCAGATGAAGCTATAGCTAAACAGTTAAGTGCAGAGATTGTCTGCAGTTATGGACTGCCTGAGGTATTATCCTCTGATCAAGGTACACGTTTCACGGGACAGGTAGTGAAATTAATCTGCACAAAGACATTGGGATTCGTGTTATTACAAGCAGGCTAAATAAAGTATGTGCTGAGACTAAACTTGTGTGGCCAGAAGCCCTTGATATAGTGCTTATGTCTGTCATGCACAAAGGCTAAGTAAACTCTCCCCACACAAAATATTGTTTGGGAGACCAGCCCGCATGGCTCAATACTTTCCTCCTGCTGATCTTCTTTGCATGAACTATGGAAGAATGACTGAATATGTTTCTCAGTTACATAAGGAACTGACCAAATCGTGTTCTCGAGTTTATTCTTCATTACCAGATCCAGCTGATGTTCCAGGATCACATGCACTCACTCCAGGAGATTGGGTCCTAGTGCAGAAGCACGTTGCCAAAGCTCTTCAGCCCCGCTGGGAAGGACCGTTCCATATACTTCTAACCACAGAGACTGCTGTCAAAGTTGAAGGGAAAGCGCATTGGATCCATGCGTCTCACTGTAAGAAATCTCAACTTCCACCTGCAGTGTTAGTGGGGGGGAATTGTAGGACATAATAACGCCTCTTTCCCTCCACCACCTAAGTCCCAGGGACCCTAACGTGCAGTGCAAAAGACGTAGGTCCCCATCGGGTGAAGATCCTCAGCAGCACCATCATGTCTCTGTGTGCCAGATGCTTTGGCCCAAAGCCAGATAAAAGACTTATCATCTGTGTCTCCGTACTGCACATCATTATCTTCGTTGCTGTGCTGACGACAGCACTCATAAAGCCTGCAGGCAACGACAACTCACAAGGCAACACAACAGCAGCCTCACCAACTTCTGAGGCAAATGTGTCGACAACCGATCAGGTTAAGGTTGTCAAAAAGAGACTTATATGCATAACTGTTTGAGCCTAATGATAATGCTTTTGTTAAAATGTATGTTATAGCAGCATCCACACTATTACTGATTGATGGATATGTATACATTATCCTTTGTCAGCTCACAGTATGACATACGTAGCAGAATCTCTATCCTGTCAGGATATAGTTAACAGGCCTTGAGGTAATTTGACACTTCTCCAGTTTCATAAAACGTTGTCGCCCAAGGAGATTGGTAAGTTGGTACACTTATGTTCTGATGGCCTTTGTATCAACAGTTCCGCTAATCATCTATACCTCCTTACACTTTACCTTCACCTTATTACTTTGTTTGTGGTAAATGTGCCTATCCGTGGCTACCAAACGGCTCCCATGGTGTATGTCGGATTGCTAAATTGCTTCATCCCACCTGGTATATGGAAGCTAAAGATATTAAGATAGCTCAGATTCCAGCACACTTCCTAATGAAGCGTGCATCTTTAAAGGTAAGGCAAGAGCTCTCTTTAACTTCCCCTGAGGTAAATAGATGTTGCATTAAGAAAGCCTTTAGCCTTATGTCTAGTATGTGGTTGCTTGATAACATTACTAATGAATATGACAACAGTTTGAAGATAGTAAGTCATGAACTTCAACAATTGAAGAAGGAAGTTCTGCCGCATTGTTTAGTGTTAGATTATCTTCCAGCTAGTCAAGGAGGGTTAGGTACAGTTGTAATTACATTGATGACAAGCACCTGATAAAGGTTTAGCAGAGGAAGGACACCTTTTTAACCAATCACAAGGAACAATCCATCTTCCCCTGGTTGGACCCATCCACATGGTTCCAAGATATCAGTGCTAAGATTTTCCATACCATTCTGTATGTCCTCATTTGTGTTGGTGTCATCCTTCTAGTCATCTATTGTCTACCTAACATCATTTGTTGCTGTTGTTCTTGCTGTGCCTCCTTATTGTCTCACTCTTTTCTAAAGGCAAGTTCTTCTAAACCTGTTCTGGTCTATCCTAAGAACACTAAAAGTCTAAAATTGACTTCCAGGAACCACCACAGTGTATGAACATTATATACCAGATGTATTCTCATATAGGTTGTATGCATTGCATTTATAAGGTATGCTATGTTTAATTGTTTGTTTTGTATTATGGTTGTCAGAAGGACTGACAAAACGGGGGATTGTGGAAGGAAAAGTCTTGCAGGCCTTGCTTGGCCCCCCTTAATGGAGTGAACAGTTTCTAAGTGCCCATGAGGCCCTTCTAGAAACTGTTCAAGGTTATGTGTAACATCTGTGAGAAGGTTCGTATTACTGTTATGTTTTTGTTCTCAGTAACAAGGTGCAATATCTTTGAAGCTCTCCCACTATGTTACTCCCTTCTCGTTCACATAGCTAGCTAACACTAGATAATTGTACACTGAGACACTATGATAGATAATTGGCAATACTCCCTTTTCTCCCTAGAGAGGCCTTTTCCCATTGAAGTTCCTCTCCTGAAGGGTATATAATGTGTGGTCAATCTTTTGTTTCTCAGTTCTGACCTACTTGTGTATCAGAACCCACGGAGCTTGTGTATGTTTATTATATAAATAATAAACTTGGATTATTCCTTTTACCTCGGTGATCTCCGGTCTTTGGATTATTCCCTAACACTTTCTGCACAAAAGCTTGGCAGCGGTGGGATTCGAACCCACGCCCCCGAAAAGACTGGAGCCTTAATCCAGCACCTTAGACCGCTCGGCCACGCTACCATCGACATTTGGCTTAAGCTTGCCCCTCTCCACACTGCTAGGAAGAAACAGGCAAGGTTTCGTATTTCGAGACCTTTTATTTTTTAATGACTTTTTTAATGACTTTTTTTTTTTTTTTAAAACGTTGGGGCACAAGCCAACGCCCCCAGAGAAACAGGCCACTTAGTACAGCACCTTAAGTGGATCTGCCTTAACTCACCTCTACAACCAAAAGCAATCAGCTTTCCTACCCATTCAGAGAAGAGATAGATATGAAGGATCCGGTACGGAGGTAGAGGATGAGGAACAGATGCAAAGGCAAATGTTACCAACTTGCATCTTTTTCCACATGAACAGCTCGAGATTTTGGAGGATCCACCAAGAGTTGATGCTCCAGTGGAGCGTATTTTGAAAAACTGAACTCCAAACTGCCACCAAACATCTTCTACCTGCCTCGGAAGCCGTAGCCGCCTTACCTCTCGTTTTCAACAGCTGGCAGAGGTCACAAGCCTGCCCCGACTTCTCCAACAGTGTGGCACGCTGCGCAACACAGCAATTTTATTCTACATGCTATACAAGCCAACAAGAGTCGATGAAACTTTTAAATCAAGCACTCAATCAGCAAGAGGATGAAACGCAGCACACGACGAGGATGGGATTCGAACCCACGCGTGCAGAGCACAATGGATTAGCAGTCCATCGCCTTAACCACTCGGCCACCTCGTCTCTGGTCGGGCTGGGATATCGGTCTCAAACGTAGCGGACCATCCGCCATTCGGCCGCAAGACCATTTGACGGAAAGCCTCCTTTATTTGCTCTAGATACCGGATCGAAACCCAGATTCTAGGTCGTATTTCCAGCCTGGCAAAAAAACCCTGTAGCGGAAAATGCTTTCGATCCATCGACCTCTGGGTTATGGGCCCAGCATGCTTCCTTTGCGCCACTATGCTGCCCGCACGCCACGCACCAAGGTATTCGTGCTGTGTGTGGCACTTAGTAGGGGGCCGATAGCTCTTCCAGCACGGTTTATGCCTTGCCAGCCTTCGGAAAAGCGCCCAGTGCACATCGCCTACCACACCGCTTGCGATGGAGAGGACTGCTGCCTCGCCTGAATACGGCGCCTTACCTTCTGTCCTAAGGAGATAAAATAAGATGCCTCATTTGTAGAGGCAATCCTTGGTGGATAACACATTTGCAGCAGGAGAAATCAATTGGCCCACCACCATTTGGCCGCAAAACCGTTTGCCTCAAAACCCTTATTTGCTCTTGACAATGGATTTAAACTCAGATCCTGGGTTCTTCCCCTGCCCAACAAAAATCTTTAGCAGAGAATGGTTTCAATCCATCGACCTCTGGGTTATGGGCCCAGCATGCTTCCGCTGCGCCACTCTGCTACCGGTTCCATTCTGCCCGATGGCCGCAAACCACAGTAGTGCGTTGCGGCGCGGCCTGTGCACACGCCAAACAGGTCCTGAGGAGTTAAGGTTAGAAGCCTCCTTTGTAGAGGCAATCCTCGGTGAATAACGCATTGTTCCACGGTTGAGCAAGATGAATGTCTGCAGATTCCCCACGGTCACGGCAGTCGGGCAGCCGTCGTCTCTGTGGCGCAATCGGTTAGCGCATTCGGCTGTTAACCGGAAGGTTGGTGGTGCGAGACCACCCAGGGACGTCTTTTCCCTGCTGTTTTTGTGCTGTGAAAGATTCTAGCAATGCAGCGATAAACGGTGGCTGCTCTTCTTTTGCCGGGAGTTTATTGCAATCCCTGCCATGCCTTATTGCCTGACCATGTGGGTTCAGTGGGGGGGGGCAGATTTTGCAGACTCTCCAGCATTCCTATTGGATCGCGACGGGTCTGTCAAAATTGGGCACCTTGTCTGCTGCCAAAGCAGAGAGACAGACGTTTAACTTAACTGCTTTTTGAGCCAACAGGACTGCTTTGAGGCTTGTCACACGAAACCCTGGAGAACGTCAGCGAAACACACACAGGGTTTGCTTTTTTTTATTTATTTTAAACGACGACGGTCTCGTCCGGGATTTGAACCCAGGACCTCTCGCACCCGAAGCGAGAATCATACCCCTAGACCAAGGAGCCAGACCTTGGTTGCTGTGTCGGTTGAAACCATCAGTGCTTTCTGTACGCTGCAAGGTGGGCCCGCAGTGTTTGGTTGGACTGCAGTCTGGTTCCTGCTAGCACTAGTAACGGTCAACATGTTAGATCAGAGCCAAGAAAGAGCACGGACCTTTCCCTCTTGATGACTAACGTGCATTGTCCATTTAATTGTACTCTCTATGCAAGCAGACGCTACTTTCCGAAACATTGCTCCGGGCCTTATGCCTTCACAAATTCATGGAATTCTATATCTAACTAAGTTGTGAAGAAAACACTGGCTTAGCAGTCCACCTTTTTCCTTAAGGGACTCCTGTAGGTTGACATGTAAAACTGCACAGCTTGGCATTGATAACAATTGGCAAGTAGTTGCTGCAGTGTGCCGATTCTCGCAAAACTTGGCAGCGGTGGGATTCGAACCCACGCTTCCAGAGAGACTGGAGCCTAAATCCAGCGCCTTAGACCGCTCGGCCACGCTACCAGACGGGGGCAGCCTCTTTTTTTTTCAGCAACTGAAGAAAACAAAAAGCACACCACATTGGAAAACAAGAGCATATTAACAAGTGGCGGCTTTACAAATACTGTGAAATAGAACCCTGCGGCCGGGGCGGGTATTTGGGAGCTTCTGATCCACTATGACGGCACCTTCAGTTCTATGGTCACGGTCACCACGAAAACCTCTCTTCTCCAAACCGGGCCCCTGCGCAAGGTTTTGTTTGTTTTTTTCTTCCGATTTTGTATTGCAGTCCCAGGGGCAGTTCTCTTTAAAGTACCTGTCTGAATTCCAGGGGCTCAGGAGACGGCTCCTTCTAGCATTAGGGCTTCCTGCCTTCTGAGCCGACAGTGGAATATGCAAAGGAACACACATCTTACCTTATGGCGTTACCAAGCTCTTGTAAACCACGCCGACCGGTAATTTGACAAGTCACATTGCCCCAGTTATGCTGTTCACACAAAGGTGGAACTGTAGTTGTGTAACAGGGCGTTTGGAGTGTTCCTTTTGTGGAAGGAAAAGTCTTGCAGGCCTTGCTTGGCCCCCCTTAATGGAGTGAACAGTTTCTAAGTGCCCATGAGGCCCTTCTAGAAACTGTTCAAGGTTATGTGTAACATCTGTGAGAAGGTTCGTATTACTGTTATGTTTTTGTTCTCAGTAACAAGGTGCAATATCTTTGAAGCTCTCCCACTATGTTACTCCCTTCTCGTTCACATAGCTAGCTAACACTAGATAATTGTACACTGAGACACTATGATAGATAATTGGCAATACTCCCTTTTCTCCCTAGAGAGGCCTTTTCCCATTGAAGTTCCTCTCCTGAAGGGTATATAATGTGTGGTCAATCTTTTGTTTCTCAGTTCTGACCTACTTGTGTATCAGAACCCACGGAGCTCGTGTATGTTTATTATATAAGTAATAAACTTGGATTATTCCTTTTACCTCGGTGATCTCCGGTCTTTGGATTATTCCCTAACAATTGGTGGAGATAATGCGGGCAGGCTCAAGACACTGACTTCACCCATCCACAGTGAGGACCCAGAGAACTAACGGGACAGGAGTGGCCACACAGGGTAAGCATACCTTGTTCTGTCTCCTTTCTTCTCCGGTTCCAAACGGACAGGGTGTTGCTGTGCAAGCAGCCTGACCCAAGGTGATCACGCGAGGTATCTATGTTTGTCTTAACCATGTGTCCTGTATGAATGTGCATGTGATTGGGGACTAATTGCAAAGTGAAAAAGTTCTAACTTTTCTATACTTTTGCTGCTTATAAGAATTGTACTAACTTACCTGGTCAGACCCCAGTATACCCCAAGATAGTATGCGTACTTGAGGGAAGAGGGCATTTTTTTAGTTGAGATGAAATAGGCTCACTAAGGCATTTGGCCAGAATGAGTGTAAGACTCCGTTAGGAGCATCTCGCCCTAGTGGGGAGGATTGTGAACAGAGGCTGATCACCTCTGCGCGTTCACCAAGGAGAGTGAGCGCAAGACAGTCGCTAGGCAGAGTGACTGTAGAGCATTCACCAGGTAGTGTGATTGCTGTTAAATATGGCAAAGATGTAGTGACTTACTTGCCTAAGTGGAGTACACTTACAGAGAGTAAGTAATTTGCCATTCCTCCCAATGATACATGGGATCACCAGACAAGAGTACAAGCATTTAAGTACATACGCAGCACAGCAGTGATATATCAGAAGCTTTAGCCCCACAGACTTGAGTGGTTGTAACTCATAAGGCATACATAGAGCCGTCAGCCTCCCCACTCTATGATGGGTTGTTTTCCCGTAATAGCTAAGAGAAAGAGAGAGGCAGCAAAAGAGGTAAATGGTCAAGTATGTGTCCTAGAAAGTCAGGAAAGTGCCTAAGAATCAAAGGAAGCTAGAAAGCAAAGAGAGGAACAAGAAAAGTTGATAGCAGAAGGGTTAAGTTAGATAATAGAGAACAGTGAAAAATTGACACCAAAAAGACAAACAGCTCAGAGAAATGTTCTCTGGAAGTTATAGCTCAGATACAGACGAGCAGGCTGTCCCCAGCCCCACAGCTAAGCTCTACCCCGCCCGTACAATACAAAGCAGAGAAAAAGGGGGGCGACGGGGGACGCTGCAGAAGTGCGTCTGACTAAAAACACACAGATCTTAGAAGGATTTTTCAAGATGTTCCACAGCCCCATACTAATCCACACAAATTTGCACAGGAACTTTTGTGTGTCAATGGTGCTCATAAGCCTAATTAGACCAATATATTATTTGTACTCAAAGTGTGTGGTCCAGGGGATTACCAAATGTTAGACAAAATGTATTGAGATACTAACCCTGTTGACCCAGCCCAAGTCGGAGTCTGTTTACATGCTCTGAAAAGTATAGTAAGCACCAATTTTTTTTTTTCTTTTAGAAGCTTCTTGGGAAATAGTTTTCAAATTTAACCAAGATGCCAAAGAGTCTGCTGTCCAGTATGCTATTACCTTTGTGGTAGGACTACTAAATGATCCTCAAAGTAACCTCAGCATACATAGTCTTGCCTGGAAGCATAAGAAGTTAGAAAAGATAATTGCCGTTGCCACAAGTTGAGAACTCCTGTCTTAAGCCCCAGCAGGTGTTATTCGTTCAGCAACAGTCTAACAACTTCCAGGATAATTCCCAAAACTCCAGAAACAATAACTAACAGACAGCAGAACAGGTCAGATAACCGTGACAAAAAGACAGTTGTTTGTGTTAATTGTAATAATCAAGGGCATTACGCACATAAGTGCATATCCCCAAAGAAAGCCCTGTCCCTGCTGGAGATGCAGCCCCTTCACATTCCAATGCACCCCTCATAAATCCTGCTTGAAGGTGCGACGCAGCCCCGGTACCAGTATTTCCAAACACTTCTAATCACTATCCAGACCTCCTAATTGAAGTGTTTATTAATTAAAAGACCCTAACTTTGTTTAGTGAATACTGGTGCTGCCCGCTCAGTTTAAAGACTCACTCAAACCTGCCATTCTCTGGTAATGTAGTCACGGCAGTGTGAGTTGGAGGACATTCTATCCCTATGGCAGTAACAAGCCCATCGGAAGTTTCCATTGGTCCTGTATCCACAAAAGCTGCCTTTCTTTTAAGTGCCTCCATCCCTGACAGTTTCATAGGTAGGGACATCCTTTCTAAACCAGTGTGCACCATATACTGTAATCTGGATGCAGTATTTGTGCCTGTCCTGCCTCCATAAGTGTCTGAGATGACCAATGCACTAGATACTGCTAATCTTCTGTCACTAAAGGAAATTTCTGAGGAGGAAGATACTGTACCTCCTAAATTACAATGTGTTTCAAGTGATTTGTGGGCTTTATCACCAACAGATGTTGGGTTCATGTCATCCATCCCACCAGTGTCCATACAAGTAGACCACCCCCGCCAAAATCTCACAGTACCCACTGTCCAGGGCGAAGGTATAGGGGATTTGCCTAGTAATTCAAGTGTTACTTGATAAGGGAGTGTTAAACCATAGGATTAGCCCTGTACATATGCCCATCTTACCAATTACAAAGCCCGGCAAGAATGAGTGGTGTTTTGTTCAGGATCTCAGAGCAGTTCACAAAGTTGTTATTGCAGCCCATCCGGTAGTGCCAAATCCGACTACCAAAGCAGGTTGCAGTCATTAAGTACTAAGCCCACACTGGGTCCTCTGACCCTGTAGCACAAGATAATGCTTATGCTGATGTAGCTGCAAAGCAAGCAGCATTGTGTTATAAAATGTTTAAAGCATGTGTTGTAAAAGAACCAACTCTACCTGTTCCCTCTGGTGCTGTTTTATCAGCCCTTCAGGACCAAATGGAACCTGAGGAGAAGGAACATTGGCTTAAAGCCAGATGTACACATACTCCGAATGTTGATGTTTTTTTGTTTGTTTGGCATTTAGGTTCTCGTCTATTGCAGCCAATTATGTATAAGTATGTTTTATTTGTTTGCAATATATTCTAGGTAAGACTATTCCAACCCCTATCAAACACTGACCTAAAGCAATGTAACAATTTCAGGTATTGCAGATAGACTTCCTACAGTTACCTCAATGTTGTACCTATGACTATGTAATTGTTTGTGTTGACCAATTCCCTGGGTCCATTGTCAATGCTTCAGATGAAGCTATAGCTAAACAGTTAAGTGCAGAGATTGTCTGCAGTTATGGACTGCCTGAGGTATTATCCTCTGATCAAGGTACACGTTTCACGGGACAGGTAGTGAAATTAATCTGCACAAAGACATTGGGATTCGTGTTATTACAAGCAGGCTAAATAAAGTATGTGCTGAGACTAAACTTGTGTGGCCAGAAGCCCTTGATATAGTGCTTATGTCTGTCATGCACAAAGGCTAAGTAAACTCTCCCCACACAAAATATTGTTTGGGAGACCAGCCCGCATGGCTCAATACTTTCCTCCTGCTGATCTTCTTTGCATGAACTATGGAAGAATGACTGAATATGTTTCTCAGTTACATAAGGAACTGACCAAATCGTGTTCTCGAGTTTATTCTTCATTACCAGATCCAGCTGATGTTCCAGGATCACATGCACTCACTCCAGGAGATTGGGTCCTAGTGCAGAAGCACGTTGCCAAAGCTCTTCAGCCCCGCTGGGAAGGACCGTTCCATATACTTCTAACCACAGAGACTGCTGTCAAAGTTGAAGGGAAAGCGCATTGGATCCATGCGTCTCACTGTAAGAAATCTCAACTTCCACCTGCAGTGTTAGTGGGGGGGAATTGTAGGACATAATAACGCCTCTTTCCCTCCACCACCTAAGTCCCAGGGACCCTAACGTGCAGTGCAAAAGACGTAGGTCCCCATCGGGTGAAGATCCTCAGCAGCACCATCATGTCTCTGTGTGCCAGATGCTTTGGCCCAAAGCCAGATAAAAGACTTATCATCTGTGTCTCCGTACTGCACATCATTATCTTCGTTGCTGTGCTGACGACAGCACTCATAAAGCCTGCAGGCAACGACAACTCACAAGGCAACACAACAGCAGCCTCACCAACTTCTGAGGCAAATGTGTCGACAACCGATCAGGTTAAGGTTGTCAAAAAGAGACTTATATGCATAACTGTTTGAGCCTAATGATAATGCTTTTGTTAAAATGTATGTTATAGCAGCATCCACACTATTACTGATTGATGGATATGTATACATTATCCTTTGTCAGCTCACAGTATGACATACGTAGCAGAATCTCTATCCTGTCAGGATATAGTTAACAGGCCTTGAGGTAATTTGACACTTCTCCAGTTTCATAAAACGTTGTCGCCCAAGGAGATTGGTAAGTTGGTACACTTATGTTCTGATGACCTTTGTATCAACAGTTCCGCTAATCATCTATACCTCCTTACACTTTACCTTCACCTTATTACTTTGTTTGTGGTAAATGTGCCTATCCGTGGCTACCAAACGGCTCCCATGGTGTATGTCGGATTGCTAAATTGCTTCATCCCACCTGGTATATGGAAGCTAAAGATATTAAGATAGCTCAGATTCCAGCACACTTCCTAATGAAGCGTGCATCTTTAAAGGTAAGGCAAGAGCTCTCTTTAACTTCCCCTGAGGTAAATAGATGTTGCATTAAGAAAGCCTTTAGCCTTATCACACACAGCTCCAAGCAGTGGTTTTAAACTGCAAAAATGTTTGAACCAATGTTTTAAATACATTGTAATAAGGGTTTTGCTACATGCTTAAAGCATCCCTGGGGTAGGCCATTATCATTGGCAGTACCATTTCTTGTTAAACTTATCTTTCCTGTTTTAATATTGCAAGGATAGGCTGGAAGAAGCAATATCCTTACAAATTGGACACTGAGATGGACAATATATGTTTTTTGAAATTTTTTTGAATTTCTTTTGATATTTTTTTGATATTTCTTTGATACTATGGACTAGAAAGGTCTTCACTATAACACCGTCACTTTAAGTTGGGGGAGGAGTTATGTTCCATGCAGGTATTTATTTCCCACAATGCCTCACTGTTGTTACACTTGAAAAAGGGCTCTGCCCGAAACATGTAGTGCGCAAACACTGCCAATAAATATTTTGCAGTTTAAAACCACTGCTTGGAGCTGTGTGTGATTCATCTTTAAGCTTTATTAATTACCAAGGGTGTAACACAGACACCTGAATCCACAGCCACAAAAAACACAGAACAGTGACCTGAATCAGAAGCACCCTGTTTGCCTTTAGCCTTATGTCTAGTATGTGGTTGCTTGATAACATTACTAATGAATATGACAACAGTTTGAAGATAGTAAGTCATGAACTTCAACAATTGAAGAAGGAAGTTCTGCCGCATTGTTTAGTGTTAGATTATCTTCCAGCTAGTCAAGGAGGGTTAGGTACAGTTGTAATTACATTGATGACAAGCACCTGATAAAGGTTTAGCAGAGGAAGGACACCTTTTTAACCAATCACAAGGAACAATCCATCTTCCCCTGGTTGGACCCATCCACATGGTTCCAAGATATCAGTGCTAAGATTTTCCATACCATTCTGTATGTCCTCATTTGTGTTGGTGTCATCCTTCTAGTCATCTATTGTCTACCTAACATCATTTGTTGCTGTTGTTCTTGCTGTGCCTCCTTATTGTCTCACTCTTTTCTAAAGGCAAGTTCTTCTAAACCTGTTCTGGTCTATCCTAAGAACACTAAAAGTCTAAAATTGACTTCCAGGAACCACCACAGTGTATGAACATTATATACCAGATGTATTCTCATATAGGTTGTATGCATTGCATTTATAAGGTATGCTATGTTTAATTGTTTGTTTTGTATTATGGTTGTCAGAAGGACTGACAAAACGGGGGATTGTGGAAGGAAAAGTCTTGCAGGCCTTGCTTGGCCCCCCTTAATGGAGTGAACAGTTTCTAAGTGCCCATGAGGCCCTTCTAGAAACTGTTCAAGGTTATGTGTAACATCTGTGAGAAGGTTCGTATTACTGTTATGTTTTTGTTCTCAGTAACAAGGTGCAATATCTTTGAAGCTCTCCCACTATGTTACTCCCTTCTCGTTCACATAGCTAGCTAACACTAGATAATTGTACACTGAGACACTATGATAGATAATTGGCAATACTCCCTTTTCTCCCTAGAGAGGCCTTTTCCCATTGAAGTTCCTCTCCTGAAGGGTATATAATGTGTGGTCAATCTTTTGTTTCTCAGTTCTGACCTACTTGTGTATCAGAACCCACGGAGCTTGTGTATGTTTATTATATAAATAATAAACTTGGATTATTCCTTTTACCTCGGTGATCTCCGGTCTTTGGATTATTCCCTAACACTTTCTGCACAAAAGCTTGGCAGCGGTGGGATTCGAACCCACGCCCCCGAAAAGACTGGAGCCTTAATCCAGCACCTTAGACCGCTCGGCCACGCTACCATCGACATTTGGCTTAAGCTTGCCCCTCTCCACACTGCTAGGAAGAAACAGGCAAGGTTTCGTATTTCGAGACCTTTTATTTTTTAATGACTTTTTTAATGACTTTTTTTTTTTAAAACGTTGGGGCACAAGCCAACGCCCCCAGAGAAACAGGCCACTTAGTACAGCACCTTAAGTGGATCTGCCTTAACTCACCTCTACAACCAAAAGCAATCAGCTTTCCTACCCATTCAGAGAAGAGATAGATATGAAGGATCCGGTACGGAGGTAGAGGATGAGGAACAGATGCAAAGGCAAATGTTACCAACTTGCATCTTTTTCCACATGAACAGCTCGAGATTTTGGAGGATCCACCAAGAGTTGATGCTCCAGTGGAGCGTATTTTGAAAAACTGAACTCCAAACTGCCACCAAACATCTTCTACCTGCCTCGGAAGCCGTAGCCGCCTTACCTCTCGTTTTCAACAGCTGGCAGAGGTCACAAGCCTGCCCCGACTTCTCCAACAGTGTGGCACGCTGCGCAACACAGCAATTTTATTCTACATGCTATACAAGCCAACAAGAGTCGATGAAACTTTTAAATCAAGCACTCAATCAGCAAGAGGATGAAACGCAGCACACGACGAGGATGGGATTCGAACCCACGCGTGCAGAGCACAATGGATTAGCAGTCCATCGCCTTAACCACTCGGCCACCTCGTCTCTGGTCGGGCAGGGATATCGGTCTCAAACGTAGCGGACCATCCGCCATTCGGCCGCAAGACCATTTGACGGAAAGCCTCCTTTATTTGCTCTAGATACCGGATCGAAACCCAGATTCTAGGTCGTATTTCCAGCCTGGCAAAAAAACCCTGTAGCGGAAAATGCTTTCGATCCATCGACCTCTGGGTTATGGGCCCAGCATGCTTCCTTTGCGCCACTATGCTGCCCGCACGCCACGCACCAAGGTATTCGTGCTGTGTGTGGCACTTAGTAGGGGGCCGATAGCTCTTCCAGCACGGTTTATGCCTTGCCAGCCTTCGGAAAAGCGCCCAGTGCACATCGCCTACCACACCGCTTGCGATGGAGAGGACTGCTGCCTCGCCTGAATACGGCGCCTTACCTTCTGTCCTAAGGAGATAAAATAAGATGCCTCATTTGTAGAGGCAATCCTTGGTGGATAACACATTTGCAGCAGGAGAAATCAATTGGCCCACCACCATTTGGCCGCAAAACCGTTTGCCTCAAAACCCTTATTTGCTCTTGACAATGGATTTAAACTCAGATCCTGGGTTCTTCCCCTGCCCAACAAAAATCTTTAGCAGAGAATGGTTTCAATCCATCGACCTCTGGGTTATGGGCCCAGCATGCTTCCGCTGCGCCACTCTGCTACCGGTTCCATTCTGCCCGATGGCCGCAAACCACAGTAGTGCGTTGCGGCGCGGCCTGTGCACACGCCAAACAGGTCCTGAGGAGTTAAGGTTAGAAGCCTCCTTTGTAGAGGCAATCCTCGGTGAATAACGCATTGTTCCACGGTTGAGCAAGATGAATGTCTGCAGATTCCCCACGGTCACGGCAGTCGGGCAGCCGTCGTCTCTGTGGCGCAATCGGTTAGCGCATTCGGCTGTTAACCGGAAGGTTGGTGGTGCGAGACCACCCAGGGACGTCTTTTCCCTGCTGTTTTTGTGCTGTGAAAGATTCTAGCAATGCAGCGATAAACGGTGGCTGCTCTTCTTTTGCCGGGAGTTTATTGCAATCCCTGCCATGCCTTATTGCCTGACCATGTGGGTTCAGTGGGGGGGGGGCAGATTTTGCAGACTCTCCAGCATTCCTATTGGATCGCGACGGGTCTGTCAAAATTGGGCACCTTGTCTGCTGCCAAAGCAGAGAGACAGACGTTTAACTTAACTGCTTTTTGAGCCAACAGGACTGCTTTGAGGCTTGTCACACGAAACCCTGGAGAACGTCAGCGAAACACACACAGGGTTTGCTTTTTTTTATTTATTTTAAACGACGACGGTCTCGTCCGGGATTTGAACCCAGGACCTCTCGCACCCGAAGCGAGAATCATACCCCTAGACCAAGGAGCCAGACCTTGGCCGCTGTGTCGGTTGAAACCATCAGTGCTTTCTGTACGCTGCAAGGTGGGCCCGCAGTGTTTGGTTGGACTGCAGTCTGGTTCCTGCTAGCACTAGTAACGGTCAACATGTTAGATCAGAGCCAAGAAAGAGCACGGACCTTTCCCTCTTGATGACTAACGTGCATTGTCCATTTAATTGTACTCTCTATGCAAGCAGACGCTACTTTCCGAAACATTGCTCCGGGCCTTATGCCTTCACAAATTCATGGAATTCTATATCTAACTAAGTTGTGAAGAAAACACTGGCTTAGCAGTCCACCTTTTTCCTTAAGGGACTCCTGTAGGTTGACATGTAAAACTGCACAGCTTGGCATTGATAACAATTGGCAAGTAGTTGCTGCAGTGTGCCGATTCTCGCAAAACTTGGCAGCGGTGGGATTCGAACCCACGCTTCCAGAGAGACTGGAGCCTAAATCCAGCGCCTTAGACCGCTCGGCCACGCTACCAGACGGGGGCAGCCTCTTTTTTTTTCAGCAACTGAAGAAAACAAAAAGCACACCACATTGGAAAACAAGAGCATATTAACAAGTGGCGGCTTTACAAATACTGTGAAATAGAACCCTGCGGCCGGGGCGGGTATTTGGGAGCTTCTGATCCACGATGACGGCACCTTCAGTTCTATGGTCACGGTCACCACGAAAACCTCTCTTCTCCAAACCGGGCCCCTGCGCAAGGTTTTGTTTGTTTTTTTCTTCCGATTTTGTATTGCAGTCCCAGGGGCAGTTCTCTTTAAAGTACCTGTCTGAATTCCAGGGGCTCAGGAGACGGCTCCTTCTAGCATTAGGGCTTCCTGCCTTCTGAGCCGACAGTGGAATATGCAAAGGAACACACATCTTACCTTATGGCGTTACCAAGCTCTTGTAAACCACGCCGACCGGTAATTTGACAAGTCACATTGCCCCAGTTATGCTGTTCACACAAAGGTGGAACTGTAGTTGTGTAACAGGGCGTTTGGAGTGTTCCTTTCTGCACAAAAGCTTGGCAGCGGTGGGATTCGAACCCACGCCCCCGAAGAGACTGGAGCCTTAATCCAGCGCCTTAGACCGCTCGGCCACGCTACCATCGACGTTTGGCTTAAGCTTGCCCCTCTCCACACTGCTAGGAAGAAACAGGCAAGGTTTCGTATTTCGAGACCTTTTATTTTTTAATGACTTTTTTAATGACTTTTTTTTTTTTTTTTTTAAATGTTGGGGCACAAGCCAACGCCCCCAGAGAAACAGGCCACTTAGTCCAGCACCTTAAGTGGATCTGCCTTAACTCACCTCTACAACCAAAAGCAATCAGCTTTCCTACCCATTCAGAGAAGAGATAGATATGAAGGATCCGGTACGGAGGTAGAGGATGAGGAACAGATGCAAAGGCAAATGTTACCAACTTGCATCTTTTTCCACATGAACAGCTCGAGATTTTGGAGGATCCACCAAGAGTTGATGCTCCAGTGGAGCGTATTTTGAAAAACTGAACTCCAAACTGCCACCAAACATCTTCTACTTGCCTCGGAAGCCGTAGCCGCCTTACCTCTCGTTTTCAACAGCTGGCAGAGGTCACAAGCCTGTCCCGACTTCTCCAACAGTGTGGCACGCTGCGCAACACAGCAATTTTATTCTACATGCTATACAAGCCAACAAGAGTCGATGAAACTTTTAAATCAAGCACTCTATCAGCAAGAGGATGAAACGCAGCACACAACGAGGATGGGATTCGAACCCACGCGTGCAGAGCAAAATGGATTAGCAGTCCATCGCCTTAACCACTCGGCCACCTCGTCTCTGGTCGTGCTGGGATATCGGTCTCAAACGTAGCGGACCAGCCACCATTCGGCCGCAAGACCATTTGACGGAAAGCCTCCTTTATTTGCTCTAGATACCGGATCGAAACCCAGATTCTAGGTCGTATTTCCAGCCTGGCAAAAAAACCCTGTAGCGGAAAATGCTTTCGATCCATCGACCTCTGGGTTATGGGCCCAGCATGCTTCCTTTGCGCCACTATGCTGCCCGCACGCCACGCACCAAGGTATTCGTGCTGTGTGTGGCACTTAGTAGGGGGCCGATAGCTCTTCCAGCACGGTTTATGCCTTGCCAGCCTTCGGAAAAGCGCCCAGTGCACATCGCCTACCACACCACTTGCGATGGAGAGGACTGCTGCCTCGCCTGAATACGGCGCCTTACCTTCTGTCCTAAGGAGATAAAATAAGATGCCTCATTTGTAGAGGCAATCCTTGGTGGATAACACATTTGCAGCAGGAGAAATCAATTGGCCCACCACCATTTGGCCGCAAAACCGTTTGCCTCAAAACCCTTATTTGCTCTTGACAATGGATTTAAACTCAGATCCTGGGTTCTTCCCCTGCCCAACAAAAATCTTTAGCAGAGAATGGTTTCGATCCATCGACCTCTGGGTTATGGGCCCAGCACGCTTCCGCTGCGCCACTCTGCTACCGGTTCCATTCTGCCCGATGGCCGCAAACCACAGTAGTGCGTTGCGGCACGGCCTGTGCACACGCCAAACAGGTCCTGAGGAGTTAAGGTTAGAAGCCTCCTTTGTAGAGGCAATCCTCGGTGAATAACGCATTGTTCCACGGTTGAGCAAGATGAATGTCTGCAGATTCCCCACGGTCACGGCAGTCGGGCAGCCGTCGTCTCTGTGGCGCAATCGGTTAGCGCATTCGGCTGTTAACCGGAAGGTTGGTGGTGCGAGACCACCCAGGGACGTCTTTTCCCTGCTGTTTTTGTGCTGTGAAAGATTCTAGCAATGCAGCGATAAACGGTGGCTGCTCTTCTTTTGCCGGGAGTTTATTGCAATCCCTGCCATGCCTTATTGCCTGACCATGTGGGTTCAGTGGGGGGGGGCAGATTTTGCAGACTCTCCAGCATTCCTATTGGATCGCGACGGGTCTGTCAAAATTGGGCACCTTGTCTGCTGCCAAAGCAGAGAGACAGACGTTTAACTTAACTGCTTTTTGAGCCAACAGGACTGCTTTGAGGCTTGTCACACAAAACCCTGGAGAACGTCAGCGAAACACACGCAGGGTTTGCTTTTTATTTATTTATTTTAAACGGCGACGGGCTCGTCCGGGATTTGAACCCTGGACCTCTCGCACCCGAAGCGAGAATCATACCCCTAGACCAACGAGCCAGACCTTGGCCGCTGTGTCGGTTGAAACCATCAGTGCTTTCTGTACGCTGCAAGGTGGGCCCGCAGTGTTTGGTTGGACTGCAGTCTGGTTCCTGCTAGCACTAGTAACGGTCAACATGTTAGATCAGAGCCAAGAAAGAGCACGGACCTTTCCCTCTTGATGACTAACGTGCATTGTCCATTTAATTGTACTCTCTATGCAAGCAGACGCTACTTTCCGAAACATTGCTCCGGGCCTTATGCCTTCACAAATTCATGGAATTCTATATCTAACTAAGTTGTGAAGAAAACACTGGCTTAGCAGTCTACCTTTTTCCTTAAGGGACTCCTGTAGGTTGACATGTAAAACTGCACAGCTTGGCATTGATAACAATTGGCAAGTAGTTGCTGCAGTGTGCCGATTCTCGCAAAACTTGGCAGCCGTGGGATTCGAACCCACGCCTCCAGAGAGACTGGAGCCTAAATCCTGCGCCTTAGACCGCTCGGCCACGCTACCAGACGGGGGGCAGCCTCTTTTTTTTTCAGCGACTGAAGAAAACAAAAAGCACACCACATTGGAAAACAAGAGCATATTAACAAGTGGCGGCTTTACAAATACTGTGAAATAGAACCCTGCGGCCGGGGCGGGTATTTGGGAGCTTCTGATCCACGATGACGGCACCTTCAGTTCTATGGTCACGGTCACCACGAAAACCTCTCTTCTCCAAACCGGGCCCCTGCGCAAGGTTTTGTTTGTTTTTTTCTTCCGATTTTGTATTGCAGTCCCAGGGGCAGTTCTCTTCAAAGTACCTGTCTGAATTCCAGGGGCTCAGGAGACGGCTCCTTCTAGCATTAGAGCTTCCTGCCTTCTGAGCCGACAGTGGAATATGCAAAGGAACACACATCTTACCTTATGGCGTTACCAAGCTCTTGTAAACCACGCCGACCGGTAATTTGACAAGTCACATTGCCCCAGTTATGCTGTTCACACAAAGGTGGAACTGTAGTTGTGTAACAGGGCGTTTGGAGTGTTCCTTTCTGCACAAAAGCTTGGCAGCGGTGGGATTCGAACCCACGCCCCCAAAGAGACTGGAGCCTTAATCCAGCGCCTTAGACCGCTCGGCCACGCTACCATCGACGTTTGGCTTAAGCTTGCCCCTCTCCACACTGCTAGGAAGAAACAGGCAAGGTTTCGTATTTCGAGACCTTTTATTTTTTAATGACTTTTTTAATGACTTTTTTTTTTTTTTTTAAAACGTTGGGGCACAAGCCAACGCCCCCAGAGAAACAGGCCACTTAGTCCAGCACCTTAAGTGGATCTGCCTTAACTCACCTCTACAACCAAAAGCAATCAGCTTTCCTACCCATTCAGAGAAGAGATAGATATGAAGGATCCGGTACGGAGGTAGAGGATGAGGAACAGATGCAAAGGCAAATGTTACCAACTTGCATCTTTTTCCACATGAACAGCTCGAGATTTTGGAGGATCCACCAAGAGTTGATGCTCCAGTGGAGCGTATTTTGAAAAACTGAACTCCAAACTGCCACCAAACATCTTCTACCTGCCTCGGAAGCCGTAGCCGCCTTACCTCTCGTTTTCAACAGCTGGCAGAGGTCACAAGCCTGCCCCGACTTCTCCAACAGTGTGGCACGCTGCGCAACACAGCAATTTTATTCTACATGCTATACAAGCCAACAAGAGTCGATGAAACTTTTAAATCAAGCACTCAATCAGCAAGAGGATGAAACGCAGCACACGACGAGGATGGGATTCGAACCCACGCGTGCAGAGCACAATGGATTAGCAGTCCATCGCCTTAACCACTCGGCCACCTCGTCTCTGGTCGGGCTGGGATATCGGTCTCAAACGTAGCGGACCATCCGCCATTCGGCCGCAAGACCATTTGACGGAAAGCCTCCTTTATTTGCTCTAGATACCGGATCGAAACCCAGATTCTAGGTCGTATTTCCAGCCTGGCAAAAAAACCCTGTAGCGGAAAATGCTTTCGATCCATCGACCTCTGGGTTATGGGCCCAGCATGCTTCCTTTGCGCCACTATGCTGCCCGCACGCCACGCACCAAGGTATTCGTGCTGTGTGTGGCACTTAGTAGGGGGCCGATAGCTCTTCCAGCACGGTTTATGCCTTGCCAGCCTTCGGAAAAGCGCCCAGTGCACATCGCCTACCACACCGCTTGCGATGGAGAGGACTGCTGCCTCGCCTGAATACGGCGCCTTACCTTCTGTCCTAAGGAGATAAAATAAGATGCCTCATTTGTAGAGGCAATCCTTGGTGGATAACACATTTGCAGCAGGAGAAATCAATTGGCCCACCACCATTTGGCCGCAAAACCGTTTGCCTCAAAACCCTTATTTGCTCTTGACAATGGATTTAAACTCAGATCCTGGGTTCTTCCCCTGCCCAACAAAAATCTTTAGCAGAGAATGGTTTCAATCCATCGACCTCTGGGTTATGGGCCCAGCACGCTTCCGCTGCGCCACTCTGCTACCGGTTCCATTCTGCCTGATGGCCGCAAACCACAGTAGTGCGTTGCGGCGCGGCCTGTGCACACGCCAAACAGGTCCTGAGGTTAGAAGCCTCCTTTGTAGAGGCAATCCTCGGTGAATAACGCATTGTTCCACGGTTGAGCAAGATGAATGTCTGCAGATTCCCCACGGTCACGGCAGTCGGGCAGCCGTCGTCTCTGTGGCGCAATCGGTTAGCGCATTCGGCTGTTAACCGGAAGGTTGGTGGTGCGAGACCACCCAGGGACGTCTTTTCCCTGCTGTTTTTGTGCTGTGAAAGATTCTAGCAATGCAGCGATAAACGGTGGCTGCTCTTCTTTTGCCGGGAGTTTATTGCAATCCCTGCCATGCCTTATTGCCTGACCATGTGGGTTCAGTGGGGGGGCAGATTTTGCAGACTCTCCAGCATTCCTATTGGATCACGACGGGTCTGTCAAAATTGGGCACCTTGTCTGCT
>CM076684.1:10364854-10367354 GCA_038501925.1 Xenopus petersii | reverse complement strand
GGTGGTTCGAGACCACCCAGGGACGTCTTTTCCCTGCTGTTTTTGTGCTGTGAAAGATTCTAGCAATGCAGCGATAAACGGTGGCTGCTCTTCTTTTGCCGGGAGTTTATTGCAATCCCTGCCATGCCTTATTGCCTGACCATGTGGGTTCAGTGGGGGGGGGCAGATTTTGCAGACTCTCCAGCATTCCTATTGGATCGCGACGGGTCTGTCAAAATTGGGCACCTTGTCTGCTGCCAAAGCAGAGAGACAGACGTTTAACTTAACTGCTTTTTGAGCCAACAGGACTGCTTTGAGGCTTGTCACACAAAACCCTGGAGAACGTCAGCGAAACACACGCAGGGTTTGCTTTTTATTTATTTATTTATTTATTTTAAACGGCGACGGGCTCGTCCGGGATTTGAACCCTGGACCTCTCGCACCCGAAGCAAGAATCATACCCCTAGACCAACGAGCCAGACCTTGGCCGCTGTGTCGGTTGAAACCATCAGTGCTTTCTGTACGCTGCAAGGTGGGCCCGCAGTGTTTGGTTGGACTGCAGTCTGGTTCCTGCTAGCACTAGTAACGGTCAACATGTTAGATCAGAGCCAAGAAAGAGCACGGACCTTTCCCTCTTGATGACTAACGTGCATTGTCCATTTAATTGTACTCTCTATGCAAGCAGACGCTACTTTCCGAAACATTGCTCCGGGCCTTATGCCTTCACAAATTCATGGAATTCTATATCTAACTAAGTTGTGAAGAAAACACTGGCTTAGCAGTCTACCTTTTTCCTTAAGGGACTCCTGTAGGTTGACATGTAAAACTGCACAGCTTGGCATTGATAACAATTGGCAAGTAGTTGCTGCAGTGTGCCGATTGTCGCAAAACTTGGCAGCGGTGGGATTCGAACCCACGCCTCCAGAGAAACTGGAGCCTAAATCCTGCGCCTTAGACCGCTCGGGTACGCTACCAGACGGGGGGCAGCCTCTTTTTTTTTCAGCGACTGAAGAAAACAAAAAGCACACCACATTGGAAAACAAGAGCATATTAACAAGTGGCGGCTTTACAAATACTGTGAAATAGAACCCTGCGGCCGGGGCGGGTATTTGGGAGCTTCTGATCCACGATGACGGCACCTTCAGTTCTATGGTCACGGTCACCACGAAAACCTCTCTTCTCCAAACCGGGCCCCTGCGCAAGGTTTTGTTTGTTTTTTTCTTCCGATTTTGTATTGCAGTCCCAGGGGCAGTTCTCTTCAAAGTACCTGTCTGAATTCCAGGGGCTCAGGAGACGGCTCCTTCTAGCATTAGGGCTTCCTGCCTTCTGAGCCGACAGTGGAATATGCAAAGGAACACACATCTTACCTTATGGCGTTACCAAGCTCTTGTAAACCACGCCGACCGGTAATTTGACAAGTCACATTGCCCCAGTTATGCTGTTCACACAAAGGTGGAACTGTAGTTGTGTAACAGGGCGTTTGGAGTGTTCCTTTCTGCACAAAAGCTTGGCAGCGGTGGGATTCGAACCCACGCCCCCAAAGAGACTGGAGCCTTAATCTAGCGCCTTAGACCGCTCGGCCACGCTACCATCGACGTTTGGCTTAAGCTTGCCCCTCTCCACACTGCTAGGAAGAAACAGGCAAGGTTTCGTATTTCGAGACCTTTTATTTTTTAATGACTTTTTTAATGACTTTTTTTTTTTTTTTAAAACGTTGGGGCACAAGCCAACGCCCCCAGAGAAACAGGCCACTTAGTCCAGCACCTTAAGTGGATCTGCCTTAACTCACCTCTACAACCAAAAGCAATCAGCTTTCCTACCCATTCAGAGAAGAGATAGATATGAAGGATCCGGTACGGAGGTAGAGGATGAGGAACAGATGCAAAGGCAAATGTTACCAACTTGCATCTTTTTCCACATGAACAGCTCGAGATTTTGGAGGATCCACCAAGAGTTGATGCTCCAGTGGAGCGTATTTTGAAAAACTGAACTCCAAACTGCCACCAAACATCTTCTACCTGCCTCGGAAGCCGTAGCCGCCTTACCTCTCGTTTTCAACAGCTGGCAGAGGTCACAAGCCTGCCCCGACTTCTCCAACAGTGTGGCACGCTGCGCAACACAGCAATTTTATTCTACATGCTATACAAGCCAACAAGAGTCGATGAAACTTTTAAATCAAGCACTCAATCAGCAAGAGGATGAAACGCAGCACACGACGAGGATGGGATTCGAACCCACGCGTGCAGAGCACAATGGATTAGCAGTCCATCGCCTTAACCACTCGGCCACCTCGTCTCTGGTCGGGCTGGGATATCGGTCTCAAACGTAGCGGACCATCCGCCATTCGGCCGCAAGACCATTTGACGGAAAGCCTCCTTTATTTGCTCTAGATACCGGATCGAAACCCAGATTCTAGGTCGTATTTCCAGCCTGGCAAAAAAACCCTGTAGCGGAAAATGCTTTCGATCCATCGACCTCTGGGTTATGGGCCCAGCATGCTTCCTTTGCGCCACTATGCTGC
>CM076684.1:10334854-10352354 GCA_038501925.1 Xenopus petersii | reverse complement strand
GTGAAGAAAACACTGGCTTAGCAGTCCACCTTTTTCCTTAAGGGACTCCTGTAGGTTGACATGTAAAACTGCACAGCTTGGCATTGATAACAATTGGCAAGTAGTTGCTGCAGTGTGCCGATTCTCGCAAAGCTTGGCAGCGGTGGGATTCGAACCCACGCCTCCAGAGAGACTGGAGCCTAAATCCAGTGCCTTAGACCGCTCGGCCACGCTACCAGAAGGGGGGCACCCTCTTTTTTTTTCAGCAACTGAAGAAAACAAAAAGCACACCACATTGGAAAACAAGAGCATATTAACAAGTGGCGGCTTTACAAATACTGTGAAATAGAACCCTGCGGCCGGGGCGGGTATTTGGGAGCTTCTGATCCACGATGACGGCACCTTCAGTTCTATGGTCACGGTCACCACGAAAACCTCTCTTCTCCAAACCAGGCCCCTGCGCAAGGTTTTGTTTGTTTTTTTCTTCCGATTTTGTATTGCAGTCCCAGGGGCAGTTCTCTTTAAAGTACCTGTCTGAATTCCAGGGGCTCAGGAGACGGCTCCTTCTAGCATTAGGGCTTCCTGCCTTCTGAGCCGACAGTGGAATATGCAAAGGAACACACATCTTACCTTATGGCGTTACCAAGCTCTTGTAAACCATGCCGACCGGTAATTTGACAAGTCACATTGCCCCAGTTATGCTGTTCACACAAAGGTGGAACTGTAGTTGTGTAACAGGGCGTTTGGAGTGTTCCTTTCTGCACAAAAGCTTGGCAGCGTTGGGATTCGAACCCACGCCCCCGAAGAGACTGAAGCCTTAATCCAGCACCTTAGACCGCTCGGCCACGCTACCATCGACGTTTGGCTTAAGCTTGCCCCTCTCCACACTGCTAGGAAGAAACAGGCAAGGTTTCGTATTTCGAGACCTTTTATTTTTTAATGACTTTTTTAATGACTTTTTTTTTTTTTTTTTAAAACGTTGGGGCACAAGCTAACGCCCCCAGAGAAACAGGCCACTTAGTCCAGCACCTTAAGTGGATCTGCCTTAACTCACCTCTACAACCAAAAGCAATCAGCTTTCCTACCCATTCAGAGAAGAGATAGATATGAAGGATCCGGTACGGAGGTAGAGGATGAGGAACAGATGCAAAGGCAAATGTTACCAACTTGCATCTTTTTCCACATGAACAGCTCGAGATTTTGGAGGATCCACCAAGAGTTGATGCTCCAGTGGAGCGTATTTTGAAAAACTGAACTCCAAACTGCCACCAAACATCTTCTACTTGCCTCGGAAGCCGTAGCCGCTTTACCTCTCATTTTCAACAGCTGGCAGAGGTCACAAGCCTGTCCCGACTTCTCCAACAGTGTGGCACGCTGCGCAACACAGCAATTTTATTCTACATGCTATACAAGCCAACAAGAGTCGATGAAACTTTTAAATCAAGCACTCAATCAGCAAGAGGATGAAACGCAGCACACGACGAGGATGGGATTCTAACCCACGCGTGCAGAGCAAAATGTATTAGCAGTCCATCGCCTTAACCACTCGGCCACCTCGTCTCTGGTCGTGCTGGGATATCGGTCTCAAACGTAGCGGACCAGCCACCATTCGGCCGCAAGACCATTTGACGGAAAGCCTCCTTTATTTGCTCTAGATACAGGATCGAAACCCAGATTCTAGGTCGTATTTCCAGCCTGGCAAAAAAACCCTGTAGCGGAAAATGCTTTCGATCCATCGACCTCTGGGTTATGGGCCCAGCATGCTTCCTTTGCGCCACTATGCTGCCCGCACGCCACGCACCAAGGTATTCGTGCTGTGTGTGGCACTTAGTAGGGGGCCGATAGCTCTTCCAGCACGGTTTATGCCTTGCCAGCCTTCGGAAAAGCACCCAGTGCACATCGCCTACCACACCGCTTGCGATGGAGAGGACTGCTGCCTCGCCTGAATACGGCGCCTTACCTTCTGTCCTAAGGAGATAAAATAAGATGCCTCATTTGTAGAGGGAATCCTTGGTGGATAACACATTTGCAGCAGGAGAAATCAATTGGCCCACCACCATTTGGCCGCAAAACCGTTTGCCTCAAAACCCTTATTTGCTCTTGACAATGGATTTAAACTCAGATCCTGGGTTCTTCCCCTGCCCAACAAAAATCTTTAGCAGAGAATGGTTTCGATCCATCGACCTCTGGGTTATGGGCCCAGCACGCTTCCGCTGCGCCACTCTGCTACCGGTTCCATTCTGCCCGATGGCCGCAAACCACAGTAGTGCGTTGCGGCGCGGCCTGTGCACACGCCAAACAGGTCCTGAGGAGTTAAGGTTAGAAGCCTCCTTTGTAGAGGCAATCCTCGGTGAATAACGCATTGTTCCACGGTTGAGCAAGATGAATGTCTGCAGATTCCCCATGGTCACGGCAGTCGGGCAGCCGTCGTCTCTGTGGCGCAATCGGTTAGCGCATTCGGCTGTTAACCGGAAGGTTGGTGGTGCGAGACCACCCAGGGACGTCTTTTCCCTGCTGTTTTTGTGCTGTGAAAGATTCTAGCAATGCAGCGATAAACGGTGGCTGCTCTTCTTTTGCCGGGAGTTTATTGCAATCCCTGCCATGCCTTATTGCCTGACCATGTGGGTTCAGTGGGGGGGGCAGATTTTGCAGACTCTCCAGCATTCCTATTGGATCGCGACGGGTCTGTCAAAATTGGGCACCTTGTCTGCTGCCAAAGCAGAGAGACAGACGTTTAACTTAACTGCTTTTTGAGCCAACAGGACTGCTTTGAGGCTTGTCACACGAAACCCTGGAGAACGTCAGCGAAACACACGCAGGGTTTGCTTTTTATTTATTTATTTTAAACGGCGACGGGCTCGTCCAGGATTTGAACCCGGGACCTCTCGCACCCGAAGCGAGAATCATACCCCTAGACCAACGAGCCAGACCTTGGCCGCTGTGTCGGTTGAAACCATCAGTGCTTTCTGTACGCTGCAAGGTGGGCCCGCAGTGTTTGGTTGGACTGCAGTCTGGTTCCTGCTAGCACTAGTAACGGTCAACATGTTAGATCAGAGCCAAGAAAGAGCACGGACCTTTCCCTCTTGATGACTAACGTGCATTGTCCATTTAATTGTACTCTCTATGCAAGCAGACGCTACTTTCCGAAACATTGCTCCGGGCCTTATGCCTTCACAAATTCATGGAATTCTATATCTAACTAAGTTGTGAAGAAAACACTGGCTTAGCAGTCCACCTTTTTCCTTAAGGGACTCCTGTAGGTTGACATGTAAAACTGCACAGCTTGGCATTGATAACAATTGGCAAGTAGTTGCTGCAGTGTGCCGATTCTCGCAAAACTTGGCAGCGGTGGGATTCGAACCCACGCCTCCAGAGAGACTGGAGCCTAAATCCAGCGCCTTAGACCGCTCGGCCACGCTACCAGACGGGGGGCAGCCTCTTTTTTTTTCAGCGACTGAAGAAAACAAAAAGCACACCACATTGGAAAACAAGAGCATATTAACAAGTGGCGGCTTTACAAATACTGTGAAATAGAACCCTGCGGCCGGGGCGGGTATTTGGGAGCTTCTGATCCACGATGACGGCACCTTCAGTTCTATGGTCACGGTCACCACGAAAACCTCTCTTCTCCAAACCGGGCCCCTGCGCAAGGTTTTGTTTCTTTTTTTCTTCCGATTTTGTATTGCAGTCCCAGGGGCAGTTCTCTTTAAAGTACCTGTCTGAATTCCAGGGGCTCAGGAGACGGCTCCTTCTAGCATTAGGGCTTCCTGCCTTCTGAGCCGACAGTGGAATATGCAAAGGAACACACATCTTACCTTATGGCGTTACCAAGCTCTTGTAAACCACGCCGACCGGTAATTTGACAAGTCACATTGCCCCAGTTATGCTGTTCACACAAAGGTGGAACTGTAGTTGTGTAACAGGGCGTTTGGAGTGTTCCTTTCTGCACAAAAGCTTGGCAGCGGTGGGATTCGAACCCACGCCCCCGAAGAGACTGGAGCCTTAATCCAGCGCCTTAGACCGCTCGGCCACGCTACCATCGACGTTTGGCTTAAGCTTGCCCCTCTCCACACTGCTAGGAAGAAACAGGCAAGGTTTCGTATTTCGAGACCTTTTATTTTTTAATGACTTTTTTAATGACTTTTTTTTTTTTTTTAAAACGTTGGGGCACAAGCCAACGCCCCCAGAGAAACAGGCCACTTAGTCCAGCACCTTAAGTGGATCTGCCTTAACTCACCTCTACAACCAAAAGCAATCAGCTTTCCTACCCATTCAGAGAAGAGATAGATATGAAGGATCCGGTACGGAGGTAGAGGATGAGGAACAGATGCAAAGGCAAATGTTACCAACTTGCATCTTTTTCCACATGAACAGCTGGAGATTTTGGAGGATCCACCAAGAGTTGATGCTCCAGTGGAGCGTATTTTGAAAAACTGAACTCCAAACTGCCACCAAACATCTTCTACCTGCCTCGGAAGCCGTAGCCGCCTTACCTCTCGTTTTCAACAGCTGGCAGAGGTCACAAGCCTGCCCCGACTTCTCCAACAGTGTGGCACGCTGCGCAACACAGCAATTTTATTCTACATGCTATACAAGCCAACAAGAGTCGATGAAACTTTTAAATCAAGCACTCAATCAGCAAGAGGATGAAACGCAGCACACGACGAGGATGGGATTGGAACCCACGCATGCAGAGCACAATGGATTAGCAGTCCATCGCCTTAACCACTCGGCCACCTCGTCTCTGGTCGTGCTGGGATATCGGTCTCAAACGTAGCGGACCAGCCGCCATTCGGCCGCAAGACCATTTGACGGAAAGCCTCCTTTATTTGCTCTAGATACCGGATCGAAACCCAGATTCTAGGTCGTATTTCCAGCCTGGCAAAAAAACCCTGTAGCGGAAAATGCTTTCGATCCATCGACCTCTGGGTTATGGGCCCAGCATGCTTCCTTTGCGCCACTATGCTGCCCGCACGCCACGCACCAAGGTATTCGTGCTGTGTGTGGCACTTAGTAGGGGGCCGATAGCTCTTCCAGCACGGTTTATGCCTTGCCAGCCTTCGGAAAAGCGCCCAGTGCACATCGCCTACCACACCGCTTGCGATGGAGAGGACTGCTGCCTCGTCTGAATACGGCGCCTTACCTTCTGTCCTAAGGAGATAAAATAAGATGCCTCATTTGTAGAGGCAATCCTTGGTGGATAACACATTTGCAGCAGGAGAAATCAATTGGCCCACCACCATTTGGCCGCAAAACCGTTTGCCTCAAAACCCTTATTTGCTCTTGACAATGGATTTAAACTCAGATCCTGGGTTCTTCCCCTGCCCAACAAAAATCTTTAGCAGAGAATCTTTCGATCCATCGACCTATGGGTTATGGGCCCAGCACGCTTCCGCTGCGCCACTCTGCTACCGGTTCCATTCTGCCCGATGGCCGCAAACCACAGTAGTGCGTTGTGGCGCGGCCTGTGCACACGCCAAACAGGTCCTGAGGAGTTAAGGTTAGAAGCCTCCTTTGTAGAGGCAATCCTCGGTGAATAACGCATTGTTCCACGGTTGAGCAAGATGAATGTCTGCAGATTCCCCACGGTCACGGCAGTCGGGCAGCCGTCGTCTCTGTGGCGCAATCGGTTAGCGCATTCGGCTGTTAACCGGAAGGTTGGTGGTGCGAGACCACCCAGGGACGTCTTTTCCCTGCTGTTTTTGTGCTGTGAAAGATTCTAGCAATGCAGCGATAAACGGTGGCTGCTCTTCTTTTGCCGGGAGTTTATTGCAATCCCTGCCATGCCTTATTGCCTGACCATGTGGGTTCAGTGGGGGGGGCAGATTTTGCAGACTCTCCAGCATTCCTATTGGATCGCGACGGGTCTGTCAAAATTGGGCACCTTGTCTGCTGCCAAAGCAGAGAGACAGACGTTTAACTTAACTGCTTTTTGAGCCAACAGGACTGCTTTGAGGCTTGTCACACAAAACCCTGAAGAACGTCAGCGAAACACATGCAGGGCTTGCTTTTTATTTATTTATTTTTAACGGCGACGGGCTCGTCCGGGATTTGAACCCAGGACCTCTCGCACCCGAAGCGAGAATCATACCCCTAGACCAACGAGCAAGACCTTGGCCGCTGTGTCGGTTGAAACCATCAGTGCTTTCTGTACGCTGCAAGGTGGGCCCGCAGTGTTTGGTTGGACTGCAGTCTGGTTCCTGCTAGCACTAGTAACGGTCAACATGTTAGATCAGAGCCAAAAAAGAGCACGGACCTTTCCCTCTTGATGACTAACGTGCATTGTCCATTTAATTGTACTCTCTATGCAAGCAGACGCTACTTTCCGAAACATTGCTCCGGGCCTTATGCCTTCACAAATTCATGGAATTCTATATCTAACTAAGTTGTGAAGAAAACACTGGCTTAGCAGTCCACCTTTTTCCTTAAGGGACTCCTGTAGGTTGACATGTAAAACTGCACAGCTTGGCATTGATAACAATTGGCAAGTAGTTGCTGCAGTGTGCCGATTCTCGCAAAACTTGGCAGCGGTGGGATTCGAACCCACGCCTCCAGAGAGACTGGAGCCTAAATCCAGCGCCTTAGACCGCTCGGCCACGCTACCAGACGGGGGGCAGCCTCTTTTTTTTTCAGCGACTGAAGAAAATAAAAAGCACACCACATTGGAAAACAAGAGCATATTAACAAGTGGCGGCTTTACAAATACTGTGAAATAGAACCCTGCGGCCGGGGCGGGTATTTGGGAGCTTCTGATCCACGATGACGGCACCTTCAGTTCTATGGTCACGGTCACCACGAAAACCTCTCTTCTCCAAACCGGGCCCCTGCGCAAGGTTTTGTTTGTTTTTTTCTTCCGATTTTGTATTGCAGTCCCAGGGGCAGTTCTCTTTAAAGTACCTGTCTGAATTCCAGGGGCTCAGGAGACGGCTCCTTCTAGCATTAGGGCTTCCTGCCTTCTGAGCCGACAGTGGAATATGCAAAGGAACACACATCTTACCTTATGGCGTTACCAAGCTCTTGTAAACCACGCCGACCGGTAATTTGACAAGTCACATTGCCCCAGTTATGCTGTTCACACAAAGGTGGAACTGTAGTTGTGTAACAGGGCGTTTGGAGTGTTCCTTTCTGCACAAAAGCTTGGCAGCGGTGGGATTCGAACCCACGCCCCCGAAGAGACTGGAGCCTTAATCCAGCGCCTTAGACCGCTCGGCCACGCTACCATCGACGTTTGGCTTAAGCTTGCCCCTCTCCACACTGCTAGGAAGAAACAGGCAAGGTTTCGTATTTCGAGACCTTTTATTTTTTAATGACTTTTTTAATGACTTTTTTTTTTTTTTTAAAACGTTGGGGCACAAGCCAACGCCCCCAGAGAAACAGGCCACTTAGTCCAGCACCTTAAGTGGATCTGCCTTAACTCACCTCTACAACCAAAAGCAATCAGCTTTCCTACCCATTCAGAGAAGAGATAGATATGAAGGATCCGGTACGGAGGTAGAGGATGAGGAACAGATGCAAAGGCAAATGTTACCAACTTGCATCTTTTTCCACATGAACAGCTCGAGATTTTGGAGGATCCACCAAGAGTTGATGCTCCAGTGGAGCGTATTTTGAAAAACTGAACTCCAAACTGCCACCAAACATCTTCTACCTGCCTCGGAAGCCGTAGCCGCCTTACCTCTCGTTTTCAACAGCTGGCAGAGGTCACAAGCCTGCCCCGACTTCTCCAACAGTGTGGCACGCTGCGCAACACAGCAATTTTATTCTACATGCTATACAAGCCAACAAGAGTCGATGAAACTTTTAAATCAAGCACTCAATCAGCAAGAGGATGAAACGCAGCACACGACGAGGATGGGATTCGAACCCACGCATGCAGAGCACAATGGATTAGCAGTCCATCGCCTTAACCACTCGGCCACCTCGTCTCTGGTCGTGCTGGGATATCGGTCTCAAACGTAGCGGACCAGCCGCCATTCGGCCGCAAGACCATTTGACGGAAAGCCTCCTTTATTTGCTCTAGATACCGGATCGAAACCCAGATTCTAGGTCGTATTTCCAGCCTGGCAAAAAAACCCTGTAGCGGAAAATGCTTTCGATCCATCGACCTCTGGGTTATGGGCCCAGCATGCTTCCTTTGCGCCACTATGCTGCCCGCACGCCACGCACCAAGGTATTCGTGCTGTGTGTGGCACTTAGTAGGGGGCCGATAGCTCTTCCAGCACGGTTTATGCCTTGCCAGCCTTCGGAAAAGCGCCCAGTGCACATCGCCTACCACACCGCTTGCGATGGAGAGGACTGCTGCCTCGTCTGAATACGGCGCCTTACCTTCTGTCCTAAGGAGATAAAATAAGATGCCTCATTTGTAGAGGCAATCCTTGGTGGATAACACATTTGCAGCAGGAGAAATCAATTGGCCCACCACCATTTGGCCGCAAAACCGTTTGCCTCAAAACCCTTATTTGCTCTTGACAATGGATTTAAACTCAGATCCTGGGTTCTTCCCCTGCCCAACAAAAATCTTTAGCAGAGAATCTTTCGATCCATCGACCTATGGGTTATGGGCCCAGCACGCTTCCGCTGCGCCACTCTGCTACCGGTTCCATTCTGCCCGATGGCCGCAAACCACAGTAGTGCGTTGTGGCGCGGCCTGTGCACACGCCAAACAGGTCCTGAGGAGTTAAGGTTAGAAGCCTCCTTTGTAGAGGCAATCCTCGGTGAATAACGCATTGTTCCACGGTTGAGCAAGATGAATGTCTGCAGATTCCCCACGGTCACGGCAGTCGGGCAGCCGTCGTCTCTGTGGCGCAATCGGTTAGCGCATTCGGCTGTTAACCGGAAGGTTGGTGGTGCGAGACCACCCAGGGACGTCTTTTCCCTGCTGTTTTTGTGCTGTGAAAGATTCTAGCAATGCAGCGATAAACGGTGGCTGCTCTTCTTTTGCCGGGAGTTTATTGCAATCCCTGCCATGCCTTATTGCCTGACCATGTGGGTTCAGTGGGGGGGGCAGATTTTGCAGACTCTCCAGCATTCCTATTGGATCGCGACGGGTCTGTCAAAATTGGGCACCTTGTCTGCTGCCAAAGCAGAGAGACAGACGTTTAACTTAACTGCTTTTTGAGCCAACAGGACTGCTTTGAGGCTTGTCACACAAAACCCTGAAGAACGTCAGCGAAACACATGCAGGGCTTGCTTTTTATTTATTTATTTTTAACGGCGACGGGCTCGTCCGGGATTTGAACCCGATTCTCGCACCCGAAGCGAGAATCATACCCCTAGACCAACGAGCCAGACCTTGGACGCTGTGTCGGTTGAAACCATCAGTGCTTTCTGTACGCTGCAAGGTGGGCCCGCAGTGTTTGGTTGGACTGCAGTCTGGTTCCTGCTAGCACTAGTAACGGTCAACATGTTAGATCAGAGCCAAGAAAGAGCACGGACCTTTCCCTCTTGATGACTAACGTGCATTGTCCATTTAATTGTACTCTCTATGCAAGCAGACGCTACTTTCCGAAACATTGCTCCGGGCCTTATGCCTTCACAAATTCATGGAATTCTATATCTAACTAAGTTGTGAAGAAAACACTGGCTTAGCAGTCCACCTTTTTCCTTAAGGGACTCCTGTAGGTTGACATGTAAAACTGCACAGCTTGGCATTGATAACAATTGGCAAGTAGCTGCTGCAGTGTGCCGATTCTCGCAAAACTTGGCAGCGGTGGGATTCGAACCCACGCCTCCAGAGAGACTGGAGCCTAAATCCAGCGCCTTAGACCGCTCGGCCACGCTACCAGATGGGGGGCAGCCTCTTTTTTTTTTCAGCGACTGAAGAAAACAAAAAGCACACCACATTGGAAAACAAGAGCATATTAACAAGTGGCGGCTTTACAAATACTGTGAAATAGAACCCTGCGGCCGGGGCGGGTATTTGGGAGCTTCTGATCCACGATGACGGCACCTTCAGTTCTATGGTCACGGTCACCACGAAAACCTCTCTTCTCCAAACCGGGCCCCTGCGCAAGGTTTTGTTTGTTTTTTTCTTCCGATTTTGTATTGCAGTCCCAGGGGCAGTTCTCTTTAAAGAACCTGTCTGAATTCCAGGGGCTCAGGAGACAGCTCCTTCTAGCATTAGGGCTTCCTGCCTTCTGAGCCGACAGTGGAATATGCAAAGGAACACACATCTTACCTTATGGCGTTACCAAGCTCTTGTAAACCACGCCGACCGGTAATTTGACAAGTCACATTGCCCCAGTTATGCCGTTCACACAAAGGTGGAACTGTAGTTGTGTAACAGGGCGTTTCTTTTCTGCACAAAAGCTTGGCAGCGGTGGGATACTAACCCACGCCCCCGAAGAGACTGGAGCCTTAATCCAGCGCCTTAGACCGCTCGGCCACGCTACCATCGACGTTTGGCTTAAGCTTGCCCCTCTCCACACTGCTAGGAAGAAACAGGCAAGGTTTCGTATTTCGAGACCATTTATTTTTTAATGACTTTTTTAATGACTTTTTTTTTTTTTTTTAAAACGTTGGGGCACAAGCCAACGCCCCCAGAGAAACAGGCCACTTAGTCCAGCACCTTAAGTGGATCTGCCTTAACTCACCTCTACAACCAAAAGCAATCAGCTTTCCTACCCATTCAGAGAAGAGATAGATATGAAGGATCCGGTACGGAGGTAGAGGATGAGGAACAGATGCAAAGGCAAATGTTACCAACTTGCATCTTTTTCCACATGAACAGCTCGAGATTTTGGAGGATCCACCAAGAGTTGATGCTCCAGTGGAGCGTATTTTGAAAAACTGAACTCCAAACTGCCACCAAACATCTTCTACCTGCCTCGGAAGCCGTAGCCGCCTTACCTCTCGTTTTCAACAGCTGGCAGAGGTCACAAGCCTGCCCCGACTTCTCCAACAGTGTGGCACGCTGCGCAACACAGCAATTTTATTCTACATGCTATACAAGCCAACAAGAGTCGATGAAACTTTTAAATCAAACACTCAATCAGCAAGAGGTTGAAACGCAGCACACGACGAGGATGGGATTCGAACCCACGCGTGCAGAGCACAATGGATTAGCAGTCCATCGCCTTAACCACTCGGCCACCTCGTCTCTGGTCGTGCTGGGATATCGGTCTCAAACGTAGCGGACCATCCGCCATTCGGCCGCAAGACCATTTGACGGAAAGCCTCCTTTATTTGCTCTAGATACCGGATCGAAACCCAGATTCTAGGTCGTATTTCCAGCCGGGCAAAAAAACCCTGTAGCGGAAAATGCTTTCGATCCATCGACCTCTGGGTTATGGGCCCAGCATGCTTCCTTTGCGCCACTATGCTGCCCGCACGCCACGCACCAAGGTATTCGTGCTGTGTGTGGCACTTAGTAGGGGGCCGATAGCTCTTCCAGCACGGTTTATGCCTTGCCAGCCTTCGGAAAAGCGCCCAGTGCACATCGCCTACCACACCGCTTGCGATGGAGAGGACTGCTGCCTCGCCTGAATACGGCGCCTTACCTTCTGTCCTAAGGAGATAAAATAAGATGCCTCATTTGTAGAGGCAATCCTTGGTGGATAACACATTTGCAGCAGGAGAAATCAATTGGCCCACCACCATTTGGCCGCAAAACCGTTTGCCTCAAAACCCTTATTTGCTCTTGACAATGGATTTAAACTCAGATCCTGGGTTCTTCCCCTGCCCAACAAAAATCTTTAGCAGAGAATCTTTCGATCCATCGACCTATGGGTTATGGGCCCAGCACGCTTCCGCTGCGCCACTCTGCTACCGGTTCCATTCTGCCCGATGGCCGCAAACCACAGTAGTGCGTTGTGGCGCGGCCTGTGCACACGCCAAACAGGTCCTGAGGAGTTAAGGTTAGAAGCCTCCTTTGTAGAGGCAATCCTCGGTGAATAACGCATTGTTCCACGGTTGAGCAAGATGAATGTCTGCAGATTCCCCACGGTCACGGCAGTCGGGCAGCCGTCGTCTCTGTGGCGCAATCGGTTAGCGCATTCGGCTGTTAACCGGAAGGTTGGTGGTGCGAGACCACCCAGGGACGTCTTTTCCCTGCTGTTTTTGTGCTGTGAAAGATTCTAGCAATGCAGCGATAAACGGTGGCTGCTCTTCTTTTGCCGGGAGTTTATTGCAATCCCTGCCATGCCTTATTGCCTGACCATGTGGGTTCAGTGGGGGGGGCAGATTTTGCAGACTCTCCAGCATTCCTATTGGATCGCGACGGGTCTGTCAAAATTGGGCACCTTGTCTGCTGCCAAAGCAGAGAGACAGACGTTTAACTTAACTGCTTTTTGAGCCAACAGGACTGCTTTGAGGCTTGTCACACAAAACCCTGAAGAACGTCAGCGAAACACATGCAGGGCTTGCTTTTTATTTATTTATTTTTAACGGCGACGGGCTCGTCCGGGATTTGAACCCAGGACCTCTCGCACCCGAAGCGAGAATCATACCCCTAGACAAACGAGCAAGACCTTGGCCGCTGTGTCGGTTGAAACCATCAGTGCTTTCTGTACGCTGCAAGGTGGGCCCGCAGTGTTTGGTTGGACTGCAGTCTGGTTCCTGCTAGCACTAGTAACGGTCAACATGTTAGATCAGAGCCAAAAAAGAGCACGGACCTTTCCCTCTTGATGACTAACGTGCATTGTCCATTTAATTGTACTCTCTATGCAAGCAGACGCTACTTTCCGAAACATTGCTCCGGGCCTTATGCCTTCACAAATTCATGGAATTCTATATCTAACTAAGTTGTGAAGAAAACACTGGCTTAGCAGTCCACCTTTTTCCTTAAGGGACTCCTGTAGGTTGACATGTAAAACTGCACAGCTTGGCATTGATAACAATTGGCAAGTAGTTGCTGCAGTGTGCCGATTCTCGCAAAACTTGGCAGCGGTGGGATTCGAACCCACGCCTCCAGAGAGACTGGAGCCTAAATCCAGCGCCTTAGACCGCTCGGCCACGCTACCAGACGGGGGGCAGCCTCTTTTTTTTTCAGCGACTGAAGAAAATAAAAAGCACACCACATTGGAAAACAAGAGCATATTAACAAGTGGCGGCTTTACAAATACTGTGAAATAGAACCCTGCGGCCGGGGCGGGTATTTGGGAGCTTCTGATCCACGATGACGGCACCTTCAGTTCTATGGTCACGGTCACCACGAAAACCTCTCTTCTCCAAACCGGGCCCCTGCGCAAGGTTTTGTTTGTTTTTTTCTTCCGATTTTGTATTGCAGTCCCAGGGGCAGTTCTCTTTAAAGTACCTGTCTGAATTCCAGGGGCTCAGGAGACGGCTCCTTCTAGCATTAGGGCTTCCTGCCTTCTGAGCCGACAGTGGAATATGCAAAGGAACACACATCTTACCTTATGGCGTTACCAAGCTCTTGTAAACCACGCCGACCGGTAATTTGACAAGTCACATTGCCCCAGTTATGCTGTTCACACAAAGGTGGAACTGTAGTTGTGTAACAGGGCGTTTGGAGTGTTCCTTTCTGCACAAAAGCTTGGCAGCGGTGGGATTCGAACCCACGCCCCCGAAGAGACTGGAGCCTTAATCCAGCGCCTTAGACCGCTCGGCCACGCTACCATCGACGTTTGGCTTAAGCTTGCCCCTCTCCACACTGCTAGGAAGAAACAGGCAAGGTTTCGTATTTCGAGACCTTTTATTTTTTAATGACTTTTTTAATGACTTTTTTTTTTTTTTAAAACGTTGGGGCACAAGCCAACGCCCCCAGAGAAACAGGCCACTTAGTCCAGCACCTTAAGTGGATCTGCCTTAACTCACCTCTACAACCAAAAGCAATCAGCTTTCCTACCCATTCAGAGAAGAGATAGATATGAAGGATCCGGTACGGAGGTAGAGGATGAGGAACAGATGCAAAGGCAAATGTTACCAACTTGCATCTTTTTCCACATGAACAGCTCGAGATTTTGGAGGATCCACCAAGAGTTGATGCTCCAGTGGAGCGTATTTTGAAAAACTGAACTCCAAACTGCCACCAAACATCTTCTACCTGCCTCGGAAGCCGTAGCCGCCTTACCTCTCGTTTTCAACAGCTGGCAGAGGTCACAAGCCTGCCCCGACTTCTCCAACAGTGTGGCACGCTGCGCAACACAGCAATTTTATTCTACATGCTATACAAGCCAACAAGAGTCGATGAAACTTTTAAATCAAGCACTCAATCAGCAAGAGGTTGAAACGCAGCACACGACGAGGATGGGATTCGAACCCACGCGTGCAGAGCACAATGGATTAGCAGTCCATCGCCTTAACCACTCGGCCACCTCGTCTCTGGTCGTGCTGGGATATCGGTCTCAAACGTAGCGGACCATCCGCCATTCGGCCGCAAGACCATTTGACGGAAAGCCTCCTTTATTTGCTCTAGATACCGGATCGAAACCCAGATTCTAGGTCGTATTTCCAGCCGGGCAAAAAAACCCTGTAGCGGAAAATGCTTCCGATCCATCGACCTCTGGGTTATGGGCCCAGCATGCTTCCTTTGCGCCACTATGCTGCCCGCACGCCACGCACCAAGGTATTCGTGCTGTGTGTGGCACTTAGTAGGGGGCCGATAGCTCTTCCAGCACGGTTTATGCCTTGCCAGCCTTCGGAAAAGCGCCCAGTGCACATCGCCTACCACACCGCTTGCGATGGAGAGGACTGCTGCCTCGCCTGAATACGGCGCCTTACCTTCTGTCCTAAGGAGATAAAATAAGATGCCTCATTTGTAGAGGCAATCCTTGGTGGATAACACATTTGCAGCAGGAGAAATCAATTGGCCCACCACCATTTGGCCGCAAAACCGTTTGCCTCAAAACCCTTATTTGCTCTTGACAATGGATTTAAACTCAGATCCTGGGTTCTTCCCCTGCCCAACAAAAATCTTTAGCAGAGAATGGTTTCGATCCATCAACCTCTGGGTTATGGGCCCAGCACGCTTCCGCTGCGCCACTCTGCTACCGGTTCCATTCTGCCCGATGGCCGCAAACCACAGTAGTGCGTTGCGGCGCGGCCTGTGCACACGCCAAACAGGTCCTGAGGAGTTAAGGTTAGAAGCCTCCTTTGTAGAGGCAATCCTCGGTGAATAACGCATTGTTCCACGGTTGAGCAAGATGAATGTCTGCAGATTCCCCACGGTCACGGCAGTCGGGCAGCCGTCGTCTCTGTGGCGCAATCGGTTAGCGCATTCGGCTGTTAACCGGAAGGTTGGTGGTTCGAGACCACCCAGGGACGTCTTTTCCCTGCTGTTTTTGTGCTGTGAAAGATTCTAGCAATGCAGCGATAAACGGTGGCTGCTCTTCTTTTGCCGGGAGTTTATTGCAATGCCTGCCATGCCTTATTGCCTGACCATGTGGGTTCAGTGGGGGGGGGCAGATTTTGCAGACTCTCCAGCATTCCTATTGGATCGCGACGGGTCTGTCAAAATTGGGCACCTTGTCTGCTGCCAAAGCAGAGAGACAGACGTTTAACTTAACTGCTTTTTGAGCCAACAGGACTGCTTTGAGGCTTGTCACACGAAACCCTGGAGAACGTCAGCGAAACACACGCAGGGTTTGCTTTTTATTTATTTATTTATTTTAAACAGCGACGGGCTCGTCCGGGATTTGAACCCGATTCTCGCACCCGAAGCGAGAATCATACCCCTAGACCAACGAGCCAGACCTTGGACGCTGTGTCGGTTGAAACCATCAGTGCTTTCTGTACGCTGCAAGGTGGGCCCGCAGTGTTTGGTTGGACTGCAGTCTGGTTCCTGCTAGCACTAGTAACGGTCAACATGTTAGATCAGAGCCAAGAAAGAGCACGGACCTTTCCCTCTTGATGACTAACGTGCATTGTCCATTTAATTGTACTCTCTATGCAAGCAGACGCTACTTTCCGAAACATTGCTCCGGGCCTTATGCCTTCACAAATTCATGGAATTCTATATCTAACTAAGTTGTGAAGAAAACACTGGCTTAGCAGTCCACCTTTTTCCTTAAGGGACTCCTGTAGGTTGACATGTAAAACTGCACAGCTTGGCATTGATAACAATTGGCAAGTAGCTGCTGCAGTGTGCCGATTCTCGCAAAACTTGGCAGCGGTGGGATTCGAACCCACGCCTCCAGAGAGACTGGAGCCTAAATCCAGCGCCTTAGACCGCTCGGCCACGCTACCAGATGGGGGGCAGCCTCTTTTTTTTTCAGCGACTGAAGAAAACAAAAAGCACACCACATTGGAAAACAAGAGCATATTAACAAGTGGCGGCTTTACAAATACTGTGAAATAGAACCCTGCGGCCGGGGCGGGTATTTGGGAGCTTCTGATCCACGATGACGGCACCTTCAGTTCTATGGTCACGGTCACCACGAAAACCTCTCTTCTCCAAACCGGGCCCCTGCGCAAGGTTTTGTTTGTTTTTTTCTTCCGATTTTGTATTGCAGTCCCAGGGGCAGTTCTCTTTAAAGAACCTGTCTGAATTCCAGGGGCTCAGGAGACGGCTCCTTCTAGCATTAGGGCTTCCTGCCTTCTGAGCCGACAGTGGAATATGCAAAGGAACACACATCTTACCTTATGGCGTTACCAAGCTCTTGTAAACCACGCCGACCGGTAATTTGACAAGTCACATTGCCCCAGTTATGCCGTTCACACAAAGGTGGAACTGTAGTTGTGTAACAGGGCGTTTCTTTTCTGCACAAAAGCTTGGCAGCGGTGGGATACTAACCCACGCCCCCGAAGAGACTGGAGCCTTAATCCAGCGCCTTAGACCGCTCGGCCACGCTACCATCGACGTTTGGCTTAAGCTTGCCCCTCTCCACACTGCTAGGAAGAAACAGGCAAGGTTTCGTATTTCGAGACCTTTTATTTTTTAATGACTTTTTTAATGACTTTTTTTTTTTTTTTAAAACGTTGGGGCACAAGCCAACGCCCCCAGAGAAACAGGCCACTTAGTCCAGCACCTTAAGTGGATCTGCCTTAACTCACCTCTACAACCAAAAGCAATCAGCTTTCCTACCCATTCAGAGAAGAGATAGATATGAAGGATCCGGTACGGAGGTAGAGGATGAGGAACAGATGCAAAGGCAAATGTTACCAACTTGCATCTTTTTCCACATGAACAGCTCGAGATTTTGGAGGATCCACCAAGAGTTGATGCTCCAGTGGAGCGTATTTTGAAAAACTGAACTCCAAACTGCCACCAAACATCTTCTACCTGCCTCGGAAGCCGTAGCCGCCTTACCTCTCGTTTTCAACAGCTGGCAGAGGTCACAAGGCTGCCCCGACTTCTCCAACAGTGTGGCACGCTGCGCAACACAGCAATTTTATTCTACATGCTATACAAGCCAACAAGAGTCGATGAAACTTTTAAATCAAGCACTCAATCAGCAAGAGGATGAAACGCAGCACACGACGAGGATGGGATTCGAACCCACGCGTGCAGAGCACAATGGATTAGCAGTCCATCGCCTTAACCACTCGGCCACCTCGTCTCTGGTCGTGCTGGGATATCGGTCTCAAACGTAGCGGACCAGCCGCCATTCGGCCGCAAGACCAT
>CM076684.1:10270000-10275000 GCA_038501925.1 Xenopus petersii | reverse complement strand
TTCCGCTGCGCCACTCTGCTACCGGTTCCATTCTGCCCGATGGCCGCAAACCACAGTAGTGCGTTGCGGCGCGGCCTGTGCACACGCCAAACAGGTCCTGAGGAGTTAAGGTTAGAAGCCTCCTTTGTAGAGGCAATCCTCGGTGAATAACGCATTGTTCCACGGTTGAGCAAGATGAATGTCTGCAGATTCCCCACGGTCACGGCAGTCGGGCAGCCGTCGTCTCTGTGGCGCAATCGGTTAGCGCATTCGGCTGTTAACCGGAAGGTTGGTGGTTCGAGACCACCCAGGGACGTCTTTTCCCTGCTGTTTTTGTGCTGTGAAAGATTCTAGCAATGCAGCGATAAACGGTGGCTGCTCTTCTTTTGCCGGGAGTTTATTGCAATCCCTGCCATGCCTTATTGCCTGACCATGTGGGTTCAGTGGGGGGGGGCAGATTTTGCAGACTCTCCAGCATTCCTATTGGATCGCGACGGGTCTGTCAAAATTGGGCACCTTGTCTGCTGCCAAAGCAGAGAGACAGACGTTTAACTTAACTGCTTTTTGAGCCAACAGGACTGCTTTGAGGCTTGTCACACGAAACCCTGGAGAACGTCAGCGAAACACACGCAGGGTTTGCTTTTTATTTATTTATTTATTTTAAACAGCGACGGGCTCGCCCGGGATTTGAACCCGGGTCCTCTCGCACCCGAAGCGAGAATCATACCCCTAGACCAACGAGCCAGACCTTGGCCGCTGTGTCGGTTGAAACCATCAGTGCTTTCTGTACGCTGCAAGGTGGGCCCGCAGTGTTTGGTTGGACTGCAGTCTGGTTCCTGCTAGCACTAGTAACGGTCAACATGTTAGATCAGAGCCAAGAAAGAGCACGGACCTTTCCCTCTTGATGACTAACGTGCATTGTCCATTTAATTGTACTCTCTATGCAAGCAGACGCTACTTTCCGAAACATTGCTCCGGGCCTTATGCCTTCACAAATTCATGGAATTCTATATCTAACTAAGTTGTGAAGAAAACACTGGCTTAGCAGTCCACCTTTTTCCTTAAGGGACTCCTGTAGGTTGACATGTAAAACTGCACAGCTTGGCATTGATAACAATTGGCAAGTAGCTGCTGCAGTGTGCCGATTCTCGCAAAACTTGGCAGCGGTGGGATTCGAACCCACGCCTCCAGAGAGACTGGAGCCTAAATCCAGCGCCTTAGACCGCTCGGCCACGCTACCAGACGGGGGGCAGCCTCTTTTTTTTTCAGCGACTGAAGAAAACAAAAAGCACACCACATTGGAAAAGAAGAGCATATTAACAAGTGGCGGCTTTACAAATACTGTGAAATAGAACCCTGCGGCCGGGGCGGGTATTTGGGAGCTTCTGATCCACGATGACGGCACCTTCAGTTCTATGGTCACGGTCACCACGAAAACCTCTCTTCTCCAAACCGGGCCCCTGCGCAAGGTTTTGTTTGTTTTTTTCTTCCGATTTTGTATTGCAGTCCCAGGGGCAGTTCTCTTTAAAGAACCTGTCTGAATTCCAGGGGCTCAGGAGACGGCTCCTTCTAGCATTAGGGCTTCCTGCCTTCTGAGCCGACAGTGGAATATGCAAAGGAACACACATCTTACCTTATGGCGTTACCAAGCTCTTGTAAACCACGCCGACCGGTAATTTGACAAGTCACATTGCCCCAGTTATGCCGTTCACACAAAGGTGGAACTGTAGTTGTGTAACAGGGCGTTTGGAGTGTTCCTTTCTGCACAAAAGCTTGGCAGCGGTGGGATTCGAACCCACGCCCCCGAAGAGACTGGAGCCTTAATCCAGCGCCTTAGACCGCTCGGCCACGCTACCATCAACGTTTGGCTTAAGCTTGCCCCTCTCCACACTGCTAGGAAGAAACAGGCAAGGTTTCGTATTTCGAGACCTTTTATTTTTTAATGACTTTTTTTGTAGAGGCAAACCTGCGCAAGGTTTTGTTTGTTTTTTTCTTCCGATTTTGTATTGCAGTCCCAGGGGCAGTTCTCTTTAAAGTACCTGTCTGAATTCCAGGGGCTCAGGAGACGGCTCCTTCTAGCATTAGGGCTTCCTGCCTTCTGAGCCGACAGTGGAATATGCAAAGGAACACACATCTTACCTTATGGCGTTACCAAGCTCTTGTAAACCACGCCGACCGGTAATTTGACAAGTCACATTGCCCCAGTTATGCTGTTCACACAAAGGTGGAACTGTAGTTGTGTAACAGGGCGTTTGGAGTGTTCCTTTCTGCACAAAAGCTTGGCAGCGGTGGGATTTCGAACCCACGCCCCCGAAGAGACTGGAGCCTTAATCCAGCGCCTTAGACCGCTCGGCCACGCTACCATCGACGTTTGGCTTAAGCTTGCCCCTCTCCACACTGCTAGGAAGAAACAGGCAAGGTTTCGTATTTCGAGACCTTTTATTTTTTAATGACTTTTTTAATGACTTTTTTTTTTTTTTTTTTAAAACGTTGGGGCACAAGCCAACGCCCCCAGAGAAACAGGCCACTTAGTCCAGCACCTTAAGTGGATCTGCCTTAACTCACCTCTACAACCAAAAGCAATCAGCTTTCCTACCCATTCAGAGAAGAGATAGATATGAAGGATCCGGTACGGAGGTAGAGGATGAGGAACAGATGCAAAGGCAAATGTTACCAACTTGCATCTTTTTCCACATGAACAGCTCGAGATTTTGGAGGATCCACCAAGAGTTGATGCTCCAGTGGAGCGTATTTTGAAAAACTGAACTCCAAACTGCCACCAAACATCTTCTACCTGCCTCGGAAGCCGTAGCCGCCTTACCTCTCGTTTTCAACAGCTGGCAGAGGTCACAAGCCTGCCCTGACTTCTCCAACAGTGTGGCACGCTGCGCAACACAGCAATTTTATTCTACATGCTATACAAGCCAACAAGAGTCGATGAAACTTTTAAATCAAGCACTCAATCAGCAAGAGGATGAAACGCAGCACACGACGAGGATGGGATTCGAACCCACGCGTGCAGAGCACAATGGATTAGCAGTCCATCGCCTTAACCACTCGGCCACCTCGTCTCTGGTCGTGCTGGGATATCGGTCTCAAACGTAGCGGACCAGCCGCCATTCGGCCGCAAGACCATTTGACGGAAAGCCTCCTTTATTTGCTCTAGATACCGGATCGAAACCCAGATTCTAGGTCGTATTTCCAGCCTGGCAAAAAAACCCTGTAGCGGAAAATGCTTTCGATCCATCGACCTCTGGGTTATGGGCCCAGCATGCTTCCTTTGCGCCACTATGCTGCCCGCACGCCACGCACCAAGGTATTCGTGCTGTGTGTGGCACTTAGTAGGGGGCCGATAGCTCTTCCAGCACGGTTTATGCCTTGCCAGCCTTCGGAAAAGCGCCCAGTGCACATCGCCTACCACACCGCTTGCGATGGAGAGGACTGCTGCCTCGCCTGAATACGGCGCCTTACCTTCTGTCCTAAGGAGATAAAATAAGATGCCTCATTTGTAGAGGCAATCCTTGGTGGATAACACATTTGCAGCAGGAGAAATCAATTGGCCCACCACCATTTGGCCGCAAAACCGTTTGCCTCAAAACCCTTATTTGCTCTTGACAATGGATTTAAACTCAGATCCTGGGTTCTTCCCCTGCCCAACAAAAATCTTTAGCAGAGAATGGTTTCGATCCATCGACCTCTGGGTTATGGGCCCAGCACGCTTCCGCTGCGCCACTCTGCTACCGGTTCCATTCTGCCCGATGGCCGCAAACCACAGTAGTGCGTTGCGGCGCGGCCTGTGCACACGCCAAACAGGTCCTGAGGAGTTAAGGTTAGAAGCCTCCTTTGTAGAGGCAATCCTCGGTGAATAACGCATTGTTCCACGGTTGAGCAAGATGAATGTCTGCAGATTCCCCACGGTCACGGCAGTCGGGCAGCCGTCGTCTCTGTGGCGCAATCGGTTAGCGCATTCGGCTGTTAACTGGAAGGTTGGTGGTTCGAGACCACCCAGGGACGTCTTTTCCCTGCTGTTTTTGTGCTGTGAAAGATTCTAGCAATGCAGCGATAAACGGTGGCTGCTCTTCTTTTGCCGGGAGTTTATTGCAATCCCTGCCATGCCTTATTGCCTGACCATGTGGGTTCAGTGGGGGGGGGCAGATTTTGCAGACTCTCCAGCATTCCTATTGGATCGCGACGGGTCTGTCAAAATTGGGCACCTTGTCTGCTGCCAAAGCAGAGAGACAGACGTTTAACTTAACTGCTTTTTGAGCCAACAGGACTGCTTTGAGGCTTGTCACACGAAACCCTGGAGAACGTCAGCGAAACACACGCAGGGTTTGCTTTTTATTTATTTATTTATTTATTTTAAACGGCAACGGGCTCGTCCGGGATTTGAACCCGGAACCTCTCGCACCCGAAGCGAGAATCATACCCCTAGACCAACGAGCCAGACCTTGGCCGCTGTGTCGGTTGAAACCATCAGTGCTTTCTGTACGCTGCAAGGTGGGCCCGCAGTGTTTGGTTGGACTGCAGTCTGGTTCCTGCTAGCACTAGTAACGGTCAACATGTAGGTTGACATGTAAAACTGCACAGCTTGGCATTGATAACAATTGGCAAGTAGTTGCTGCAGTGTGCCGATTCTCGCAAAACTTGGCAGCGGTGGGATTCGAACCCACACCTCCAGAGAGACTGGAGCCTAAATCCAGCGCCTTAGACCGCTCGGCCACGCTACCAGACGGGGGGCAGCCTCTTTTTTTTTCAGCGACTGAAGAAAACAAAAAGCACACCACATTGGAAAACAAGAGCATATTAACAAGTGGCGGCTTTACAAATACTGTGAAATAGAACCCTGCGGCCGGGGCGGGTATTTGGGAGCTTCTGATCCACGATGACGGCACCTTCAGTTCTATGGTCACGGTCACCACGAAAACCTCTCTTCTCCAAACCGGGCCCCTGCGCAAGGTTTTGTTTCTTTTTTTCTTCCGATTTTGTATTGCAGTCCCAGGGGCAGTTCTCTTTAAAGT
>CM076684.1:10260000-10262500 GCA_038501925.1 Xenopus petersii | reverse complement strand
TTGGAGGATCCACCAAGAGTTGATGCTCCAGTGGAGCGTATTTTGAAAAACTGAACTCCAAACTGCCACCAAACATCTTCTACCTGCCTCGGAAGCCGTAGCCGCCTTACCTCTCGTTTTCAACAGCTGGCAGAGGTCACAAGCCTGCCCTGACTTCTCCAACAGTGTGGCACGCTGCGCAACACAGCAATTTTATTCTACATGCTATACAAGCCAACAAGAGTCGATGAAACTTTTAAATCAAGCACTCAATCAGCAAGAGGATGAAACGCAGCACACGACGAGGATGGGATTCGAACCCACGCGTGCAGAGCACAATGGATTAGCAGTCCATCGCCTTAACCACTCGGCCACCTCGTCTCTGGTCGTGCTGGGATATCGGTCTCAAACGTAGCGGACCAGCCGCCATTCGGCCGCAAGACCATTTGACGGAAAGCCTCCTTTATTTGCTCTAGATACCGGATCGAAACCCAGATTCTAGGTCGTATTTCCAGCCTGGCAAAAAAACCCTGTAGCGGAAAATGCTTTCGATCCATCGACCTCTGGGTTATGGGCCCAGCATGCTTCCTTTGCGCCACTATGCTGCCCGCACGCCATGCACCAAGGTATTCGTGCTGTGTGTGGCACTTAGTAGGGGGCCGATAGCTCTTCCAGCACGGTTTATGCCTTGCCAGCCTTCGGAAAAGCGCCCAGTGCACATCGCCTACCACACCGCTTGCGATGGAGAGGACTGCTGCCTCGCCTGAATACGGCGCCTTACCTTCTGTCCTAAGGAGATAAAATAAGATGCCTCATTTGTAGAGGCAATCCTTGGTGGATAACACATTTGCAGCAGGAGAAATCAATTGGCCCACCACCATTTGGCCGCAAAACCGTTTGCCTCAAAACCCTTATTTGCTCTTGACAATGGATTTAAACTCAGATCCTGGGTTCTTCCCCTGCCCAACAAAAATCTTTAGCAGAGAATGGTTTCGATCCATCGACCTCTGGGTTATGGGCCCAGCACGCTTCCGCTGCGCCACTCTGCTACCGGTTCCATTCTGCCCGATGGCCGCAAACCACAGTAGTGCGTTGCGGCGCGGCCTGTGCACACGCCAAACAGGTCCTGAGGAGTTAAGGTTAGAAGCCTCCTTTGTAGAGGCAATCCTCGGTGAATAACGCATTGTTCCACGGTTGAGCAAGATGAATGTCTGCAGATTCCCCACGGTCACGGCAGTCGGGCAGCCGTCGTCTCTGTGGCGCAATCGGTTAGCGCATTCGGCTGTTAACCGGAAGGTTGGTGGTTCGAGACCACCCAGGGACGTCTTTTCCCTGCTGTTTTTGTGCTGTGAAAGATTCTAGCAATGCAGCGATAAACGGTGGCTGCTCTTCTTTTGCCGGGAGTTTATTGCAATCCCTGCCATGCCTTATTGCCTGACCATGTGGGTTCAGTGGGGGGGGGGGCAGATTTTGCAGACTCTCCAGCATTCCTATTGGATCGCGACGGGTCTGTCAAAATTGGGCACCTTGTCTGCTGCCAAAGCAGAGAGACAGACGTTTAACTTAACTGCTTTTTGAGCCAACAGGACTGCTTTGAGGCTTGTCACACGAAACCCTGGAGAACGTCAGCGAAACACACGCAGGGTTTGCTTTTTATTTATTTATTTATTTATTTTAAACGGCGACGGGCTCGTCCGGGATTTGAACCGGGGACCTCTCGCACCCGAAGCGAGAATCATACCCCTAGACCAACGAGCCAGACCTTGGCCGCTGTGTCGGTTGAAACCATCAGTGCTTTCTGTATGCTGCAAGGTGGGCCCGCAGTGTTTGGTTGGACTGCAGTCTGGTTCCTGCTAGCACTAGTAACGGTCAACATGTAGGTTGACATGTAAAACTGCACAGCTTGGCATTGATAACAATTGGCAAGTAGTTGCTGCAGTGTGCCGATTCTCGCAAAACTTGGCAGCGGTGGGATTCGAACCCACACCTCCAGAGAGACTGGAGCCTAAATCCAGCGCCTTAGACCGCTCGGCCACGCTACCAGACGGGGGGCAGCCTCTTTTTTTTTCAGCGACTGAAGAAAACAAAAAGCACACCACATTGGAAAACAAGAGCATATTAACAAGTGGCGGCTTTACAAATACTGTGAAATAGAACCCTGCGGCCGGGGCGGGTATTTGGGAGCTTCTGATCCACGATGACGGCACCTTCAGTTCTATGGTCACGGTCACCACGAAAACCTCTCTTCTCCAAACCGGGCCCCTGCGCAAGGTTTTGTTTGTTTTTTTCTTCCGATTTTGTATTGCAGTCCCAGGGGCAGTTCTCTTTAAAGTACCTGTCTGAATTCCAGGGGCTCAGGAGACGGCTCCTTCTAGCATTAGGGCTTCCTGCCTTCTGAGCCGACAGTGGAATATGCAAAGGAACACACATCTTACCTTATGGCGTTACCAAGCTCTTGTAAACCACGCCGACCGGTAATTTGACAAGTCACATTGCCCCAGTTATGCTGTTCACACAAAGG
>CM076684.1:10247500-10250000 GCA_038501925.1 Xenopus petersii | reverse complement strand
TACCAACTTGCATCTTTTTCCACATGAACAGCTCGAGATTTTGGAGGATCCACCAAGAGTTGATGCTCCAGTGGAGCGTATTTTGAAAAACTGAACTCCAAACTGCCACCAAACATCTTCTACCTGCCTCGGAAGCCGTAGCCGCCTTACCTCTCGTTTTCAACAGCTGGCAGAGGTCACAAGCCTGCCCCGACTTCTCCAACAGTGTGGCACGCTGCGCAACACAGCAATTTTATTCTACATGCTATACAAGCCAACAAGAGTCGATGAAACTTTTAAATCAAGCACTCAATCAGCAAGAGGATGAAACGCAGCACACGACGAGGATGGGATTCGAACCCACGCGTGCAGAGCACAATGGATTAGCAGTCCATCGCCTTAACCACTCGGCCACCTCGTCTCTGGTCGTGCTGGGATATCGGTCTCAAACGTAGCGGACCAGCCGCCATTCGGCCGCAAGACCATTTGACGGAAAGCCTCCTTTATTTGCTCTAGATACCGGATCGAAACCCAGATTCTAGGTCGTATTTCCAGCCTGGCAAAAAAACCCTGTAGCGGAAAATGCTTTCGATCCATCGACCTCTGGGTTATGGGCCCAGCATGCTTCCTTTGCGCCACTATGCTGCCCGCACGCCACGCACCAAGGTATTCGTGCTGTGTGTGGCACTTAGTAGGGGGCCGATAGCTCTTCCAGCACGGTTTATGCCTTGCCAGCCTTCGGAAAAGCGCCCAGTGCACATCGCCTACCACACCGCTTGCGATGGAGAGGACTGCTGCCTCGCCTGAATACGGCGCCTTACCTTCTGTCCTAAGGAGATAAAATAAGATGCCTCATTTGTAGAGGCAATCCTTGGTGGATAACACATTTGCAGCAGGAGAAATCAATTGGCCCACCACCATTTGGCCGCAAAACCGTTTGCCTCAAAACCCTTATTTGCTCTTGACAATGGATTTAAACTCAGATCCTGGGTTCTTCCCCTGCCCAACAAAAATCTTTAGCAGAGAATGGTTTCGATCCATCGACCTCTGGGTTATGGGCCCAGCACGCTTCCGCTGCGCCACTCTGCTACCGGTTCCATTCTGCCCGATGGCCGCAAACCACAGTAGTGCGTTGCGGCGCGGCCTGTGCACACGCCAAACAGGTCCTGAGGAGTTAAGGTTAGAAGCCTCCTTTGTAGAGGCAATCCTCGGTGAATAACGCATTGTTCCACGGTTGAGCAAGATGAATGTCTGCAGATTCCCCACGGTCACGGCAGTCGGGCAGCCGTCGTCTCTGTGGCGCAATCGGTTAGCGCATTCGGCTGTTAACCGGAAGGTTGGTGGTTCGAGACCACCCAGGGACGTCTTTTCCCTGCTGTTTTTGTGCTGTGAAAGATTCTAGCAATGCAGCGATAAACGGTGGCTGCTCTTCTTTTGCCGGGAGTTTATTGCAATCCCTGCCATGCCTTATTGCCTGACCATGTGGGTTCAGTGGGGGGGGCAGATTTTGCAGACTCTCCAGCATTCCTATTGGATCGCGACGGGTCTGTCAAAATTGGGCACCTTGTCTGCTGCCAAAGCAGAGAGACAGACGTTTAACTTAACTGCTTTTTGAGCCAACAGGACTGCTTTGAGGCTTGTCACACGAAACCCTGGAGAACGTCAGCGAAACACACGCAGGGTTTGCTTTTTATTTATTTATTTATTTTAAACAGCGACGGGCTCGCCCTGGATTTGAACCCGGGACCTCTCGCACCCGAAGCGAGAATCATACCCCTAGACCAACGAGCCAGACCTTGGCCGCTGTGTCGGTTGAAACCATCAGTGCTTTCTGTACGCTGCAAGGTGGGCCCGCAGTGTTTGGTTGGACTGCAGTCTGGTTCCTGCTAGCACTAGTAACGGTCAACATGTTAGATCAGAGCCAAGAAAGAGCACGGACCTTTCCCTCTTGATGACTAACGTGCATTGTCCATTTAATTGTACTCTCTATGCAAGCAGACGCTACTTTCCGAAACATTGCTCCGGGCCTTATGCCTTCACAAATTCATGGAATTCTATATCTAACTAAGTTGTGAAGAAAACACTGGCTTAGCAGTCCACCTTTTTCCTTAAGGGACTCCTGTAGGTTGACATGTAAAACTGCACAGCTTGGCATTGATAACAATTGGCAAGTAGCTGCTGCAGTGTGCCGATTCTCGCAAAACTTGGTAGCGGTGGGATTCGAACCCACGCCTCCAGAGAGACTGGAGCCTAAATCCAGCGCCTTAGACCGCTCGGCCACGCTACCAGACGGGGGGCAGCCTCTTTTTTTTTCAGCGACTGAAGAAAACAAAAAGCACACCACATTGGAAAACAAGAGCATATTAACAAGTGGCGGCTTTACAAATACTGTGAAATAGAACCCTGCGGCCGGGGCGGGTATTTGGGAGCTTCTGATCCACGATGACGGCACCTTCAGTTCTATGGTCACGGTCACCACGAAAACCTCTCTTCTCCAAACCAGGGCCCCTGCGCAAGGTTT
>CM076684.1:10215000-10217500 GCA_038501925.1 Xenopus petersii | reverse complement strand
ACCTCTCGTTTTCAACAGCTGGCAGAGGTCACAAGCCTGCCCCGACTTCTCCAACAGTGTGGCACGCTGCGCAACACAGCAATTTTATTCTACATGCTATATAAGCCAACAAGAGTCGATGAAACTTTTAAATCAAGCACTCAATCAGCAAGAGGATGAAACGCAGCACACGACGAGGATGGGATTCGAACCCACGCGTGCAGAGCACAATGGATTAGCAGTCCATCGGCTTAACCACTCGGCCACCTCGTCTCTGGTCGTGCTGGGATATCGGTCTCAAACGTAGCGGACCAGCCGCCATTCGGCCGCAAGACCATTTGACGGAAAGCCTCCTTTATTTGCTCTAGATACCGGATCGAAACCCAGATTCTAGGTCGTATTTCCAGCCTGGCAAAAAAACCCTGTAGCGGAAAATGCTTTCGATCCATCGACCTCTGGGTTATGGGCCCAGCATGCTTCCTTTGCGCCACTATGCTGCCCGCACGCCACGCACCAAGGTATTCGTGCTGTGTGTGGCACTTAGTAGGGGGCCGATAGCTCTTCCAGCACGGTTTATGCCTTGCCAGCCTTCGGAAAAGCGCCCAGTGCACATCGCCTACCACACCGCTTGCGATGGAGAGGACTGCTGCCTCGCCTGAATACGGCGCCTTACCTTCTGTCCTAAGGAGATAAAATAAGATGCCTCATTTGTAGAGGCAATCCTTGGTGGATAACACATTTGCAGCAGGAGAAATCAATTGGCCCACCACCATTTGGCCGCAAAACCGTTTGCCTCAAAACCCTTATTTGCTCTTGACAATGGATTTAAACTCAGATCCTGGGTTCTTCCCCTGCCCAACAAAAATCTTTAGCAGAGAATGGTTTCGATCCATCGACCTCTGGGTTATGGGCCCAGCATGCTTCCGCTGCGCCACTCTGCTACCGGTTCCATTCTGCCCGATGGCCGCAAACCACAGTAGTGCGTTGCGGCGCGGCCTGTGCACACGCCAAACAGGTCCTGAGGAGTTAAGGTTAGAAGCCTCCTTTGTAGAGGCAATCCTCGGTGAATAACGCATTGTTCCACGGTTGAGCAAGATGAATGTCTGCAGATTCCCCACGGTCACGGCAGTCGGGCAGCCGTCGTCTCTGTGGCGCAATCGGTTAGCGCATTCGGCTGTTAACTGGAAGGTTGGTGGTTCGAGACCACCCAGGGACGTCTTTTCCCTCCTGTTTTTGTGCTGTGAAAGATTCTAGCAATGCAGCGATAAACTGTGGCTGCTCTTCTTTTGCCGGGAGTTTATTGCAATACCTGCCATGCCTTATTGCCTGACCATGTGGGTTCAGTGGGGGGGGGCAGATTTTGCAGACTCTCCAGCATTCCTATTGGATCGTGAAGGGTCTGTCAAAATTGGGCACCTTGTCTGCTGCCAAAGCAGAGAGACAGACGTTTAACTTAACTGCTTTTTGAGCCAACAGGACTGCTTTGAGGCTTGTCACACGAAACCCTGGAGAACGTCAGCGAAACACACGCAGGGTTTGCTTTTTATTTATTTATTTATTTTAAACGGCGACGGGCTCGTCCGGGATGTGAACCCGGGACCTCTCGCACCCGAAGCGAGAATCATACCCCTAGACCAACGAGCCAGACCTTGGACGCTGTGACGGTTGAAACCATCAGTGCTTTCTGTACGCTGCAAGGTGGGCCCGCAGTGTTTGGTTGGACTGCAGTCTGGTTCCTGCTAGCACTAGTAACGGTCAACATGTTAGATCAGAGCCAAGACAGAGCACGGACCTTTCCCTCTTGATGACTAACGTGCATTGTCCATTTAATTGTACTCTCTATGCAAGCAGACGCTACTTTCCGAAACATTGCTCCGGGCCTTATGCCTTCACAAATTCATGGAATTCTATATCTAACTAAGTTGTGAAGAAAACACTGGCTTAGCAGTCCACCTTTTTCCTTAAGGGACTCCTGTAGGTTGACATGTAAAACTGCACAGCTTGGCATTGATAACAATTGGCAAGTAATTGCTGCAGTGTGCCGATTCTCGCAAAACTTGGCAGCGGTGGTATTCGAACCCACGCCTCCAGAGAGACTGGAGCCTAAATCCAGCGCCTTAGACCGCTCGGCCACGCTACCAGACGGGGGGCAGCCTCTTTTTTTTTCAGCGACTGAAGAAAACAAAAAGCACACCACATTGGAAAACAAGAGCATATTAACAAGTGGCGGCTTTACAAATACTGTGAAATAGAACCCTGCGGCCGGGGCGGGTATTTGGGAGCTTCTGATCCACGATGACGGCACCTTCAGTTCTATGGTCACGGTCACCACGAAAACCTCTCTTCTCCAAACCGGGCCCCTGCGCAAGGTTTTGTTTGTTTTTTTCTTCCGATTTTGTATTGCAGTCCCAGGGGCAGTTCTCTTTAAAGTACCTGTCTGAATTCCAGGGGCTCAGGAGACGGCTCCTTCTAGCATTAGGGCTTCCTGCCTTCTGAGCCGACAGTGGAATATGCAAAGGAA
>CM076684.1:10137500-10140000 GCA_038501925.1 Xenopus petersii | reverse complement strand
AGTAACGGTCAACATGTTAGATCAGAGCCAAGAAAGAGCACGGACCTTTCCCTCTTGATGACTAACGTGCATTGTCCATTTAATTGTACTCTCTATGCAAGCAGACGCTACTTTCCGAAACATTGCTCCGGGCCTTATGCCTTCACAAATTCATGGAATTCTATATCTAACTAAGTTGTGAAGAAAACACTGGCTTAGCAGTCCACCTTTTTCCTTAAGGGACTCCTGTAGGTTGACATGTAAAACTGCACAGCTTGGCATTGATAACAATTGGCAAGTAGCTGCTGCAGTGTGCCGATTCTCGCAAAACTTGGCAGCGGTGGGATTCGAACCCATGCCTCCAGAGAGACTGGAGCCTAAATCCAGCACCTTAGACCGCTCGGCCACGCTACCAGACGGGGGGCAGCCTCTTTTTTTTTCAGCGACTGAAGAAAACAAAAAGCACACCACATTGGAAAACAAGAGCATATTAACAAGTGGCGGCTTTACAAATACTGTGAAATAGAACCCTGCGGCCGGGGCGGGTATTTGGGAGCTTCTGATCCACGATGACGGCACCTTCAGTTCTATGGTCACGGTCACCACGAAAACCTCTCTTCTCCAAACCGGGCCCCTGCGCAAGGTTTTGTTTGTTTTTTTCTTCCGATTTTGTATTGCAGTCCCAGGGGCAGTTCTCTTTAAAGTACCTGTCTGAATTCCAGGGGCTCAGGAGACGGCTCCTTCTAGCATTAGGGCTTCCTGCCTTCTGAGCCGACAGTGGAATATGCAAAGGAACACACATCTTACCTTATGGCGTTACCAAGCTCTTGTAAACCACGCCGACCGGTAATTTGACAAGTCACATTGCCCCAGTTATGCTGTTCACACAAAGGTGGAACTGTAGTTGTGTAACAGGGCGTTTGGAGTGTTCCTTTCTGCACAAAAGCTTGGCAGCGGTGGGATTCCAACCCACGCCCCCGAAGAGACTGGAGCCTTAATCCAGCGCCTTAGACCGCTCGGCCACGCTACCATCGACGTTTGGCTTAAGCTTGCCCCTCTCCACACTGCTAGGAAGAAACAGGCAAGGTTTCGTATTTCGAGACCTTTTATTTTTGAATGACTTTTTTAATGACTTTTTTTTTTTTTTAAAACGTTGGGGCACAAGCCAACGCCCCCAGAGAAACAGGCCACTTAGTCCAGCACCTTAAGTGGATCTGCCTTAACTCACCTCTACAACCAAAAGCAATCAGCTTTCCTACCCATTCAGAGAAGAGATAGATATGAAGGATCCGGTATGGAGGTAGAGGATGAGGAACAGATGCAAAGGCAAATGTTACCAACTTGCATCTTTTTCCACATGAACAGCTTGAGATTTTGGAGGATCCACCAAGAGTTGATGCTCCAGTGGAGCGTATTTTGAAAAACTGAACTCCAAACATCTTCTACCTGCCTCGGAAGCCGTAGCCGCCTTACCTCTCGTTTTCAACAGCTGGCAGAGGTCACAAGCCTGCCCCGACTTCTCCAACAGTGTGGCACGCTGCGCAACACAGCAATTTTATTCTACATGCTATACAAGCCAACAAGAGTCGATGAAACTTTTAAATCAAGCACTCAATCAGCAAGACGATGAAACGCCGCACACGACGAGGATGGGATTCGAACCCACGCGTGCAGAGCACAATGGATTAGCAGTCCATCGCCTTAACCACTCGGCCACCTCGTCTCTGGTCGTGCTGGGATATCGGTCTCAAACGTAGCGGACCAGCCACCATTCGGCCGCAAGACCATTTGACGGAAAGCTTCCTTTATTTGCTCTAGATACCGGATCGAAACCCAGATTCTAGGTCGTATTTCCAGCCTGGCAAAAAAACCCTGTAGCGCAAAATGCTTTCGATCCATCGACCTCTGGGTTATGGGCCCAGCATGCTTCCTTTGCGCCACTATGCTGCCCGCACGCCACGCACCAAGGTATTCGTGCTGTGTGTGGCACTTAGTAGGGGGCCGATAGCTCTTCCAGCACGGTTTATGCCTTGCCAGCCTTCGGAAAAGCGCCCAGTGCACATCGCCTACCACACCGCTTGCGATGGAGAGGACTGCTGCCTCGCCTGAATACGGCACCTTACCTTCTGTCCTAAGGAGATAAAATAAGATGCCTCATTTGTAGAGGCAATCCTTGGTGGATAACACATTTGCAGCAGGAGAAATCAATTGGCCCACCACCATTTGGCCGCAAAACCGTTTGCCTTAAAACCCTAATTTGCTCTTGACAATGGATTTAAACTCAGATCCTGGGTTCTTCCCCTGCCCAACAAAAATCGTTAGCAGAGAATGGTTTCGATCCATCGACCTCTGGGTTATGGGCCCAGCACGCTTCCGCTGCGCCACTCTGCTACCGGTTCCATTCTGCCCGATGGCCGCAAACCACAGTAGTGCGTTGCGGCGCAGCCTGTGCACACACCAAACAGGTCCTGAGGAGTTAAGGTTAGAAGCCTCCTTTGTAGAGGCAATCCTCGGTGAATAA
>CM076684.1:10125000-10127500 GCA_038501925.1 Xenopus petersii | reverse complement strand
GGTTTGCTTTTTATTTATTTATTTATTTATTTATTTTAAACGGCGACGGGCTCGTCCGGGATTTGAACGCGGGACCACTCGCACCCGAAGCGAGAATCATACCCCTAGACCAACGAGCCAGACCTTGGCCGCTGTGTCGGTTGAAACCATCAGTGCTTTCTGTACGCTGCAAGGTGGGCCCGCAGTGTTTGGTTGGACTGCAGTCTGGTTCCTGCTAGCACTAGTAACGGTCAACATGTTAGATCAGAGCCAAGAAAGAGCACGGACCTTTCCCTCTTGATGACTAACGTGCATTGTCCATTTAATTGTACTCTCTATGCAAGCAGACGCTACTTTCCGAAACATTGCTCCGGGCCTTATGCCTTCACAAATTCATGGAATTCTATATCTAACTAAGTTGTGAAGAAAACACTGGCTTAGCAGTCCACCTTTTTCCTTAAGGGACTCCTGTAGGTTGACATGTAAAACTGCACAGCTTGGCATTGATAACAATTGGCAAGTAGCTGCTGCAGTGTGCCGATTCTCGCAAAACTTGGCAGCGGTGGGATTCGAACCCATGCCTCCAGAGAGACTGGAGCCTAAATCCAGCACCTTAGACCGCTCGGCCACGCTACCAGACGGGGGGCAGCCTCTTTTTTTTTCAGCGACTGAAGAAAACAAAAAGCACACCACATTGGAAAACAAGAGCATATTAACAAGTGGCGGCTTTACAAATACTGTGAAATAGAACCCTGCGGCCGGGGCGGGTATTTGGGAGCTTCTGATCCACGATGACGGCACCTTCAGTTCTATGGTCACGGTCACCACGAAAACCTCTCTTCTCCAAACCGGGCCCCTGCGCAAGGTTTTGTTTGTTTTTTTCTTCCGATTTTGTATTGCAGTCCCAGGGGCAGTTCTCTTTAAAGTACCTGTCTGAATTCCAGGGGCTCAGGAGACGGCTCCTTCTAGCATTAGGGCTTCCTGCCTTCTGAGCCGACAGTGGAATATGCAAAGGAACACACATCTTACCTTATGGCGTTACCAAGCTCTTGTAAACCACGCCGACCGGTAATTTGACAAGTCACATTGCCCCAGTTATGCTGTTCACACAAAGGTGGAACTGTAGTTGTGTAACAGGGCGTTTGGAGTGTTCCTTTCTGCACAAAAGCTTGGCAGCGGTGGGATTCCAACCCACGCCCCCGAAGAGACTGGAGCCTTAATCCAGCGCCTTAGACCGCTCGGCCACGCTACCATCGACGTTTGGCTTAAGCTTGCCCCTCTCCACACTGCTAGGAAGAAACAGGCAAGGTTTCGTATTTCGAGACCTTTTATTTTTGAATGACTTTTTTAATGACTTTTTTTTTTTTTTAAAACGTTGGGGCACAAGCCAACGCCCCCAGAGAAACAGGCCACTTAGTCCAGCACCTTAAGTGGATCTGCCTTAACTCACCTCTACAACCAAAAGCAATCAGCTTTCCTACCCATTCAGAGAAGAGATAGATATGAAGGATCCGGTATGGAGGTAGAGGATGAGGAACAGATGCAAAGGCAAATGTTACCAACTTGCATCTTTTTCCACATGAACAGCTTGAGATTTTGGAGGATCCACCAAGAGTTGATGCTCCAGTGGAGCGTATTTTGAAAAACTGAACTCCAAACATCTTCTACCTGCCTCGGAAGCCGTAGCCGCCTTACCTCTCGTTTTCAACAGCTGGCAGAGGTCACAAGCCTGCCCCGACTTCTCCAACAGTGTGGCACGCTGCGCAACACAGCAATTTTATTCTACATGCTATACAAGCCAACAAGAGTCGATGAAACTTTTAAATCAAGCACTCAATCAGCAAGACGATGAAACGCCGCACACGACGAGGATGGGATTCGAACCCACGCGTGCAGAGCACAATGGATTAGCAGTCCATCGCCTTAACCACTCGGCCACCTCGTCTCTGGTCGTGCTGGGATATCGGTCTCAAACGTAGCGGACCAGCCACCATTCGGCCGCAAGACCATTTGACGGAAAGCTTCCTTTATTTGCTCTAGATACCGGATCGAAACCCAGATTCTAGGTCGTATTTCCAGCCTGGCAAAAAAACCCTGTAGCGCAAAATGCTTTCGATCCATCGACCTCTGGGTTATGGGCCCAGCATGCTTCCTTTGCGCCACTATGCTGCCCGCACGCCACGCACCAAGGTATTCGTGCTGTGTGTGGCACTTAGTAGGGGGCCGATAGCTCTTCCAGCACGGTTTATGCCTTGCCAGCCTTCGGAAAAGCGCCCAGTGCACATCGCCTACCACACCGCTTGCGATGGAGAGGACTGCTGCCTCGCCTGAATACGGCACCTTACCTTCTGTCCTAAGGAGATAAAATAAGATGCCTCATTTGTAGAGGCAATCCTTGGTGGATAACACATTTGCAGCAGGAGAAATCAATTGGCCCACCACCATTTGGCCGCAAAACCGTTTGCCTTAAAACCCTAATTTGCTCTTGACAATGGATTTAAACTCAGATCCTGGGTTCTTC
>CM076684.1:10115000-10117500 GCA_038501925.1 Xenopus petersii | reverse complement strand
GTAAAACTGCACAGCTTGGCATTGATAACAATTGGCAAGTAGCTGCTGCAGTGTGCCGATTCTCGCAAAACTTGGCAGCGGTGGGATTCGAACCCATGCCTCCAGAGAGACTGGAGCCTAAATCCAGCACCTTAGACCGCTCGGCCACGCTACCAGACGGGGGGCAGCCTCTTTTTTTTTCAGCGACTGAAGAAAACAAAAAGCACACCACATTGGAAAACAAGAGCATATTAACAAGTGGCGGCTTTACAAATACTGTGAAATAGAACCCTGCGGCCGGGGCGGGTATTTGGGAGCTTCTGATCCACGATGACGGCACCTTCAGTTCTATGGTCACGGTCACCACGAAAACCTCTCTTCTCCAAACCGGGCCCCTGCGCAAGGTTTTGTTTGTTTTTTTCTTCCGATTTTGTATTGCAGTCCCAGGGGCAGTTCTCTTTAAAGTACCTGTCTGAATTCCAGGGGCTCAGGAGACGGCTCCTTCTAGCATTAGGGCTTCCTGCCTTCTGAGCCGACAGTGGAATATGCAAAGGAACACACATCTTACCTTATGGCATTACCAAGCTCTTGTAAACCACGCCGACCGGTAATTTGACAAGTCACATTGCCCCAGTTATGCTGTTCACACAAAGGTGGAACTGTAGTTGTGTAACAGGGCGTTTGGAGTGTTCCTTTCTGCACAAAAGCTTGGCAGCGGTGGGATTCCAACCCACGCCCCCGAAGAGACTGGAGCCTTAATCCAGCGCCTTAGACCGCTCGGCCACGCTACCATCGACGTTTGGCTTAAGCTTGCCCCTCTCCACACTGCTAGGAAGAAACAGGCAAGGTTTCGTATTTCGAGACCTTTTATTTTTGAATGACTTTTTTAATGACTTTTTTTTTTTTTTAAAACGTTGGGGCACAAGCCAACGCCCCCAGAGAAACAGGCCACTTAGTCCAGCACCTTAAGTGGATCTGCCTTAACTCACCTCTACAACCAAAAGCAATCAGCTTTCCTACCCATTCAGAGAAGAGATAGATATGAAGGATCCGGTATGGAGGTAGAGGATGAGGAACAGATGCAAAGGCAAATGTTACCAACTTGCATCTTTTTCCACATGAACAGCTTGAGATTTTGGAGGATCCACCAAGAGTTGATGCTCCAGTGGAGCGTATTTTGAAAAACTGAACTCCAAACATCTTCTACCTGCCTCGGAAGCCGTAGCCGCCTTACCTCTCGTTTTCAACAGCTGGCAGAGGTCACAAGCCTGCCCCGACTTCTCCAACAGTGTGGCACGCTGCGCAACACAGCAATTTTATTCTACATGCTATACAAGCCAACAAGAGTCGATGAAACTTTTAAATCAAGCACTCAATCAGCAAGACGATGAAACGCCGCACACGACGAGGATGGGATTCGAACCCACGCGTGCAGAGCACAATGGATTAGCAGTCCATCGCCTTAACCACTCGGCCACCTCGTCTCTGGTCGTGCTGGGATATCGGTCTCAAACGTAGCGGACCAGCCACCATTCGGCCGCAAGACCATTTGACGGAAAGCTTCCTTTATTTGCTCTAGATACCGGATCGAAACCCAGATTCTAGGTCGTATTTCCAGCCTGGCAAAAAAACCCTGTAGCGCAAAATGCTTTCGATCCATCGACCTCTGGGTTATGGGCCCAGCATGCTTCCTTTGCGCCACTATGCTGCCCGCACGCCACGCACCAAGGTATTCGTGCTGTGTGTGGCACTTAGTAGGGGGCCGATAGCTCTTCCAGCACGGTTTATGCCTTGCCAGCCTTCGGAAAAGCGCCCAGTGCACATCGCCTACCACACCGCTTGCGATGGAGAGGACTGCTGCCTCGCCTGAATACGGCACCTTACCTTCTGTCCTAAGGAGATAAAATAAGATGCCTCATTTGTAGAGGCAATCCTTGGTGGATAACACATTTGCAGCAGGAGAAATCAATTGGCCCACCACCATTTGGCCGCAAAACCGTTTGCCTTAAAACCCTAATTTGCTCTTGACAATGGATTTAAACTCAGATCCTGGGTTCTTCCCCTGCCCAACAAAAATCGTTAGCAGAGAATGGTTTCGATCCATCGACCTCTGGGTTATGGGCCCAGCACGCTTCCGCTGCGCCACTCTGCTACCGGTTCCATTCTGCCCGATGGCCGCAAACCACAGTAGTGCGTTGCGGCGCAGCCTGTGCACACACCAAACAGGTCCTGAGGAGTTAAGGTTAGAAGCCTCCTTTGTAGAGGCAATCCTCGGTGAATAACGCATTGTTCCACGGTTGAGCTAGATGAATGTCTGCAGATTCCCCACGGTCACGGATGTCGGGCAGCCGTCGTCTCTGTGGCGCAATCGGTTAGCGCATTCGGCTGTTAACCGGAAGGTTGGTGGTTCGAGACCACCCAGGGACGTCTTTTCCCTGCTGTTTTTGTGCTGTGAAAGATTCTAGCAATGCAGCGATAAACGGTGGCTGCTCTTCTTTTGCCGGGAGTTTATTGCAATCCC
>CM076684.1:10097500-10107500 GCA_038501925.1 Xenopus petersii | reverse complement strand
ACGGCTCCTTCTAGCATTAGGGCTTCCTGCCTTCTGAGCCGACAGTGGAATATGCAAAGGAACACACATCTTACCTTATGGCGTTACCAAGCTCTTGTAAACCACGCCGACCGGTAATTTGACAAGTCACATTGCCCCAGTTATGCTGTTCACACAAAGGTGGAACTGTAGTTGTGTAACAGGGCGTTTGGAGTGTTCCTTTCTGCACAAAAGCTTGGCAGCGGTGGGATTCGAACCCACGCCCCCGAAGAGACTGGAGCCTTAATCCAGCGCCTTAGACCGCTCGGCCACGCTACCATCGACGTTTGGCTTAAGCTTGCCCCTCTCCACACTGCTAGGAAGAAACAGGCAAGGTTTCGTATTTCGAGACCTTTTATTTTTTAATGAATTTTTTAATGACTTTTTTTTTTTTTTAAAACGTTGGGGCACAAGCCAACGCCCCCAGAGAAACAGGCCACTTAGTCCAGCACCTTAAGTGGATCTGCCTTAACTCACCTCTACAACCAAAAGCAATCAGCTTTCCTACCCATTCAGAGAAGAGATAGATATGAAGGATCCGGTACGGAGGTAGAGGATGAGGAACAGATGCAAAGGCAAATGTTACCAACTTGCATCTTTTTCCACATGAACAGCTGGAGATTTTGGAGGATCCACCAAGAGTTGATGCTCCAGTGGAGCGTATTTTGAAAAACTGAACTCCAAACTGCCACCAAACATCTTCTACCTGCCTCGGAAGCCGTAGCCGCCTTACCTCTCGTTTTCAACAGCTGGCAGAGGTCACAAGCCTGCCCCGACTTCTCCAACAGTGTGGCACGCTGCGCAACACAGCAATTTTATTCTACATGCTATACAAGCCAACAAGAGTCGATGAAACTTTTAAATCAAGCACTCAATCAGCAAGAGGATGAAACGCAGCACACGACGAGGATGGGATTCGAACCCACGCGTGCAGAGCACAATGGATTAGCAGTCCATCGCCTTAACCACTCGGCCACCTCGTCTCTGGTCATGCTGGGATATCGGTCTCAAACGTAGCGGACCAGCCACCATTCGGCCGCAAGACCATTTGACGGAAAGCCTCCTTTATTTGCTCTAGATACCGGATCGAAACCCAGATTCTAGGTCGTATTTCCAGCCTGGCAAAAAAAACCTGTAGCGGAAAATGCTTTCGATCCATCGACCTCTGGGTTATGGGCCCAGCATGCTTCCTTTGCGCCACTATGCTGCCCGCACGCCACGCACCAAGGTATTCGTGCTGTGTGTGGCACTTAGTAGGGGGCCGATAGCTCTTCCAGCACGGTTTATTCCTTGCCAGCCTTCGGAAAAGCGCCCAGTGCACATCGCCTACCACACCGCTTGCGATGGAGAGGACTGCTGCCTCGCCTGAATACGGCGCCTTACCTTCTGTCCTAAGGAGATAAAATAAGATGCCTCATTTGTAGAGGCAATCCTTGGTGGATAACACATTTGCAGCAGGAGAAATCAATTGGCCCACCACCATTTGGCCGCAAAACCGTTTGCCTCAAAACCCTTATTTGCTCTTGACAATGGATTTAAACTCAGATCCTGGGTTCTTCCCCTGCCCAACAAAAATCTTTAGCAGAGAATGGTTTCGATCCATTGACCTCTGGGTTATGGGCCCAGCACGCTTCCGCTGCGCCACTCTGCTACCGGTTCCATTCTGCCCGATGGCCGCAAACCACAGTAGTGCGTTGCGGCGCGGCCTGTGCACACGCCAAACAGGTCCTGAGGAGTTAAGGTTAGAAGCCTCTTTTGTAGAGGCAATCCTCGGTGAATAACGCATTGTTCCACGGTTGAGCAAGATGAATGTCTGCAGATTCCCCACGGTCACGGCAGTCGGGCAGCCGTCGTCTCTGTGGCGCAATCGGTTAGCGCATTCGGCTGTTAACTGGAAGGTTGGTGGTGCGAGACCACCCAGGGACGTATTTTCCCTGCTGTTTTTGTGCTGTGAAAGATTCTAGCAATGCAGCGATAAACGGTGGCTGCTCTTCTTTTGCCGGGAGTTTATTGCAATCCCTGCCATGCCTTATTGCCTGACCATGTGGGTTCAGTGGGGGGGGGGGCAGATTTTGCAGACTCTCCAGCATTCCTATTGGATCGCGACGGGTCTGTCAAAATTGGGCACCTTGTCTGCTGCCAAAGCAGAGAGACAGACGTTTAACTTAACTGCTTTTTGAGCCAACAGGACTGCTTTGAGGCTTGTCACACGAAACCCTGGAGAACGTCAGCGAAACACACGCAGGGTTTGCTTTTTATTTATTTATTTTAAACGGCGACGGGCTCGTCCGGGATTTAAACCCAGGACCTCCCGCACCCGAAGCGAGAATCATACCCCTAGACCAACGAGCCAGACCTTGGCTGCTGTGTCGGTTGAAACCATCAGTGCTTTCTGTACGCTGCAAGGTGGGCCCGCAGTGTTTGGTTGGACTGCAGTCTGGTTCCTGCTAGCACTAGTAACGGTCAACATGTTAGATCAGAGCCAAGAAAGAGCACGGACCTTTCCCTCTTGATGACTAACGTGCATTGTCCATTTAATTGTACTCTCTATGCAAGCAGACGCTACTTTCCGAAACATTGCTCCGGGCCTTATGCCTTCACAAATTCATGGAATTCTATATCTAACTAAGTTGTGAAGAGAACACTGGCTTAGCAGTCCACCTTTTTCCTTAAGGGACTCCTGTAGGTTGACATGTAAAACTGCACAGCTTGGCATTGATAACAATTGGCAAGTAGTTGCTGCAGTGTGCCGATTCTCGCAAAACTTGGCAGCGGTGGGATTCGAACCCACGCCTCCAGAGAGACTGGAGCCTAAATCCAGCGCCTTAGACCGCTCGGCCACGCTACCAGACGGAGGGCAGCCTCTTTTTTTTTCAGCGACTGAAGAAAACAAAAAGCACACCACATTGGAAAACAAGAGCATATTAACAAGTGGCGGCTTTACAAATACTGTGAAATAGAACCCTGCGGCCGGGGCGGGTATTTGGGAGCTTCTGATCCACGATGACGGCACCTTCAGTTCTATGGTCACGGTCACCACGAAAACCTCTCTTCTCCAAACCGGGCCCCTGCGCAAGGTTTTGTTTGTTTTTTTCTTCCGATTTTGTATTGCAGTCCCAGGGGCAGTTCTCTTTAAAGTACCTGCCTGAATTCCAGGGGCTCAGGAGACGGCTCCTTCTAGCATTAGGGCTTCCTGCCTTCTGAGCCGACAGTGGAATATGCAAAGGAACACACATCTTACCTTATGGCGTTACCAAGCTCTTGTAAACCACGCCGACCGGTAATTTGACAAGTCACATTGCCCCAGTTATGCTGTTCACACAAAGGTGGAACTGTAGTTGTGTAACAGGGCGTTTGGAGTGTTCCTTTCTGCACAAAAGCTTGGCAGCGGTGGGATTCGAACCCACGCCCCCGAAGAAACTGGAGCCTTAATTCAGCGCCTTAGACCGCTCGGCCACGCTACCATCAATGCTTGCCTTAAGCTTGCCCCTCTCCACACTGCTAGGAAGAAACAGGCAAGGTTTCGTATTTCGAGACCTTTTATTTTTTAATGACTTTTTTTTTTTTTTAAAACGTTGGGGCACAAGCCAACGCCCCCAGAGAAACAGGCCACTTAGTCCAGCACCTTAAGTGGATCTGCCTTAACTCACCTCTACAACCAAAAGCAATCAGCTTTCCTACCCATTCAGAGAAGAGATAGATATGAAGGATCCGGTATGGAGGTAGAGGATGAGGAACAGATGCAAAGGCAAATGTTACCAACTTGCATCTTTTTCCACATGAACAGCTCGAGATTTTGGAGGATCCACCAAGAGTTGATGCTCCAGTGGAGCGTATTTTGAAAAACTGAACTCCAAACTGCCACCAAACATCTTCTACCTGCCTCGGAAGCCGTAGCCGCCTTACCTCTCGTTTTCAACAGCTGCCCCGACTTCTCCAACAGTGTGGCACGCTGCGCAACACAGCAATTTTATTCTACATGCTATACAAGCCAACAAGAGTCGATGAAACTTTTAAATCAAGCACTCAATCAGCAAGAGGATGAAACGCAGCACACGACGAGGATGGGATTCGAACCCACGCGTGCAGAGCACAATGGATTAGCAGTCCATCGCCTTAACCACTCGGCCACCTCGTCTCTGGTCGTGCTCGGATATCGGTCTCAAACGTAGCGGACCATCCGCCATTCGGCCGCAAGACCATTTGACGGAAAGCCTCCTTTATTTGCTCTAGATACCGGATCGAAACCCAGATTCTAGGTCATATTTCCAGCCTGGCAAAAAAACCCTGTAGCGGAAAATGCTTTCGATCCATCGACCTCTGGGTTATGGGCCCAGCATGCTTCCTTTGCGCCACTATGCTGCCCGCACGCCACGCACCAAGGTATTCGTGCTGTGTGTGGCACTTAGTAGGGGGCCGATAGCTCTTCCAGCACGGTTTATGCCTTGCCAGCCTTCGGAAAAGCGCCCAGTGCACATCGCCTACCACACCGCTTGCGATGGAGAGGACTGCTGCCTCGCCTGAATACGGCGCCTTACCTTCTGTCCTAAGGAGATAAAATAAGATGCCTCATTTGTAGAGGCAATCCTTGGTGGATAACACATTTGCAGCAGGAGAAATCAATTGGCCCACCACCATTTGGCCGCAAAACCGTTTGCCTCAAAACCCTTATTTGCTCTTGACAATGGATTTAAACTCAGATCCTGGGTTCTTCCCCTGCCCAACAAAAATCTTTAGCAGAGAATCGTTTCAATCCATCGACCTCTGGGTTATGGGCCCAGCACGCTTCCGCTGCGCCACTCTGCTACCGGTTCCATTCTGCCCGATGGCCGCAAACCACAGTAGTGCGTTGCGGCGCGGCCTGTGCACACGCCAAACAGGTCCTGAGGAGTTAAGGTTAGAAGCCTCCTTTGTAGAGGCAATCCTCGGTGAATAACGCATTGTTCCATGGTTGAGCAAGATGAATGTCTGCAGATTCCCCGCGGTCACGGCAGTCGGGCAGCCGTCGTCTCTGTGGCGCAATCGGTTAGCGCATTCGGCTGTTAACCGGAAGGTTGGTGGTGCGAGACCACCCAGGGACGTCTTTTCCCTGCTGTTTTTGTGCTGTGAAAGATTCTAGCAATGCAGCGATAAACGGTGGCTGCTCTTCATTTGCCGGGAGTTTATTGCAATCCCTGCCATGCCTTATTGCCTGACCATGTGGGTTCAGTGGGGGGGGCAGATTTTGCAGACTCTCCAGCATTCCTATTGGATCGCGACGGGTCTGTCAAAATTGGGCACCTTGTCTGCTGCCAAAGCAGAGAGACAGACGTTTAACTTAACTGCTTTTTGAGCTAACAGGACTGCTTTGGCTCTCGGCTGAGGCTTGTCACACGAAACCCTGGAGAACGTCAGCGAAACACACACAGGTTTTGCTATTTTTTTATTTATTTATTTATTTTAAACGGCAACGGGCTCGTCTGGGATTTGAACCCGGGACCTCTCACACCCGAAGTGAGAATCATACCCCTAGACCAAAGAGCCAGACCTTGGCTGCTGTGTCGGTTGAAACCATCAGTGCTTTCTGTACGCTGCAAGGTGGGCCCGCAGTGTTTGGTTGGACTGCAGTCTGGTTCCTGCTAGCACTAGTAACGGTCAACATGTTAGATCAGAGCCAAGAAAGAGCACGGACCTTTCCCTCTTGATGACTAACGTGCATTGTCCATTTAATTGTACTCTCTATGCAAGCAGACGCTACTTTCCGAAACATTGCTCCGGGCCTTATGCCTTCACAAATTCATGGAATTCTATATCTAACTAAGTTGTGAAGAACACACTGGCTTAGCAGTCCACATTTTTCCTTAAGGGACTTCTGTAGGTTGACATGTAAAACTGCACAGCTTGGCAATGATAACAATTGGCAAGTAGTTGCTGCAGTGTGCCGATTCTCGCAAAACTTGGCAGAGGTGGGATTCGAACCCACGCTACCAGAGAGACTGGAGCCTAAATCCAGCGCCTTAGACTGCTCGGCCACGCTACCAGACGGGGGACAGCCTCTTTTTTTTTCAGCGACTGAAGAAAACAAAAAGCACACCACATTGGAAAACAAGAGCATATTAACAAGTGGCGGCTTTACAAATACTGTGAAATAGAACCCTGCGGCCGGGGCGGGTATTTGGGAGCTTCTGATCCACGATGACGGCACCTTCAGTTCTATGGTCACGGTCACCACGAAAACCTCTCTTCTCCAAACCGGGCCCCTGCGCAAGGTTTTGTTTGTTTTTTTCTTCCGATTTTGTATTGCAGTCCCAGGGGCAGTTCTCTTTAAAGTACCTGTCTGAATTCCAGGGGCTCAGGAGACGGCTCCTTCTAGCATTAGGGCTTCCTGCCTTCTGAGCCGACAGTGGAATATGCAAAGGAACACACATCTTACCTTATGGCGTTACCAAGCTCTTGTAAACCACGCCGACCGGTAATTTGACAAGTCACATTGCCCCAGTTATGCTGTTCACACAAAGGTGGAACTGTAGTTGTGTAACAGGGAGTTTGGAGTGTTCCTTTCTGCACAAAAGCTTGGCAGCGGTGGGATTCGCACCCACGCCCCCAAAGAGACTGGAGCCTTAATCCAGCGCCTTAGACCGCTCGGCCACGCTACCATCGACGTTTGACTTAAGCTTGCCCCTCTCCACACTGCTAGGAAGAAACAGGCAAGGTTTCGTATTTCGAGACCTTTTATTTTTTAATGACTTTTTTAATGACTTTGTTTTTTTTTTTTAAACGTTGGGGCACAAGCCAACGCCCCCCAGAGAAACAGGCCACTTAGTCCAGCACCTTAAGTGGATCTGCCTGAACTCACCTCTACAACCAAAAGCAATCAGCTTTCCTACCCATTCAGAGAAGAGATAGATATGAAGGATCCGGTACGGAGGTAGAGGATGAGGAACAGATGCAAAGGCAAATGTTACCAACTTGCATCTTTTTCCACATGAACAGCTGGAGATTTTGGAGGATCCACCAAGAGTTGATGCTCCAGTGGAGCGTATTTTGAAAAACTGAACTCCAAACTGCCACCAAACATCTTCTACCTGCCTCGGAAGCCGTAGCCGCCTTACCTCTCGTTTTCAACAGCTGGCAGAGGTCACAAGCCTGCCCCGACTTCTCCAACAGTGTGGCACATTGCGCAGCAATTTTATTCTACATGCTATACAAGCCAACAAGAGTCGATGAAACATCTAAATCAAGCACTCAATCAGCAAGAGGATGAAACGCAGCACACGACAAGGATGGGATTCGAACCCACGCATGCAGAGCACAATGGATTAGCAGTCCATCGCCTTAACCACTCAGCCACCTCGTCTCTGGTCGCGCTGGGATATCGGTCTCAAACGTAGCGGACCAGCCACCATTCGGCCGCAATACCATTTGACGGAAAGCCTCCTTTATTTGCTCTAGATACCGGATCGAAACCCAGATTCTAGGTCGTATTTCCAGCCTGGCAAAAAAACCCTGTAGCGGAAAATGCTTTCGATCCATCGACCTCTGGGTTATGGGCCCAGCATGCTTCCTTTGCGCCACTATGCTGCCCGCACGCCACGCACCAAGGTATTCGTGCTGTGTGTGGCACTTAGTAGGGGGCCGATAGCTCTTCCAGCACGGTATATGCCTTGCCAGCCTTCGGAAAAGCGCCCAGTGCACATCGCCTACCACACCGCTTGCGATGGAGAGGACTGCTGCCTCGCCTGAATACGGCGCCTTACCTTCTGTCCTAAGGAGATAAAATAAGATGCCTCATTTGTAGAGGCAATCCTTGGTGGATAACACATTTGCAGCAGGAGAAATCAATTGGCCCACCACCATTTGGCCGCAAAACCGTTTGCCTCAAAACCCTTATTTGCTCTTGACAATGGATTTAAACTCAGATCCTGGGTTCTTCCCCTGCCCAACAAAAATCTTTAGCAGAGAATGGTTTCGATCCATCGACCTCTGGGTTATGGGCCCAGCACGCTTCCGCTGCGCCACTCTGCTACCGGTTCCATTCTGCCCGATGGCCGCAAACCACAGTAGTGCGTTGCGGCGCGGCCTGTGCACACGCCAAACAGGTCCTGAGGAGTTAAGGTTAGAAGCCTCCTTTGTAGAGGCAATCCTCGGTGAATAACGCATTGTTCCACGGTTGAGCAAGATGAATGTCTGCAGATTCCCCACGGTCACGGCAGTCGGGCAGCCGTCGTCTCTGTGGCGCAATCGGTTAGCGCATTCGGCTGTTAACTGGAAGGTTGGTGGTGCGAGACCACCCAGGGACGTATTTTCCCTGCTGTTTTTGTGCTGTGAAAGATTCTAGCAATGCAGCGATAAACGGTGGCTGCTCTTCTTTTGCCGGGAGTTTATTGCAATCCCTGCCATGCCTTATTGCCTGACCATGTGGGTTCAGTGGGGGGGGGCAGATTTTGCAGACTCTCCAGCATTCCTATTGGATCGCGACGGGTCTGTCAAAATTGGGCACCTTGTCTGCTGCCAAAGCAGAGAGACAGACGTTTAACTTAACTGCTTTTTGAGCCAACAGGACTGCTTTGAGGCTTGTCACACGAAACCCTGGAGAACGTCAGCGAAACACACGCAGGGTTTGCTTTTTATTTATTTATTTTAAACGGCGACGGGCTCGTCCGGGATTTAAACCCGGGACCTCCCGCACCCGAAGCGAGAATCATACCCCTAGACCAACGAGCCAGACCTTGGCCGCTGTGTCGGTTGAAACCATCAGTGCTTTCTGTACGCTGCAAGGTGGGCCCGCAGTGTTTGGTTGGACTGCAGTCTGGTTCCTGCTAGCACTAGTAACGGTCAACATGTTAGATCAGAGCCAAGAAAGAGCACGGACCTTTCCCTCTTGATGACTAACGTGCATTGTCCATTTAATTGTACTCTCTATGCAAGCAGACGCTACTTTCCGAAACATTGCTCCGGGCCTTATGCCTTCACAAATTCATGGAATTCTATATCTAACTAAGTTGTGAAGAGAACACTGGCTTAGCAGTCCACCTTTTTCCTTAAGGGACTCCTGTAGGTTGACATGTAAAACTGCACAGCTTGGCATTGATAACAATTGGCAAGTAGGTGCTGCAGTGTGCCGATTCTCGCAAAACTTGGCCGCGGTGGGATTCGAACCCACGCCTCCAGAGAGACTGGAGCCTAAACCCAGCGCCTTAGACCGCTCGGCCACGCTACCAGACCGGGGCAGCCTCTTTTTTTTTCAGCGACTGAAGAAAACAAAAAGCACACCACATTGGAAAACAAGAGCATATTAACAAGTGGCGGCTTTACAAATACTGTGAAATAGAACCCTGCGGCCGGGGCGGGTATTTGGGAGCTTCTGATCCACGATGACGGCACCTTCAGTTCTATGGTCACGGTCACCACGAAAACCTCTCTTCTCCAAACCGGGCCCCTGCGCAAGGTTTTGTTTGTTTTTTTCTTCCGATTTTGTATTGCAGTCCCAGGGGCAGTTCTCTTTAAAGTACCTGTCTGAATTCCAGGGGCTCAGGAGACGGCTCCTTCTAGCATTAGGGCTTCCTGCCTTCTGAGCCGACAGTGGAATATGCAAAGGAACACACATCTTACCTTATGGCGTTACCAAGCTCTTGTAAACCACGCCGACCGGTAATTTGACAAGTCACATTGCCCCAGTTATGCTGTTCACACAAAGGTGGAACTGTAGTTGTGTAACAGGGCGTTTGGAGTGTTCCTTTCTGCACAAAAGCTTGGCAGCGGTGGGATTCGAACCCACGCCCCCGAAGAGACTGGAGCCTTAATCCAGCGCCTTAGACCGCTCGGCCACGCTACCATCGACGTTTGGCTTAAGCTTGCCCCCTCTCCACACTGCTAGGAAGAAACAGGCAAGGTTTCGTATTTCGAGACCTTTTATTTTTTAATGACTTTTTTAATGACTTTTTTTTTTTTTTTAAAAAGTTGGGGCACAAGCCAACGCCCCCAGAGAAACAGGCCACTTAGT
>CM076684.1:10025000-10027500 GCA_038501925.1 Xenopus petersii | reverse complement strand
TTTGGCTTAAGCTTGCCCCTCTCCACACTGCTAGGAAGAAACAGGCAAGGTTTCGTATTTCGAGACCTTTTATTTTTGAATGACTTTTTTAATGACTTTTTTTTTTTTTTAAAACGTTGGGGCACAAGCCAACGCCCCCAGAGAAACAGGCCACTTAGTCCAGCACCTTAAGTGGATCTGCCTTAACTCACCTCTACAACCAAAAGCAATCAGCTTTCCTACCCATTCAGAGAAGAGATAGATATGAAGGATCCGGTATGGAGGTAGAGGATGAGGAACAGATGCAAAGGCAAATGTTACCAACTTGCATCTTTTTCCACATGAACAGCTTGAGATTTTGGAGGATCCACCAAGAGTTGATGCTCCAGTGGAGCGTATTTTGAAAAACTGAACTCCAAACATCTTCTACCTGCCTCGGAAGCCGTAGCCGCCTTACCTCTCGTTTTCAACAGCTGGCAGAGGTCACAAGCCTGCCCCGACTTCTCCAACAGTGTGGCACGCTGCGCAACACAGCAATTTTATTCTACATGCTATACAAGCCAACAAGAGTCGATGAAACTTTTAAATCAAGCACTCAATCAGCAAGACGATGAAACGCCGCACACGACGAGGATGGGATTCGAACCCACGCGTGCAGAGCACAATGGATTAGCAGTCCATCGCCTTAACCACTCGGCCACCTCGTCTCTGGTCGTGCTGGGATATCGGTCTCAAACGTAGCGGACCAGCCACCATTCGGCCGCAAGACCATTTGACGGAAAGCTTCCTTTATTTGCTCTAGATACCGGATCGAAACCCAGATTCTAGGTCGTATTTCCAGCCTGGCAAAAAAACCCTGTAGCGCAAAATGCTTTCGATCCATCGACCTCTGGGTTATGGGCCCAGCATGCTTCCTTTGCGCCACTATGCTGCCCGCACGCCACGCACCAAGGTATTCGTGCTGTGTGTGGCACTTAGTAGGGGGCCGATAGCTCTTCCAGCACGGTTTATGCCTTGCCAGCCTTCGGAAAAGCGCCCAGTGCACATCGCCTACCACACCGCTTGCGATGGAGAGGACTGCTGCCTCGCCTGAATACGGCACCTTACCTTCTGTCCTAAGGAGATAAAATAAGATGCCTCATTTGTAGAGGCAATCCTTGGTGGATAACACATTTGCAGCAGGAGAAATCAATTGGCCCACCACCATTTGGCCGCAAAACCGTTTGCCTTAAAACCCTAATTTGCTCTTGACAATGGATTTAAACTCAGATCCTGGGTTCTTCCCCTGCCCAACAAAAATCGTTAGCAGAGAATGGTTTCGATCCATCGACCTCTGGGTTATGGGCCCAGCACGCTTCCGCTGCGCCACTCTGCTACCGGTTCCATTCTGCCCGATGGCCGCAAACCACAGTAGTGCGTTGCGGCGCAGCCTGTGCACACACCAAACAGGTCCTGAGGAGTTAAGGTTAGAAGCCTCCTTTGTAGAGGCAATCCTCGGTGAATAACGCATTGTTCCACGGTTGAGCTAGATGAATGTCTGCAGATTCCCCACGGTCACGGATGTCGGGCAGCCGTCGTCTCTGTGGCGCAATCGGTTAGCGCATTCGGCTGTTAACCGGAAGGTTGGTGGTTCGAGACCACCCAGGGACGTCTTTTCCCTGCTGTTTTTGTGCTGTGAAAGATTCTAGCAATGCAGCGATAAACGGTGGCTGCTCTTCTTTTGCCGGGAGTTTATTGCAATCCCTGCCATGCCTTATTGCCTGACCATGTGGGTTCAGTGGGGGGGGGGGCAGATTTTGCAGCATTCCTATTGGATCGCGACGGGTCTGTCAAAATTGGGCACCTTGTCTGCTGCCAAAGCAGAGAGACAGACGTTTAACTTAACTGCTTTTTGAGCCAACAGGACTACTTTGAGGCTTGTCACACGAAACCCTGGAGAACGTCAGCGAAACACACGCAGGGTTTGCTTTTTATTTATTTATTTATTTATTTTAAACGGCGACGGGCTTGTCCGGGATTTGAACCCGGGCGAGAATCATACCCCTAGACCAACTAGCCAGACCTTGGCCGCTGTGTCGGTTGAAACCATCAGTGCTTTCTGTACGCTGCAAGGTGGGCCCGCAGTGTTTGGTTGGACTGCAGTCTGGTTCCTGCTAGCACTAGTAACGGTCAACATGTTAGATCAGAGCCAAGAAAGAGCACGGACCTTTCCCTCTTGATGACTAACGTGCATTGTCCATTTAATTGTACTCTCTATGCAAGCAGACGCTACTTTCCGAAACATTGCTCCGGGCCTTATGCCTTCACAAATTCATGGAATTCTATATCTAACTAAGTTGTGAAGAAAACACTGGCTTAGCAGTCCACCTTTTTCCTTAAGGGACTCCTGTAGGTTGACATGTAAAACTGCACAGCTTGGCATTGATAACAATTGGCAAGTAGTTGCTGCAGTGTGCCGATTCTCGCAAAACTTGGCAGCGGTGGGATTCGAACCCACGCCTCCAGAGAGACTGAAGCCTAA
>CM076684.1:10010000-10015000 GCA_038501925.1 Xenopus petersii | reverse complement strand
CAAGCTCTTGTAAACCACGCCGACCGGTAATTTGACAAGTCACATTGCCCCAGTTATGCTGTTCACACAAAGGTGGAACTGTAGTTGTGTAACAGGGCGTTTGGAGTGTTCCTTTCTGCACAAAAGCTTGGCAGCGGTGGGATTCGAACCCACGCCCCCGAAGAGACTGGAGCCTTAATCCAGCACCTTAGACCGCTCGGCCACGCTACCATCGACGTTTGGCTTAAGCTTGCCCCTCTCCACACTGCTAGGAAGAAACAGGCAAGGTTTCGTATTTCGAGACCTTTTATTTTTTAATGAATTTTTTAATGACTTTTTTTTTTTTTTAAAACGTTGGGGCACAAGCCAACGCCCCCAGAGAAACAGGCCACTTAGTCCAGCACCTTAAGTGGATCTGCCTTAACTCACCTCTACAACCAAAAGCAATCAGCTTTCCTACCCATTCAGAGAAGAGATAGATATGAAGGATCCGGTACGGAGGTAGAGGATGAGGAACAGATGCAAAGGCAAATGTTACCAACTTGCATCTTTTTCCACATGAACAGCTCGAGATTTTGGAGGATCCACCAAGAGTTGATGCTCCAGTGGAGCGTATTTTGAAAAACTGAACTCCAAACTGCCACCAAACATCTTCTACCTGCCTCGGAAGCCGTAGCCGCCTTACCTCTCGTTTTCAACAGCTGGCAGAGGTCACAAGCCTGCCCCGACTTCTCCAACAGTGTGGCACGCTGCGCAACACAGCAATTTTATTCTACATGCTATACAAGCCAACAAGAGTCGATGAAACTTTTAAATCAAGCACTCAATCAGCAAGAGGATGAAACGCAGCACACGACGAGGATGGGATTCGAACCCACGCGTGCAGAGCACAATGGATTAGCAGTCCATCGCCTTAACCACTCGGCCACCTCGTCTCTGGTCATGCTGGGATATCGGTCTCAAACGTAGCGGACCAGCCACCATTCGGCCGCAAGACCATTTGACGGAAAGCCTCCTTTATTTGCTCTAGATACCGGATCGAAACCCAGATTCTAGGTCGTATTTCCAGCCTGGCAAAAAAAACCTGTAGCGGAAAATGCTTTCGATCCATCGACCTCTGGGTTATGGGCCCAGCATGCTTCCTTTGCGCCACTATGCTGCCCGCACGCCACGCACCAAGGTATTCGTGCTGTGTGTGGCACTTAGTAGGGGGCCGATAGCTCTTCCAGCACGGTTTATTCCTTGCCAGCCTTCGGAAAAGCGCCCAGTGCACATCGCCTACCACACCGCTTGCGATGGAGAGGACTGCTGCCTCGCCTGAATACGGCGCCTTACCTTCTGTCCTAAGGAGATAAAATAAGATGCCTCATTTGTAGAGGCAATCCTTGGTGGATAACACATTTGCAGCAGGAGAAATCAATTGGCCCACCACCATTTGGCCGCAAAACCGTTTGCCTCAAAACCCTTATTTGCTCTTGACAATGGATTTAAACTCAGATCCTGGGTTCTTCCCCTGCCCAACAAAAATCTTTAGCAGAGAATGGTTTCGATCCATTGACCTCTGGGTTATGGGCCCAGCACGCTTCCGCTGCGCCACTCTGCTACCGGTTCCATTCTGCCCGATGGCCGCAAACCACAGTAGTGCGTTGCGGCGCGGCCTGTGCACACGCCAAACAGGTCCTGAGGAGTTAAGGTTAGAAGCCTCTTTTGTAGAGGCAATCCTCGGTGAATAACGCATTGTTCCACGGTTGAGCAAGATGAATGTCTGCAGATTCCCCACGGTCACGGCAGTCGGGCAGCCGTCGTCTCTGTGGCGCAATCGGTTAGCGCATTCGGCTGTTAACTGGAAGGTTGGTGGTGCGAGACCACCCAGGGACGTATTTTCCCTGCTGTTTTTGTGCTGTGAAAGATTCTAGCAATGCAGCGATAAACGGTGGCTGCTCTTCTTTTGCCGGGAGTTTATTGCAATCCCTGCCATGCCTTATTGCCTGACCATGTGGGTTCAGTGGGGGGGGGGCAGATTTTGCAGACTCTCCAGCATTCCTATTGGATCGCGACGGGTCTGTCAAAATTGGGCACCTTGTCTGCTGCCAAAGCAGAGAGACAGACGTTTAACTTAACTGCTTTTTGAGCCAACAGGACTGCTTTGAGGCTTGTCACACGAAACCCTGGAGAACGTCAGCGAAACACACGCAGGGTTTGCTTTTTATTTATTTATTTTAAACGGCGACGGGCTCGTCCGGGATTTAAACCCAGGACCTCCCGCACCCGAAGCGAGAATCATACCCCTAGACCAACGAGCCAGACCTTGGCCGCTGTGTCGGTTGAAACCATCAGTGCTTTCTGTACGCTGCAAGGTGGGCCCGCAGTGTTTGGTTGGACTGCAGTCTGGTTCCTGCTAGCACTAGTAACGGTCAACATGTTAGATCAGAGCCAAGAAAGAGCACGGACCTTTCCCTCTTGATGACTAACGTGCATTGTCCATTTAATTGTACTCTCTATGCAAGCAGACGCTACTTTCCGAAACATTGCTCCGGGCCTTATGCCTTCACAAATTCATGGAATTCTATATCTAACTAAGTTGTGAAGAGAACACTGGCTTAGCAGTCCACCTTTTTCCTTAAGGGACTCCTGTAGGTTGACATGTAAAACTGCACAGCTTGGCATTGATAACAATTGGCAAGTAGTTGCTGCAGTGTGCCGATTCTCGCAAAACTTGGCAGCGGTGGGATTCGAACCCACGCCTCCAGAGAGACTGGAGCCTAAATCCAGCGCCTTAGACCGCTCGGCCACGCTACCAGACGGAGGGCAGCCTCTTTTTTTTTCAGCGACTGAAGAAAACAAAAAGCACACCACATTGGAAAACAAGAGCATATTAACAAGTGGCGGCTTTACAAATACTGTGAAATAGAACCCTGCGGCCGGGGCGGGTATTTGGGAGCTTCTGATCCACGATGACGGCACCTTCAGTTCTATGGTCACGGTCACCACGAAAACCTCTCTTCTCCAAACCGGGCCCCTGCGCAAGGTTTTGTTTGTTTTTTTCTTCCGATTTTGTATTGCAGTCCCAGGGGCAGTTCTCTTTAAAGTACCTGCCTGAATTCCAGGGGCTCAGGAGACGGCTCCTTCTAGCATTAGGGCTTCCTGCCTTCTGAGCCGACAGTGGAATATGCAAAGGAACACACATCTTACCTTATGGCGTTACCAAGCTCTTGTAAACCACGCCGACCGGTAATTTGACAAGTCACATTGCCCCAGTTATGCTGTTCACACAAAGGTGGAACTGTAGTTGTGTAACAGGGCGTTTGGAGTGTTCCTTTCTGCACAAAAGCTTGGCAGCGGTGGGATTCGAACCCACGCCCCCGAAGAAACTGGAGCCTTAATTCAGCGCCTTAGACCGCTCGGCCACGCTACCATCAATGCTTGACTTAAGCTTGCCCCTCTCCACACTGCTAGGAAGAAACAGGCAAGGTTTCGTATTTCGAGACCTTTTATTTTTTAATGACTTTTTTTTTTTTTTAAAACGTTGGGGCACAAGCCAACGCCCCCAGAGAAACAGGCCACTTAGTCCAGCACCTTAAGTGGATCTGCCTTAACTCACCTCTACAACCAAAAGCAATCAGCTTTCCTACCCATTCAGAGAAGAGATAGATATGAAGGATCCGGTACGGAGGTAGAGGATGAGGAACAGATGCAAAGGCAAATGTTACCAACTTGCATCTTTTTCCACATGAACAGCTCGAGATTTTGGAGGATCCACCAAGAGTTGATGCTCCAGTGGAGCGTATTTTGAAAAACTGAACTCCAAACTGCCACCAAACATCTTCTACCTGCCTCGGAAGCCGTAGCCACCTTACCGCTCGTTTTCAACAGCTGGCAGAGGTCACAAGCCTGCCCCTACTTCTCCAACAGTGTGGCACGCTGCACAACACAGCAATTTTATTCTACATGCTATACAAGCCAACAAGAGTCGATGAAACTTTTAAATCAAGCACTCAATCAGCAAGAGGATGAAACGCAGCACACGACGAGGATGGGATTCGAACCCACGCGTGCAGAGCACAATGGATTAGCAGTCCATCGCCTTAATCACTCGGCCACCTCGTCTCTGGTCGTGCTGGGATATCGGTCTCAAACGTAGCGGACCATCCGCCATTCGGCCGCAAGACCATTTGACGGAAAGCCTCCTTTATTTGCTCTAGATACCGGATCGAAACCCAGATTCTAGGTCGTATTTCCAGCCTGGCAAAAAAACCCTGTAGCGGAAAATGCTTTCGATCCATCGACCTCTGGGTTATGGGCCCAGCATGCTTCCTTTGCGCCACTATGCTGCCCGCACGCCACGCACCAAGGTATTCGTGCTGTGTGTGGCACTTAGTAGGGGGCCGATAGCTCTTCCAGCACGGTTTATGCCTTGCCAGCCTTCGGAAAAGCGCCCAGTGCACATCGCCTACCACACCGCTTGCGATGGAGAGGACTGCTGCCTCGCCTGAATACGGCGCCTTACCTTCTGTCCTAAGGAGATAAAATAAGATGCCTCATTTGTAGAGGCAATCCTTGGTGGATAACACATTTGCAGCAGGAGAAATCAATTGGCCTACCACCATTTGGCCACAAAACCGTTTGCCTCAAAACCCTTATTTGCTCTTGACAATGGATTTAAACTCAGATCCTGGGTTCTTCCCCTGCCCAACAAAAATCTTTAGCAGAGAATGGTTTCGATCCATCGACCTCTGGGTTATGGGACCAGCACGCTTCCGCTGCGCCACTCTGCTCCCGGTTCCTTTCTGCCCGATGGCCGCAAACCACAGTAGTGCGTTGCGGCGCAGCCTGTGCACACGCCAAACAGGTCCTGAGGAGTTAAGGTTAGAAGCCTCCTTTGTAGAGGTAATCCTCGGTGAATAACGCATTGTTCCACGGTTGAGCAAGATGAATGTCTGCAGATTCCCCACGGTCACGGCAGTCGGGCAGCCGTCGTCTCCGTGGCGCAATTGGTTAGCGCATTCGGCTGTTAACCGGAA
>CM076684.1:9992500-10002500 GCA_038501925.1 Xenopus petersii | reverse complement strand
TCACCACGAAAACCTCTCTTCTCCAAACCGGGCCCCTGCGCAAGGTTTTGTTTGTTTTTTTCTTCCGATTTTGTATTGCAGTCCCAGGGGCAGTTCTCTTTAAAGTACCTGTCTGAATTCCAGGGGCTCAGGAGACGGCTCCTTCTAGCATTAGGGCTTCCTGCCTTCTGAGCCGACAGTGGAATATGCAAAGGAACACACATCTTACCTTATGGCATTACCAAGCTCTTGTAAACCACGCCGACCGGCAATTTGACAAGTCACATTGCCCCAGTTATGCTGTTCACACAAAGGTGGAACTGTAGTTGTGTAACAGGGCGTTTGGAGTGTTCCTTTCTGCACAAAAGCTTGGCAGCGGTGGTATTCGAACCCACGCCCCCGAAGAAACTGGAGCCTTAATCCAGCGCCTTAGACCGCTCGGCCACGCTACCATCGACGTTTTGCTTAAGCTTGCCCCTCTCCACACTGCTAGGAAGAAACAGGCAAGGTTTCGTATTTCGAGACCTTTTAGTTTTTTAATGACTTTTTTAATGACTTTGTTTTTTTTTTTTTTTTTAAAACGTTGGGGCACAAGCCAACGCCCCCCAGAGAAACAGGCCACTTAGTCCAGCACCTTAAGTGGATCTGCCTGAACTCACCTCTACAACCAAAAGCAATCAGCTTTCCTACCCATTCAGAGAAGAGATAGATATGAAGGATCCGGTACGGAGGTAGAGGATGAGGAACAGATGCAAAGGCAAATGTTACCAACTTGCATCTTTTTCCACATGAACAGCTGGAGATTTTGGAGGATCCACCAAGAGTTGATGCTCCAGTGGAGCGTATTTTGAAAAACTGAACTCCAAACTGCCACCAAACATCTTCTACCTGCCTCGGAAGCCGTAGCCGCCTTACCTCTCGTTTTCAACAGCTGGCAGAGGTCACAAGCCTGCCCCGACTTCTCCAACAGTGTGGCACATTGCGCAGCAATTTTATTCTACATGCTATACAAGCCAACAAGAGTCGATGAAACATCTAAATCAAGCACTCAATCAGCAAGAGGATGAAACGCAGCACACGACAAGGATGGGATTCGAACCCACGCATGCAGAGCACAATGGATTAGCAGTCCATCGCCTTAACCACTCAGCCACCTCGTCTCTGGTCGCGCTGGGATATCGGTCTCAAACGTAGCGGACCAGCCACCATTCGGCCGCAATACCATTTGACGGAAAGCCTCCTTTATTTGCTCTAGATACCGGATCGAAACCCAGATTCTAGGTCGTATTTCCAGCCTGGCAAAAAAACCCTGTAGCGGAAAATGCTTTCGATCCATCGACCTCTGGGTTATGGGCCCAGCATGCTTCCTTTGCGCCACTATGCTGCCCGCACGCCACGCACCAAGGTATTCGTGCTGTGTGTGGCACTTAGTAGGGGGCCGATAGCTCTTCCAGCACGGTTTATGCCTTGCCAGCCTTCGGAAAAGCGCCCAGTGCACATCGCCTACCACACCGCTTGCGATGGAGAGGACTGCTGCCTCGCCTGAATACGGCGCCTTACCTTCTGTCCTAAGGAGATAAAATAAGATGCCTCATTTGTAGAGGCAATCCTTGGTGGATAACACATTTGCAGCAGGAGAAATCAATTGGCCCACCACCATTTGGCCGCAAAACCGTTTGCCTCAAAACCCTTATTTGCTCTTGACAATGGATTTAAACTCAGATCCTGGGTTCTTCCCCTGCCCAACAAAAATCTTTAGCAGAGAATGGTTTCGATCCATCGACCTCTGGGTTATGGGCCCAGCACGCTTCCGCTGCGCCACTCTGCTACCGGTTCCATTCTGCCCGATGGCCGCAAACCACAGTAGTGCGTTGCGGCGCGGCCTGTGCACACGCCAAACAGGTCCTGAGGAGTTAAGGTTAGAAGCCTCCTTTGTAGAGGCAATCCTCGGTGAATAACGCATTGTTCCACGGTTGAGCAAGATGAATGTCTGCAGATTCCCCACGGTCACGGCAGTCGGGCAGCCGTCGTCTCTGTGGCGCAATCGGTTAGCGCATTCGGCTGTTAACTGGAAGGTTGGTGGTGCGAGACCACCCAGGGACGTATTTTCCCTGCTGTTTTTGTGCTGTGAAAGATTCTAGCAATGCAGCGATAAACGGTGGCTGCTCTTCTTTTGCCGGGAGTTTATTGCAATCCCTGCCATGCCTTATTGCCTGACCATGTGGGTTCAGTGGGGGGGGGCAGATTTTGCAGACTCTCCAGCATTCCTATTGGATCGCGACGGGTCTGTCAAAATTGGGCACCTTGTCTGCTGCCAAAGCAGAGAGACAGACGTTTAACTTAACTGCTTTTTGAGCCAACAGGACTGCTTTGAGGCTTGTCACACGAAACCCTGGAGAACGTCAGCGAAACACACGCAGGGTTTGCTTTTTATTTATTTATTTTAAACGGCGACGGGCTCGTCCGGGATTTAAACCCGGGACCTCCCGCACCCGAAGCGAGAATCATACCCCTAGACCAACGAGCCAGACCTTGGCCGCTGTGTCGGTTGAAACCATCAGTGCTTTCTGTACGCTGCAAGGTGGGCCCGCAGTGTTTGGTTGGACTGCAGTCTGGTTCCTGCTAGCACTAGTAACGGTCAACATGTTAGATCAGAGCCAAGAAAGAGCACGGACCTTTCCCTCTTGATGACTAACGTGCATTGTCCATTTAATTGTACTCTCTATGCAAGCAGACGCTACTTTCCGAAACATTGCTCCGGGCCTTATGCCTTCACAAATTCATGGAATTCTATATCTAACTAAGTTGTGAAGAGAACACTGGCTTAGCAGTCCACCTTTTTCCTTAAGGGACTCCTGTAGGTTGACATGTAAAACTGCACAGCTTGGCATTGATAACAATTGGCAAGTAGGTGCTGCAGTGTGCCGATTCTCGCAAAACTTGGCAGCGGTGGGATTCGAACCCACGCCTCCAGAGAGACTGGAGCCTAAATCCTGCGCCTTAGACCGCTCGGCCACGCTACCAGACCGGGGCAGCCTCTTTTTTTTTCAGCGACTGAAGAAAACAAAAAGCACACCACATTGGAAAACAAGAGCATATTAACAAGTGGCGGCTTTACAAATACTGTGAAATAGAACCCTGCGGCCGGGGCGGGTATTTGGGAGCTTCTGATCCACGATGACGGCACCTTCAGTTCTATGGTCACGGTCACCACGAAAACCTCTCTTCTCCAAACCGGGCCCCTGCGCAAGGTTTTGTTTGTTTTTTTCTTCCGATTTTGTATTGCAGTCCCAGGGGCAGTTCTCTTTAAAGTACCTGTCTGAATTCCAGGGGCTCAGGAGACGGCTCCTTCTAGCATTAGGGCTTCCTGCCTTCTGAGCCGACAGTGGAATATGCAAAGGAACACACATCTTACCTTATGGCGTTACCAAGCTCTTGTAAACCACGCCGACCGGTAATTTGACAAGTCACATTGCCCCAGTTATGCTGTTCACACAAAGGTGGAACTGTAGTTGTGTAACAGGGCGTTTGGAGTGTTCCTTTCTGCACAAAAGCTTGGCAGCGGTGGGATTCGAACCCACGCCCCCGAAGAGACTGGAGCCTTAATCCAGCGCCTTAGACCGCTCGGCCACGCTACCATCGACGTTTGGTTTAAGCTTGCCCCCTCTCCACACTGCTAGGAAGAAACAGGCAAGGTTTCGTATTTCGAGACCTTTTATTTTTTAATGACTTTTTTAATGACTTTTTTTTTTTTTTTAAAAAGTTGGGGCACAAGCCAACGCCCCCAGAGAAACAGGCCACTTAGTCCAGCACCTTAAGTGGATCTGCCTTAACTCACCTCTACAACCAAAAGCAATCAGCTTTCCTACCCATTCAGAGAAGAGATAGATATGAAGGATCCGGTACGGAGGTAGAGGATGAGGAACAGATGCAAAGGCAAATGTTACCAACTTGCATCTTTTTCCACATGAACAGCTCGAGATTTTGGAGGATCCACCAAGAGTTGATGCTCCAGTGGAGCGTATTTTGAAAAACTGAACTCCAAACTGCCACCAAACATCTTCTACCTGCCTCGGAAGCCGTAGCCACCTTACCGCTCGTTTTCAACAGCTGGCAGAGGTCACAAGCCTGCCCCTACTTCTCCAACAGTGTGGCACGCTGCGCAACACAGCAATTTTATTCTACATGCTATACAAGCCAACAAGAGTCGATGAAACTTTTAAATCAAGCACTCAATCAGCAAGAGGATGAAACGCAGCACACGACGAGGATGGGATTCGAACCCACGCGTGCAGAGCACAATGGATTAGCAGTCCATCGCCTTAATCACTCGGCCACCTCGTCTCTGGTCGTGCTGGGATATCGGTCTCAAACGTAGCGGACCATCCGCCATTCAGCCGCAAGACCATTTGACGGAAAGCCTCCTTTATTTGCTCTAGATACCGGATCGAAACCCAGATTCTAGGTCGTATTTCCAGCCTGGCAAAAAAACCCTGTAGCGGAAAATGCTTTCGATCCATTGACCTCTGGGTTATGGGCCCAGCATGCTTCCTTTGCGCCACTATGCTGCCCGCACGCCACGCACCAAGGTATTCGTGCTGTGTGTGGCACTTAGTAGGGGGCCGATAGCTCTTCCAGCACGGTTTATGCCTTGCCAGCCTTCGGAAAAGCGCCCAGTGCACATCGCCTACCACACCGCTTGCGATGGAGAGGACTGCTGCCTCGCCTGAATACGGCGCCTTACCTTCTGTCCTAAGGAGATAAAATAAGATGCCTCATTTGTAGAGGCAATCCTTGGTGGATAACACATTTGCAGCAGGAGAAATCAATTGGCCCACCACCATTTGGCCGCAAAACCGTTTGCCTCAAAACCCTTATTTGCTCTTGACAATGGATTTAAACTCAGATCCTGGGTTCTTCCCCTGCCCAACAAAAATCTTTAGCAGAGAATGGTTTCGATCCATCGACCTCTGGGTTATGGGCCCAGCACGCTTCCGCTGCGCCACTCTGCTACCGGTTCCATTCTGCCCGATGGCCGCAAACCACAGTAGTGCGTTGCGGCGCGGCCTGTCCACACGCCAAACAGGTCCTGAGGAGTTAAGGTTAGAAGCCTCCTTTGTAGAGGCAATCCTCGGTGAATAACGCATTGTTCCACGGTTGAGCAAGATGAATGTCTGCAGATTCCCCACGGTCACGGCAGTCGGGCAGCCGTCGTCTCTGTGGCGCAATCGGTTAGCGCATTCGGCTGTTAACCGGAAGGTTGGTGGTGCGAGACCACCCAGGGACGTCTTTTCCCTGCTGTTTTTGTGCTGTGAAAGATTCTAGCAATGCAGCGATAAACGGTGGCTGCTCTTCTTTTGCCGGGAGTTTATTGCAATCCCTGCCATGCCTTATTGCCTGACCATGTGGGTTCAGTGGGGGGGGCAGATTTTGCAGACTCTCCAGCATTCCTATTGGATCGCGACGGGTCTGTCAAAATTGGGCACCTTGTCTGCTGCCAAAGCAGAGAGACAGACGTTTAACTTAACTGCTTTTTGAGCCAACAGGACTGCTTTGAGGCTTGTCACACAAAACCCTGGAGAACGTCAGCGAAACACACGCAGGGTTTGCTTTTTATTTATTTATTTTAAACGGCAACGGGCTCGTCCGGGATTTGAACCCGGGACCTCTCACACCCGAAGCGAGAATCATACCCCTAGACCAACGAGCCAGACCAAGGCCGCTGTGTCGGTTGAAACCATCAGTGCTTTCTGTACGCTGCAAGGTGGGCCCGCAGTGTTTGGTTGGACTGCAGTCTGGTTCCTGCTAGCACTAGTAACGGTCAACATGTTAGATCAGAGCCAAGAAAGAGCACGGACCTTTCCCTCTTGATGACTAACGTGCATTGTCCATTTAATTGTACTCTCTATGCAAGCAGACGCTACTTTCCGAAACATTGCTCCGGGCCTTATGCCTTCACAAATTCATGGAATTCTATATCTAACTAAGTTGTGAAGAAAACACTGGCTTAGCAGTCCACCTTTTTCCTTAAGGGACTCCTGTAGGTTGACATGTAAAACTGCACAGCTTGGCATTGATAACAATTGGCAAGTAGTTGCTGCAGTGTGCCGATTCTCGCAAAACTTGGCAGCGGTGGGATTCGAACCCACGCCTCCAGAGAGACTGGAGCCTAAATCCAGCGCCTTAGACCGCTCGGCCACGCTACCAGACGGGGGGCAGCCTCTTTTTTTTTCAGCGACTGAAGAAAACAAAAAGCACACCACATTGGAAAACAAGAGCATATTAACAAGTGGCGGCTTTACAAATACTGTGAAATAGAACCCTGCGGCCGGGGCGGGTATTTGGGAGCTTCTGATCCACGATGACGGCACCTTCAGTTCTATGGTCACGGTCACCACGAAAACCTCTCTTCTCCAAACCGGGCCCCTGCGCAAGGTTTTGTTTGTTTTTTTCTTCCGATTTTGTATTGCAGTCCCAGGGGCAGTTCTCTTTAAAGTACCTGTCTGAATTCCAGGGGCTCAGGAGACGGCTCCTTCTAGCATTAGGGCTTCCTGCCTTCTGAGCCGACAGTGGAATATGCAAAGGAACACACATCTTACCTTATGGCGTTACCAAGCTCTTGTAAACCACGCCGACCGGTAATTTGACAAGTCACATTGCCCCAGTTATGCTGTTCACACAAAGGTGGAACTGTAGTTGTGTAACAGGGCGTTTGGAGTGTTCCTTTCTGCACAAAAGCTTGGCAGCGGTGGGATTCGAACCCACGCCCCCGAAGAGACTGGAGCCTTAATCCAGCGCCTTAGACCGCTCGGCCACGCTACCATCGACGTTTGGCTTAAGCTTGCCCCTCTCCACACTGCTAGGAAGAAACAGGCAAGGTTTCGTATTTCGAGACCTTTTATTTTTTAATGACTTTTTTAATGACTTTTTTTTTTTTTTTTTAAACGTTGGGGCACAAGCCAACGCCCCCCAGAGAAACAGGCCACTTAGTCCAGCACCTTAAGTGGATCTGCCTTAACTCACCTCTACAACCAAAAGCAATCAGCTTTCCTACCCATTCAGAGAAGAGATAGATATGAAGGATCCGGTACGGAGGTAGAGGATGAGGAACAGATGCAAAGGCAAATGTTACCAACTTGCATCTTTTTCCACATGAACAGCTCGAGATTTTGGAGGATCCACCAAGAGTTGATGCTCCAGTGGAGCGTATTTTGAAAAACTGAACTCCAAACTGCCACAAAATATCTTCTACCTGCCTCGGAAGCCGTAGCCGCCTTACCTCTCGTTTTCAACAGCTGGCAGAGGTCACAAGCCTGCCCCTATTTCTCCAACAGTGTGGCACGCTGCGCAACACAGCAATTTTATTGTACATGCTATACAAGCCAACAAGAGTCGATGAAACTTTTAAATCAAGCACTCAATCAGCAAGAGGATGAAACGCAGCACACGACGAGGATGGGATTCGAACCCACGCGTGCAGAGCACAAAGGATTAGTAGTCCATCGCCTTAACCACTCGGCCACCTCGTCTCTGGTCGTGCTGGGATATCGGTCTCAAACGTAGCGGACCAGCCACCATTCGGCCGCAAGACCATTTGACGGAAAGCCTCCTTTATTTGCTCTAGATACCGGATCGAAACCCAGATTCTAGGTCGTATTTCCAGCCTGGCAAAAAAAACCTGTAGCGGAAAATGCTTTCGATCCATCGACCTCGGGGTTATGGGCCCAGCATGCTTCCTTTGCGCCACTATGCTGCCCGCACGCCACGCACCAAGGTATTCGTGCTGTGTGTGGCACTTAGTAGGGGGCCGATAGCTCTTCCAGCACGGTTTATGCCTTGCCAGCCTTCGGAAAAGCGCCCAGTGCACATCGCCTACCACACCGCTTGCGATGGAGAGGACTGCTGCCTCGCCTGAATACGGCGCCTTACCTTTTGTCCTAAGGAGATAAAATAAGATGCCTCATTTGTAGAGGCAATCCTTGGTGGATAACGCATTTGCAGCAGGAGAAATCAATTGGCCCACCACCATTTGGCCGCAAAACCGTTTGCCTCAAAACCCTTATTTGCTCTTGACAATGGATTTAAACTCAGATCCTGGGTTCTTCCCCTGCCCAACAAAAATCTTTAGCAGAGAATGGTTTCGATCCATCGACCTCTGGGTTATGGGCCCAGCACGCTTCCGCTGCGCCACTCTGCTACCGGTTCCATTCTGCCCGATGGCCGCAAACCACAGTAGTGCGTTGCGGCGCGGCCTGTCCACACGCCAAACAGGTCCTGAGGAGTTAAGGTTAGAAGCCTCCTTTGTAGAGGCAATCCTCGGTGAATAACGCATTGTTCCACGGTTGAGCAAGATGAATGTCTGCAGATTCCCCACAGTCACGGCAGTCGGGCAGCCGTCGTCTCTGTGGCGCAATCGGTTAGCGCATTCGGCTGTTAACCGGAAGGTTGGTGGTGCGAGACCACCCAGGGACGTCTTTTCCCTGCTGTTTTTGTGCTGTGAAAGATTCTAGCAATGCAGCGATAAACGGTGGCTGCTCTTCTTTTGCCGGGAGTTTATTGCAATCCCTGCCATGCCTTATTGCCTGACCATGTGGGTTCAGTGGGGGGGGGCAGATTTTGCAGACTCTCCAGCATTCCTATTGGATCGCGACGGGTCTGTCAAAATTGGGCACCTTGTCTGCTGCCAAAGCAGAGAGACAGACGTTTAACTTAACTGCTTTTTGAGCCAACAGGACTGCTTTGAGGCTTGTCACACGAAACCCTGGAGAAGGTCAGCGAAACACACGCAGGGTTTGCTTTTTATTTATTTATTTATTTATTTTAAACGGCGATGGGCTCGTCCGGGATTTGAACCCGGGACCACTCGCACCCGAAGCAAGAATCATACCCCCTAGACCAACGAGCAAGACCTTGGACGCTGTGTCGGTTGAAACCATCAGTGCTTTCTGTACGCTGCAAGGTGGGCCCGCAGTGTTTGGTTGGACTGCAGTCTGGTTCCTGCTAGCACTAGTAACGGTCAACATGTTAGATCAGAGCCAAGAAAGAGCACGGACCTTTCCCTCTTGATGACTAACGTGCATTGTCCATTTAATTGTACTCTCTATGCAAGCAGACGCTACTTTCCGAAACATTGCTCCGGGCCTTATGCCTTCACAAATTCATGGAATTCTATATCTAACTAAGTTGTGAAGAAAACACTGGCTTAGCAGTCCACCTTTTTCCTTAAGGGACTCCTGTAGGTTGACATATAAAACTGCACAGCTTGGCATTGATAACAATTGGCAAGTAGTTGCTGCAGTGTGCCGATTCTCGCAAAACTTGGCAGCGGTGGGATTCGAACCCACGCCTCCAGAGAGACTGGAGCCTAAATCCAGCGCCTTAGACCGCTCGGCCACGCTACCAGACGGGGGGCAGCCTCTTTTTTTTTCAGCGACTGAAGAAAACAAAAAGCACACCACATTGGAAAACAAGAGCATATTAACAAGTGGCGGCTTTACAAATACTGTGAAATAGAACCCTGCGGCCGGGGCGGGTATTTGGGAGCTTCTGATCCACGATGACGGCACCTTCAGTTCTATGGTCACGGTCACCACGAAAACCTCTCTTCTCCAAACCGGGCCCCTGCGCAAGGTTTTGTTTGTTTTTTTCTTCCGATTTTGTATTGCAGTCCCAGGGGCAGTTCTCTTTAAAGTACCTGTCTGAATTCCAGGGGCTCAGGAGACGGCTCCTTCTAGCATTAGGGCTTCCTGCCTTCTGAGCCGACAGTGGAATATGCAAAGGAACACACATCTTACCTTATGGCGTTACCAAGCTCTTGTAAACCACGCCGACCGGTAATTTGACAAGTCACATTGCCCCAGTTATGCTGTTCACACAAAGGTGGAACTGTAGTTGTGTAACAGGGCGTTTGGAGTGTTCCTTTCTGCACAAAAGCTTGGCAGCGGTGGGATTCGAACCCACGCCCCCCCGAAGAGACTGGAGCCTTAATCCAGCGCCTTAGACCGCTCGGCCACGCTACCAT
>CM076684.1:9625000-9980000 GCA_038501925.1 Xenopus petersii | reverse complement strand
AACACACATCTTACCTTATGGCGTTACCAAGCTCTTGTAAACCACGCCGACCGGTAATTTGACAAGTCACATTGCCCCAGTTATGCTGTTCACACAAAGGTGGAACTGTAGTTGTGTAACAGGGCGTTTGGAGTGTTCCTTTCTGCACAAAAGCTTGGCAGCGGTGGGATTCGAACCCACGCCCCCGAAGAGACTGGAGCCTTAATCCAGCGCCTTAGACCGCTCGGCCACGCTACCATCGACGTTTGGCTTAAGCTTGCCCCTCTCCACACTGCTAGGAAGAAACAGGCAAGGTTTCGTATTTCGAGACCTTTTATTTTTTAATGACTTTTTTAATGACTTTTTTTTTTTTTTTTTAAACGTTGGGGCACAAGCCAACGCCCCCCAGAGAAACAGGCCACTTAGTCCAGCACCTTAAGTGGATCTGCCTTAACTCACCTCTACAACCAAAAGCAATCAGCTTTCCTACCCATTCAGAGAAGAGATAGATATGAAGGATCCGGTACGGAGGTAGAGGATGAGGAACAGATGCAAAGGCAAATGTTACCAACTTGCATCTTTTTCCACATGAACAGCTCGAGATTTTGGAGGATCCACCAAGAGTTGATGCTCCAGTGGAGCGTATTTTGAAAAACTGAACTCCAAACTGCCACAAAATATCTTCTACCTGCCTCGGAAGCCGTAGCCGCCTTACCTCTCGTTTTCAACAGCTGGCAGAGGTCACAAGCCTGCCCCTATTTCTCCAACAGTGTGGCACGCTGCGCAACACAGCAATTTTATTGTACATGCTATACAAGCCAACAAGAGTCGATGAAACTTTTAAATCAAGCACTCAATCAGCAAGAGGATGAAACGCAGCACACGACGAGGATGGGATTCGAACCCACGCGTGCAGAGCACAAAGGATTAGTAGTCCATCGCCTTAACCACTCGGCCACCTCGTCTCTGGTCGTGCTGGGATATCGGTCTCAAACGTAGCGGACCAGCCACCATTCGGCCGCAAGACCATTTGACGGAAAGCCTCCTTTATTTGCTCTAGATACCGGATCGAAACCCAGATTCTAGGTCGTATTTCCAGCCTGGCAAAAAAACCCTGTAGCGGAAAATGCTTTCGATCCATCGACCTCGGGGTTATGGGCCCAGCATGCTTCCTTTGCGCCACTATGCTGCCCGCACGCCACGCACCAAGGTATTCGTGCTGTGTGTGGCACTTAGTAGGGGGCCGATAGCTCTTCCAGCACGGTTTATGCCTTGCCAGCCTTCGGAAAAGCGCCCAGTGCACATCGCCTACCACACCGCTTGCGATGGAGAGGACTGCTGCCTCGCCTGAATACGGCGCCTTACCTTTTGTCCTAAGGAGATAAAATAAGATGCCTCATTTGTAGAGGCAATCCTTGGTGGATAACGCATTTGCAGCAGGAGAAATCAATTGGCCCACCACCATTTGGCCGCAAAACCGTTTGCCTCAAAACCCTTATTTGCTCTTGACAATGGATTTAAACTCAGATCCTGGGTTCTTCCCCTGCCCAACAAAAATCTTTAGCAGAGAATGGTTTCGATCCATCGACCTCTGGGTTATGGGCCCAGCACGCTTCCGCTGCGCCACTCTGCTACCGGTTCCATTCTGCCCGATGGCCGCAAACCACAGTAGTGCGTTGCGGCGCGGCCTGTCCACACGCCAAACAGGTCCTGAGGAGTTAAGGTTAGAAGCCTCCTTTGTAGAGGCAATCCTCGGTGAATAACGCATTGTTCCACGGTTGAGCAAGATGAATGTCTGCAGATTCCCCACAGTCACGGCAGTCGGGCAGCCGTCGTCTCTGTGGCGCAATCGGTTAGCGCATTCGGCTGTTAACCGGAAGGTTGGTGGTGCGAGACCACCCAGGGACGTCTTTTCCCTGCTGTTTTTGTGCTGTGAAAGATTCTAGCAATGCAGCGATAAACGGTGGCTGCTCTTCTTTTGCCGGGAGTTTATTGCAATCCCTGCCATGCCTTATTGCCTGACCATGTGGGTTCAGTGGGGGGGGCAGATTTTGCAGACTCTCCAGCATTCCTATTGGATCGCGACGGGTCTGTCAAAATTGGGCACCTTGTCTGCTGCCAAAGCAGAGAGACAGACGTTTAACTTAACTGCTTTTTGAGCCAACAGGACTGCTTTGAGGCTTGTCACACAAAACCCTGGAGAACGTCAGCGAAACACACGCAGGGTTTGCTTTTTATTTATTTATTTTAAACGGCAACGGGCTCGTCCGGGATTTGAACCCGGGACCTCTCACACCCGAAGCGAGAATCATACCCCTAGACCAACGAGCCAGACCAAGGCCGCTGTGTCGGTTGAAACCATCAGTGCTTTCTGTACGCTGCAAGGTGGGCCCGCAGTGTTTGGTTGGACTGCAGTCTGGTTCCTGCTAGCACTAGTAACGGTCAACATGTTAGATCAGAGCCAAGAAAGAGCACGGACCTTTCCCTCTTGATGACTAACGTGCATTGTCCATTTAATTGTACTCTCTATGCAAGCAGACGCTACTTTCCGAAACATTGCTCCGGGCCTTATGCCTTCACAAATTCATGGAATTCTATATCTAACTAAGTTGTGAAGAAAACACTGGCTTAGCAGTCCACCTTTTTCCTTAAGGGACTCCTGTAGGTTGACATGTAAAACTGCACAGCTTGGCATTGATAACAATTGGCAAGTAGTTGCTGCAGTGTGCCGATTCTCGCAAAACTTGGCAGCGGTGGGATTCGAACCCACGCCTCCAGAGAGACTGGAGCCTAAATCCAGCGCCTTAGACCGCTCGGCCACGCTACCAGACGGGGGGCAGCCTCTTTTTTTTTCAGCGACTGAAGAAAACAAAAAGCACACCACATTGGAAAACAAGAGCATATTAACAAGTGGCGGCTTTACAAATACTGTGAAATAGAACCCTGCGGCCGGGGCGGGTATTTGGGAGCTTCTGATCCACGATGACGGCACCTTCAGTTCTATGGTCACGGTCACCACGAAAACCTCTCTTCTCCAAACCGGGCCCCTGCGCAAGGTTTTGTTTGTTTTTTTCTTCCGATTTTGTATTGCAGTCCCAGGGGCAGTTCTCTTTAAAGTACCTGTCTGAATTCCAGGGGCTCAGGAGACGGCTCCTTCTAGCATTAGGGCTTCCTGCCTTCTGAGCCGACAGTGGAATATGCAAAGGAACACACATCTTACCTTATGGCGTTACCAAGCTCTTGTAAACCACGCCGACCGGTAATTTGACAAGTCACATTGCCCCAGTTATGCTGTTCACACAAAGGTGGAACTGTAGTTGTGTAACAGGGCGTTTGGAGTGTTCCTTTCTGCACAAAAGCTTGGCAGCGGTGGGATTCGAACCCACGCCCCCGAAGAGACTGGAGCCTTAATCCAGCGCCTTAGACCGCTCAGCCACGCTACCATCGACGTTTGGCTTAAGCTTGCCCCTCTCCACACTGCTAGGAAGAAACAGGCAAGGTTTCGTATTTCGAGACCTTTTATTTTTTAATGACTTTTTTAATGACTTTTTTTTTTTTTTTTAAACGTTGGGGCACAAGCCAACGCCCCCCAGAGAAACAGGCCACTTAGTCCAGCACCTTAAGTGGATCTGCCTTAACTCACCTCTACAACCAAAAGCAATCAGCTTTCCTACCCATTCAGAGAAGAGATAGATATGAAGGATCCGGTACGGAGGTAGAGGATGAGGAACAGATGCAAAGGCAAATGTTACCAACTTGCATCTTTTTCCACATGAACAGCTCGAGATTTTGGAGGATCCACCAAGAGTTGATGCTCCAGTGGAGCGTATTTTGAAAAACTGAACTCCAAACTGCCACAAAACATCTTCTACCTGCCTCGGAAGCCGTAGCCGCCTTACCTCTCGTTTTCAACAGCTTGCAGAGGTCACAAGCCTGCCCCTATTTCTCCAACAGTGTGGCACGCTGCGCAACACAGCAATTTTATTGTACATGCTATACAAGCCAACAAGAGTCGATGAAACTTTTAAATCAAGCACTCAATCAGCAAGAGGATGAAACGCAGCACACGACGAGGATGGGATTCGAACCCACGCGTGCAGAGCACAAAGGATTAGTAGTCCATCGCCTTAAAGGACCAGTAACATCATTTTTTTTTATTAAATAAATAGAAATTACAGCCTGCATATAATACCCCTGACCTAATAGATATTCCATATTCACCCTCCTTTAACCTGAAAAGTCCCCAGTAAAAAGTCCCCTCCATGGTCTGACCTGACTTTAGAAAAACGGCGATTTGGCGACCAATCTTCACTCATTGCAATGCGTGCGCGTGACAGGCAGTGCTCCTCCTCCCAGGACTTCCGGCAGGAACCCGGAAGTTAGAAGAGCTTCAGAGCATAGCAGCCGGCAACCAGCGCAGACATTCTGACTTTTCTGGCCGTGTATTTTTTTTTCTTTTACGAGTTGGTGAGGGGAGTGAACGCTAGAGTGACAGCAGCGATGGTGAGAGGAGCACGCAGTAAGAGAGGAACATGGAAGGGGGAGGAAAGTTGAAGGCTGGGTAAGGCGAACGGCAGTGAGAGGCACACAGAGGGGGCAGAAGGCTGCATTGACATGGGACGCTGAGAAAAGGAGCCGGCAGTAAGACAAACATGGAGAGGGAGGAAATGAGAACGCGGCAGTGAGAGGCACACAGAGGGGGCAGAAGGCTGCATTGATATGGGACGCTAAGAAAAAGAGCAGGCAGTAAGACGAACATGGAGAGGGAGGAAATGAGAACGCGGCAGTGAGAGGAACACAGAGGAGGGGGAGAAGGCTGTATGGGAGAACGGCAGTGAAAAGAAGGGGGGGTGAGAGGAACACGGAGGGTTAAGGCTACATTAAAAGGAGGCAAAGGCTGTGTGACAGGGACACGGGGAAAGCTGCATAGACAGACACTGAGGGAACAGTAGTGAGAGAGGAGGTGACGTCATGAAGACCCGGAAGAGGCACACAGCTGCGCGCACGTAGAGGAGAAGAAGAAAGATGAAGCTAGAAGATGGCGGAGACCCTTTGGACGCCGTGGGACAGCGACGGTTTGATTTTTTTCGGATGTCTTACTGAAACAGCAAGAAAGAGCAGCATATTGGGGGTAAGTAATGTATATTAATTATTTTTTTTTGTGAATAAAAAATGATGTTACTGGTCCTTTAACCACTCGGCCACCTCGTCTCTGGTCGTGCTGGGATATCGGTCTCAAACGTAGCGGACCAGCCACCATTCGGCCGCAAGACCATTTGACGGAAAGCCTCCTTTATTTGCTCTAGATACAGGATCAAAACCCAGATTCTAGGTCGTATTTCCAGCCTGGCAAAAAAACCCTGTAGCGGAAAATGCTTTCGATCCATCGACCTCTGGGTTATGGGCCCAGCATGCTTCCTTTGCGCCACTATGCTGCCCGCACGCCACGCACCAAGGTATTCGTGCTGTGTGTGGCACTTAGTAGGGGGCCGATAGCTCTTCCAGCACGGTTTATGCCTTGCCAGCCTTCGGAAAAGCGCCCAGTGCACATCGCCTACCACACCGCTTGCGATGGAGAGGACTGCTGCCTCGCCTGAATACGGCGCCTTACCTTCTGTCCTAAGGAGATAAAATAAGATGCCTCATTTGTAGAGGCAATCCTTGGTGGATAACACATTTGCAGCAGGAGAAATCAATTGGCCCACCACCATTTGGCCGCAAAACCGTTTGCCTCAAAACCCTTATTTGCTCTTGACAATGGATTTAAACTCAGATCCTGGGTTCTTCCCCTGCCCAACAAAAATCTTTAGCAGAGAATGGTTTCGATCCATCGACCTCTGGGTTATGGGCCCAGCACGCTTCCGCTGCGCCACTCTGCTACCGGTTCCATTCTCGCCGCAAACCACAGTAGTGCGTTGCGGCATGGCATGTGCACACGCCAAACAGGTCCTGAGGAGTTAAGGTTAGAAGCCTCCTTTGTAGAGGCAATCCTCGGTGAATAACGCATTGTTCCACGGTTGAGCAAGATGAATGTCTGCAGATTCCCCACGGTCACGGCAGTCTGGCAGCCGTCGTCTCTGTGGCGCAATCGGTTAGCGCATTCGGCTGTTAACCGGAAGGTTGGTGGTGCGCGACCACCCAGGGACGTCTTTTCCCTGCTGTTTTTGTGCTGTGAAAGATTCTAGCAATGCAGCGATAAACGGTGGCTGCTCTTCTTTTGCCGGGAGTTTATTGCAATCCCTGCCATGCCTTATTGCCTGACCATGTGGGTTCAGTGGGGGGGGGCAGATTTTGCAGACTCTCCAGCATTCCTATTGGATCGCGACGGGTCTGTCAAAATTGGGCACCTTGTCTGCTGCCAAAGCAGAGAGACAGACGTTTAACTTAACTGCTTTTTGAGCCAACAGGACTGCTTTGAGGCTTGTCACACGAAACCCTGGAGAAGGTCAGCGAAACACACGCAGGGTTTGCTTTTTATTTATTTATTTATTTATTTTAAACGGCGATGGGCTCGTCCGGGATTTGAACCCGGGACCACTCGCACCCGAAGCAAGAATCATACCCCCTAGACCAACGAGCAAGACCTTGGACGCTGTGTCGGTTGAAACCATCAGTGCTTTCTGTACGCTGCAAGGTGGGCCCGCAGTGTTTGGTTGGACTGCAGTCTGGTTCCTGCTAGCACTAGTAACGGTCAACATGTTAGATCAGAGCCAAGAAAGAGCACGGACCTTTCCCTCTTGATGACTAACGTGCATTGTCCATTTAATTGTACTCTCTATGCAAGCAGACGCTACTTTCCGAAACATTGCTCCGGGCCTTATGCCTTCACAAATTCATGGAATTCTATATCTAACTAAGTTGTGAAGAAAACACTGGCTTAGCAGTCCACCTTTTTCCTTAAGGGACTCCTGTAGGTTGACATATAAAACTGCACAGCTTGGCATTGATAACAATTGGCAAGTAGTTGCTGCAGTGTGCCGATTCTCGCAAAACTTGGCAGCGGTGGGATTCGAACCCACGCCTCCAGAGAGACTGGAGCCTAAATCCAGCGCCTTAGACCGCTCGGCCACGCTACCAGACGGGGGGCAGCCTCTTTTTTTTTCAGCGACTGAAGAAAACAAAAAGCACACCACATTGGAAAACAAGAGCATATTAACAAGTGGCGGCTTTACAAATACTGTGAAATAGAACCCTGCGGCCGGGGCGGGTATTTGGGAGCTTCTGATCCACGATGACGGCACCTTCAGTTCTATGGTCACGGTCACCACGAAAACCTCTCTTCTCCAAACCGGGCCCCTGCGCAAGGTTTTGTTTGTTTTTTTCTTCCGATTTTGTATTGCAGTCCCAGGGGCAGTTCTCTTTAAAGTACCTGTCTGAATTCCAGGGGCTCAGGAGACGGCTCCTTCTAGCATTAGGGCTTCCTGCCTTCTGAGCCGACAGTGGAATATGCAAAGGAACACACATCTTACCTTATGGCGTTACCAAGCTCTTGTAAACCACGCCGACCGGTAATTTGACAAGTCACATTGCCCCAGTTATGCTGTTCACACAAAGGTGGAACTGTAGTTGTGTAACAGGGCGTTTGGAGTGTTCCTTTCTGCACAAAAGCTTGGCAGCGGTGGGATTCGAACCCACGCCCCCCCGAAGAGACTGGAGCCTTAATCCAGCGCCTTAGACCGCTCGGCCACGCTACCATCGACGTTTGGCTTAAGCTTGCCCCTCTCCACACTGCTAGGAAGAAACAGGCAAGGTTTCGTATTTCGAGACCTTTTATTTTTTAATGACTTTTTTAATGACTTTTTTTTTTTTTTTTTTAAATGTTGGGGCACAAGCCAACGCCCCCAGAGAAACAGGCCACTTAGTCCAGCACCTTAAGTGGATCTGCCTTAACTCACCTCTACAACCAAAAGCAATCAGCTTTCCTACCCATTCAGAGAAGAGATAGATATGAAGGATCCGGTACGGAGGTAGAGGATGAGGAACAGATGCAAAGGCAAATGTTACCAACTTGCATCTTTTTCCACATGAACAGCTCGAGATTTTGGAGGATCCACCAAGAGTTGATGCTCCAGTGGAGCGTATTTTGAAAAACTGAACTCCAAACTGCCACCAAACATCTTCTACCTGCCTCGGAAGCCGTAGCCGCCTTACCTCTCGTTTTCAACAGCTGGCAGAGGTCACAAGCCTGCCCCGACTTCTCCAACAGTGTGGCACGCTGCGCAACACAGCAATTTTATTCTACATGCTATACAAGCCAACAAGAGTCGATGAAACTTTTAAATCAAGCACTCAATCAGCAAGAGGATGAAACGCAGCACACGACGAGGATGGGATTCGAACCCACGCGTGCAGAGCACAATGGATTAGCAGTCCATCGCCTTAACCACTCGGCCACCTCGTCTCTGGTCGTGCTGGGATATCGGTCTCAAACGTAGCGGACCAGACACCATTCGGCCGCAAGACCATTTGACGGAAAGCCTCCTTTATTTGCTCTAGATACCGGATCGAAACCCAGATTCTAGGTCGTATTTCCAGCCTGGCAAAAAAATCCTGTAGCGGAAAATGCTTTTGATCCATCGACCTCTGGGTTATGGGCCCAGCATGCTTCCTTTGCACCACTATGCTGCCCGCACACCACGCACCAAGGTATTCGTGCTGTGTGTGGCACTTAGTAGGGGGCCGATAGCTCTTCCAGCACGGTTTATGCCTTGCCAGCCTTCGGAAAAGCGCCCAGTGCACATCGCCTACCACACCGCTTGCGATGGAGAGGACTGCTGCCTCGCCTGAATACGGCGCCTTACCTTCTGTCCTAAGGAGATAAAATAAGATGCCTCATTTGTAGAGGCAATCCTTGGTGGATAACACATTTGCAGCAGGAGAAATCAATTGGCCCACCACCATTTGGCCGCAAAACCGTTTGCCTCAAAACCCTTATTTGCTCTTGACAATGGATTTAAACTCAGATCCTGGGTTCTTCCCCTGCCCAACAAAAATCTTTAGCAGAGAATCGTTTCAATCCATCGACCTCTGGGTTATGGGCCCAGCACGCTTCCGCTGCGCCACTCTGCTACCGGTTCCATTCTGCCCGATGGCCGCAAACCACAGTAGTGCGTTGCGGCGCGGCCTGTGCACACGCCAAACAGGTCCTGAGGAGTTAAGGTTAGAAGCCTCCTTTGTAGAGGCAATCCTCGGTGAATAACGCATTGTTCCACGGTTGAGCAAGATGAATGTCTGCAGATTCCCCGCGGTCACGGCAGTCGGGCAGCCGTCGTCTCAGTGGCGCAATCGGTTAGCGCATTCGGCTGTTAACCGGAAGGTTGGTGGTGCGCGACCACCCAGGGACGTCTTTTCCCTGCTGTTTTTGTGCTGTGAAAGATTCTAGCAATGCAGCGATAAACGGTGGCTGCTCTTCTTTTGCCGGGAGTTTATTGCAATCCCTGCCATGCCTTATTGCCTGACCATGTGGGTTCAGTGGGGGGGGCAGATTTTGCAGACTCTCCAGCATTCCTATTGGATCGCGACGGGTCTGTCAAAATTGGGCACCTTGTCTGCTGCCAAAGCAGAGAGACAGACGTTTAACTTAACTGCTTTTTGAGCCAGCAGGACTGCTTTGGCTCTCGGCTGAGGCTTGTCACACGAAACCCTGGAGAACGTCAGCGAAACACACGCAGGGTTTGCTTTTTATTTATTTATTTATTTATTTTAAACGGCGACAGGCTCGTCCGGGATTTGAACCCGGGACCTCTCGTACCCGAAGCGAGAATCATACCCCTAGACCAACGAGCCAGACCTTGGCTGCTGTGTCGGTTGAAACCATCAGTGCTTTCTGTACGCTGCAAGGTGGGCCCGCAGTGTTTGGTTGGACTGCAGTCTGGTTCCTGCTAGCACTAGTAACGGTCAACATGTTAGATCAGAGCCAAGAAAGAGCACGGACCTTTCCCTCTTGATGACTAACGTGCATTGTCCATTTAATTGTACTCTCTATGCAAGCAGACGCTACTTTCCGAAACATTGCTCCGGGCCTTATGCCTTCACAAATTCATGGAATTCTATATCTAACTAAGTTGTGAAGAAAACACTGGCTTAGCAGTCCACCTTTTTCCTTAAGGGACTCCTGTAGGTTGACATGTAAAACTGCACAGCTTGGCATTGATAACAATTGGCAAGTAGTTGCTGCAGTGTGCCGATTCTCGCAAAACTTGGCAGCGGTGGGATTCGAACCCACGCCTCCAGAGAGACTGGAGCCTAAATCCAGCGCCTTAGACCGCTCGGCCACGCTACCAGACGGGGGGCAGCCTCTTTTTTTTTCAGCGACTGAAGAAAACAAAAAGCACACCACATTGGAAAACAAGAGCATATTAACAAGTGGCGGCTTTACAAATACTGTGAAATAGAACCCTGCGGCCGGGGCGGGTATTTGGGAGCTTCTGATCCACGATGACGGCACCTTCAGTTCTATGGTCACGGTCACCACGAAAACCTCTCTTCTCCAAACCGGGCCCCTGCGCAAGGTTTTGTTTGTTTTTTTCTTCCGATTTTGTATTGCAGTCCCAGGGGCAGTTCTCTTTAAAGTACCTGTCTGAATTCCAGGGGCTCAGGAGACGGCTCCTTCTAGCATTAGGGCTTCCTGCCTTCTGAGCCGACAGTGGAATATGCAAAGGAACACACATCTTACCTTATGGCGTTACCAAGCTCTTGTAAACCACGCCGACCGGTAATTTGACAAGTCACATTGCCCCAGTTATGCTGTTCACACAAAGGTGGAACTGTAGTTGTGTAACAGGTCGTTTGGAGTGTTCCTTTCTGCACAAAAGCTTGGCAGCGGTGGGATTCGAACCCACGCCCCCGAAGAGACTGGAGCCTTAATCCAGCGCCTTAGACCGCTCGGCCACACTACCATCGACGTTTAGCTTAAGCTTGCCCCTCTCCACACTGCTAGGAAGAAACAGGCAAGGTTTCGTATTTCGAGACCTTTTATTTGTTAATGACTTTTTTAATGACTTTTTTTTTTTTTTAAAACGTTGGGGCACAAGCCAACGCCCCCAGAGAAACAGACCACTTAGTCCAGCACCTTAAGTGGATCTGCCTTAACTCACCTCTACAACCAAAAGCAATCAGCTTTCCTACCCATTCAGAGAAGAGATAGATATGAAGGATCCGGTACGGAGGTAGAGGATGAGGAACAGATGCAAAGGCAAATGTTACCAACTTGCATCTTTTTCCACATGAACAGCTCGAGATTTTGGAGGATCCACCAAGAGTTGATGCTCCAGTGGAGCGTATTTTGAAAAACTGAACTCCAAACTGCCACCAAACATCTTCTACCTGCCTCGGAAGCCGTAGCCGCCTTACCTCTCGTTTTCAACAGCTGGCAGAGGTGACAAGCCTGCCCCGACTTCTCCAACAGTGTGGCACGCTGCGCAACACAGCAATTTTATTCTACATGCTATACAAGCCAACAAGAGTCGATGAAACTTTTAAATCAAGCACTCAATCAGCAAGAGGATGAAATGCAGCACACGACGAGGATGGGATTCGAACCCACGCGTGCAGAGCACAATGGATTAGCAGTCCATCGCCTTAACCACTCGGCCACCTCGTCTCTGGTCGTGCTGGGATATCGGTCTCAAACGTAGCGGACCAGCCACCATTCGGCCGCAAGACCATTTGATGGAAAGCCTCCTTTATTTGCTCTAGATACCGGATCGAAACCCAGATTCTAGGTCGTATTTCCAGCCTGGCAAAAAAACCCTGTAGCGGAAAATGCTTTTGATCCATCGACCTCTGGGTTATGGGCCCAGCATGCTTCCTTTGCGCCACTATGCTGCCCGCACGCCACGCACCAAGGTATTCGTGCTGTGTGTGGCACTTAGTAGGGGGCCGATAGCTCTTCCAGCATGGTTTATGCCTTGCCAGCCTTCGGAAAAGCGCCCAGTGCACATCGCCTACCACACCGCTTGCGATGGAGAGGACTGCTGCCTCGCCTGAATACGGCGCCTTACCTTCTGTCCTAAGGAGATAAAATAAGATGCCTCATTTGTAGAGGCAATCCTTGGTGGATAACACATTTGCAGCAGGAGAAATCAATTGGCCCACCACCATTTGGCCGCAAAACCGTTTGCCTCAAAACCCTTATTTGCTCTTGACAATGGATTTAAACTCAGATCCTGGGTTCTTCCCCTGCCCAACAAAAATCTTTAGCAGAGAATCGTTTCAATCCATCGACCTCTGGGTTATGGGCCCAGCACGCTTCCGCTGCGCCACTCTGCTACCGGTTCCATTCTGCCGATGGCCGCAAACCACAGTAGTGCGTTGCGGCGCGGCCTGTGCACACGCCAAACAGGTCCTGAGGAGTTAAGGTTAGAAGCCTCCTTTGTAGAGGCAATCCTCGGTGAATAACGCATTGTTCCACGGTTGAGCAAGATGAATGTCTGCAGATTCCCCACGGTCACGGCAGTCGGGCAGCCGTCGTCTCTGTGGCGCAATCGGTTAGCGCATTCGGCTGTTAACCGGAAGGTTGGTGGTGCGCGACCACCCAGGGACGTCTTTTCCCTGCTGTTTTTGTGCTGTGAAAGATTCTAGCAATGCAGCGATAAACGGTGGCTGCTCTTCTTTTGCCGGGAGTTTATTGCAATCCCTGCCATGCCTTATTGCCTGACCATGTGGGTTCAGTGGGGGGGGGCAGATTTTGCAGACTCTCCAGCATTCCTATTGGATCGCGACGGGTCTGTCAAAATTGGGCACCTTGTCTGCTGCCAAAGCAGAGAGACAGACGTTTAACTTAACTGCTTTTTGAGCCAACAGGACTGCTTTGAGGCTTGTCACACGAAACCCTGGAGAAGGTCAGCGAAACACACGCAGGGTTTGCTTTTTATTTATTTATTTTAAACGGCGATGGGCTCGTCCGGGATTTGAACCCGGGACCACTCGCACCCGAAGCAAGAATCATACCCCCTAGACCAACGAGCAAGACCTTGGACGCTGTGTCGGTTGAAACCATCAGTGCTTTCTGTACGCTGCAAGGTGGGCCCGCAGTGTTTGGTTGGACTGCAGTCTGGTTCCTGCTAGCACTAGTAACGGTCAACATGTTAGATCAGAGCCAAGAAAGAGCACGGACCTTTCCCTCTTGATGACTAACGTGCATTGTCCATTTAATTGTACTCTCTATGCAAGCAGACGCTACTTTCCGAAACATTGCTCCGGGCCTTATGCCTTCACAAATTCATGGAATTCTATATCTAACTAAGTTGTGAAGAAAACACTGGCTTAGCAGTCCACCTTTTTCCTTAAGGGACTCCTGTAGGTTGACATATAAAACTGCACAGCTTGGCATTGATAACAATTGGCAAGTAGTTGCTGCAGTGTGCCGATTCTCGCAAAACTTGACAGCAGTGGGATTCGAACCCACGCCTCCAGAGAGACTGGAGCCTAAATCCAGCGCCTTAGACCGCTCGGCCACGCTACCAGACGGGGGGCAGCCTCTTTTTTTTTCAGCGACTGAAGAAAACAAAAAGCACACCACATTGGAAAACAAGAGCATATTAACAAGTGGCGGCTTTACAAATACTGTGAAATAGAACCCTGCGGCCGGGGCGGGTATTTGGGAGCTTCTGATCCACGATGACGGCACCTTCAGTTCTATGGTCACGGTCACCACGAAAACCTCTCTTCTCCAAACCGGGCCCCTGCGCAAGGTTTTGTTTGTTTTTTTCTTCCGATTTTGTATTGCAGTCCCAGGGGCAGTTCTCTTTAAAGTACCTGTCTGAATTCCAGGGGCTCAGGAGACGGCTCCTTCTAGCATTAGGGCTTCCTGCCTTCTGAGCCGACAGTGGAATATGCAAAGGAACACACATCTTACCTTATGGCGTTACCAAGCTCTTGTAAACCACGCCGACCGGTAATTTGACAAGTCACATTGCCCCAGTTATGCTGTTCACACAAAGGTGGAACTGTAGTTGTGTAACAGGGCGTTTGGAGTGTTCCTTTCTGCACAAAAGCTTGGCAGCGGTGGGATTCGAACCCACGCCCCCCGAAGAGACTGGAGCCTTAATCCAGCGCCTTAGACCGCTCGGCCACGCTACCATCGACATTTGGCTTAAGCTTGCCCCTCTCCACACTGCTAGGAAGAAACAGGCAAGGTTTCGTATTTCGAGACCTTTTATTTTTTAATGACTTTTTTAATGACTTTTTTTTTTTTTTTTTAAAACGTTGGGGCACAAGCCAACGCCCCCAGAGAAACAGGCCACTTAGTCCAGCACCTTAAGTGGATCTGCCTTAACTCACCTCTACAACCAAAAGCAATCAGCTTTCCTACCCATTCAGAGAAGAGATAGATATGAAGGATCCGGTACGGAGGTAGAGGATGAGGAACAGATGCAAAGGCAAATGTTACCAACTTGCATCTTTTTCCACATGAACAGCTCGAGATTTTGGAGGATCCACCAAGAGTTGATGCTCCAGTGGAGCGTATTTTGAAAAACTGAACTCCAAACTGCCACCAAACATCTTCTACCTGCCTCGGAAGCCGTAGCCGCCTTACCTCTCGTTTTCAACAGCTGGCAAAGGTCACAAGCCTGCCCCGACTTCTCCAACAGTGTGGCACGCTGCGCAACACAGCAATTTTATTCTACATGCTATACAAGCCAACAAGAGTCGATGAAACTTTTAAATCAAGCACTCAATCAGCAAGAGGATGAAACGCAGCACACGACGAGGATGGGATTCGAACCCACGCGTGCAGAGCACAATGGATTAGCAGTCCATCGCCTTAACCACTCGGCCACCTCGTCTCTGGTCGTGCTGGGATATCGGTCTCAAACGTAGCGGACCAGACACCATTCGGCCGCAAGACCATTTGACGGAAAGCCTCCTTTATTTGCTCTAGATACCGGATCGAAACCCAGATTCTAGGTCGTATTTCCAGCCTGGCAAAAAAATCCTGTAGCGGAAAATGCTTTCGATCCATCGACCTCTGGGTTATGGGCCCAGCATGCTTCCTTTGCGCCACTATGCTGCCCGCACACCACGCACCAAGGTATTCGTGCTGTGTGTGGCACTTAGTAGGGGGCCGATAGCTCTTCCAGCACGGTTTATGCCTTGCCAGCCTTCGGAAAAGCGCCCAGTGCACATCGCCTACCACACCGCTTGCGATGGAGAGGACTGCTGCCTCGCCTGAATACGGCGCCTTACCTTCTGTCCTAAGGAGATAAAATAAGATGCCTCATTTGTAGAGGCAATCCTTGGTGGATAACACATTTGCAGCAGGAGAAATCAATTGGCCCACCACCATTTGGCCGCAAAACCGTTTGCCTCAAAACCCTTATTTGCTCTTGACAATGGATTTAAACTCAGATCCTGGGTTCTTCCCCTGCCCAACAAAAATCTTTAGCAGAGAATGGTTTCGATCCATCGACCTCTGGGTTATGGGCCCAGCACGCTTCCGCTGCGCCACTCTGCTACCGGTTCCATTCTGCCCGATGGCCGCAAACCACAGTAGTGCGTTGCGGCGCGGCCTGTCCACACGCCAAACAGGTCCTGAGGAGTTAAGGTTAGAAGCCTCCTTTGTAGAGGCAATCCTCGGTGAATAACGCATTGTTCCACGGTTGAGCAAGATGAATGTCTGCAGATTCCCCACGGTCACGGCAGTCGGGCAGCCGTCGTCTCTGTGGCGCAATCGGTTAGCGCATTCGGCTGTTAACCGGAAGGTTGGTGGTGCGAGACCACCCAGGGACGTCTTTTCCCTGCTGTTTTTGTGCTGTGAAAGATTCTAGCAATGCAGCGATAAACGGTGGCTGCTCTTCTTTTGCCGGGAGTTTATTGCAATCCCTGCCATGCCTTATTGCCTGACCATGTGGGTTCAGTGGGGGGGGCAGATTTTGCAGACTCTCCAGCATTCCTATTGGATCGCGACGGGTCTGTCAAAATTGGGCACCTTGTCTGCTGCCAAAGCAGAGAGACAGACGTTTAACTTAACTGCTTTTTGAGCCAACAGGACTGCTTTGAGGCTTGTCACACAAAACCCTGGAGAACGTCAGCGAAACACACGCAGGGTTTGCTTTTTATTTATTTATTTTAAACGGCAACGGGCTCGTCCGGGATTTGAACCCGGGACCTCTCACACCCGAAGCGAGAATCATACCCCTAGACCAACGAGCCAGACCAAGGCCGCTGTGTCGGTTGAAACCATCAGTGCTTTCTGTACGCTGCAAGGTGGGCCCGCAGTGTTTGGTTGGACTGCAGTCTGGTTCCTGCTAGCACTAGTAACGGTCAACATGTTAGATCAGAGCCAAGAAAGAGCACGGACCTTTCCCTCTTGATGACTAACGTGCATTGTCCATTTAATTGTACTCTCTATGCAAGCAGACGCTACTTTCCGAAACATTGCTCCGGGCCTTATGCCTTCACAAATTCATGGAATTCTATATCTAACTAAGTTGTGAAGAAAACACTGGCTTAGCAGTCCACCTTTTTCCTTAAGGGACTCCTGTAGGTTGACATGTAAAACTGCACAGCTTGGCATTGATAACAATTGGCAAGTAGTTGCTGCAGTGTGCCGATTCTCGCAAAACTTGGCAGCGGTGGGATTCGAACCCACGCCTCCAGAGAGACTGGAGCCTAAATCCAGCGCCTTAGACCGCTCGGCCACGCTACCAGACGGGGGGCAGCCTCTTTTTTTTTCAGCGACTGAAGAAAACAAAAAGCACACCACATTGGAAAACAAGAGCATATTAACAAGTGGCGGCTTTACAAATACTGTGAAATAGAACCCTGCGGCCGGGGCGGGTATTTGGGAGCTTCTGATCCACGATGACGGCACCTTCAGTTCTATGGTCACGGTCACCACGAAAACCTCTCTTCTCCAAACCGGGCCCCTGCGCAAGGTTTTGTTTGTTTTTTTCTTCCGATTTTGTATTGCAGTCCCAGGGGCAGTTCTCTTTAAAGTACCTGTCTGAATTCCAGGGGCTCAGGAGACGGCTCCTTCTAGCATTAGGGCTTCCTGCCTTCTGAGCCGACAGTGGAATATGCAAAGGAACACACATCTTACCTTATGGCGTTACCAAGCTCTTGTAAACCACGCCGACCGGTAATTTGACAAGTCACATTGCCCCAGTTATGCTGTTCACACAAAGGTGGAACTGTAGTTGTGTAACAGGGCGTTTGGAGTGTTCCTTTCTGCACAAAAGCTTGGCAGCGGTGGGATTCGAACCCACGCCCCCGAAGAGACTGGAGCCTTAATCCAGCGCCTTAGACCGCTCAGCCACGCTACCATCGACGTTTGGCTTAAGCTTGCCCCTCTCCACACTGCTAGGAAGAAACAGGCAAGGTTTCGTATTTCGAGACCTTTTATTTTTTAATGACTTTTTTAATGACTTTTTTTTTTTTTTTTAAACGTTGGGGCACAAGCCAACGCCCCCCAGAGAAACAGGCCACTTAGTCCAGCACCTTAAGTGGATCTGCCTTAACTCACCTCTACAACCAAAAGCAATCAGCTTTCCTACCCATTCAGAGAAGAGATAGATATGAAGGATCCGGTACGGAGGTAGAGGATGAGGAACAGATGCAAAGGCAAATGTTACCAACTTGCATCTTTTTCCACATGAACAGCTCGAGATTTTGGAGGATCCACCAAGAGTTGATGCTCCAGTGGAGCGTATTTTGAAAAACTGAACTCCAAACTGCCACAAAACATCTTCTACCTGCCTCGGAAGCCGTAGCCGCCTTACCTCTCGTTTTCAACAGCTTGCAGAGGTCACAAGCCTGCCCCGACTTCTCCAACAGTGTGGCACGCTGCGCAACACAGCAATTTTATTGTACATGCTATACAAGCCAACAAGAGTCGATGAAACTTTTAAATCAAGCACTCAATCAGCAAGAGGATGAAACGCAGCACACGACGAGGATGGGATTCGAACCCACACGTGCAGAGCACAAAGGATTAGTAGTCCATCGCCTTAAAGGACCAGTAACATCATTTTTTTTTATTAAATAAATAGAAATTACAGCCTGCATATAATACCCCTGACCTAATAGATATTCCATATTCACCCTCCTTTAACCTGAAAAGTCCCCAGTAAAAAGTCCCCTCCATGGTCTGACCTGACTTTAGAAAAACGGCGATTTGGCGACCAATCTTCACTCATTGCAATGCGTGCGCGTGACAGGCAGTGCTCCTCCTCCCAGGACTTCCGGCAGGAACCCGGAAGTTAGAAGAGCTTCAGAGCATAGCAGCCGGCAACCAGCGCAGACATTCTGACTTTTCTGGCCGTGTATTTTTTTTTCTTTTACGAGTTGGTGAGGGGAGTGAACGCTAGAGTGACAGCAGCGATGGTGAGAGGAGCACGCAGTAAGAGAGGAACATGGAAGGGGGAGGAAAGTTGAAGGCTGGGTAAGGCGAACGGCAGTGAGAGGCACACAGAGGGGGCAGAAGGCTGCATTGACATGGGACGCTGAGAAAAGGAGCCGGCAGTAAGACAAACATGGAGAGGGAGGAAATGAGAACGCGGCAGTGAGAGGCACACAGAGGGGGCAGAAGGCTGCATTGATATGGGACGCTAAGAAAAAGAGCAGGCAGTAAGACGAACATGGAGAGGGAGGAAATGAGAACGCGGCAGTGAGAGGAACACAGAGGAGGGGGAGAAGGCTGTATGGGAGAACGGCAGTGAAAAGAAGGGGGGGTGAGAGGAACACGGAGGGTTAAGGCTACATTAAAAGGAGGCAAAGGCTGTGTGACAGGGACACGGGGAAAGCTGCATAGACAGACACTGAGGGAACAGTAGTGAGAGAGGAGGTGACGTCATGAAGACCCGGAAGAGGCACACAGCTGCGCGCACGTAGAGGAGAAGAAGAAAGATGAAGCTAGAAGATGGCGGAGACCCTTTGGACGCCGTGGGACAGCGACGGTTTGATTTTTTTCGGATGTCTTACTGAAACAGCAAGAAAGAGCAGCATATTGGGGGTAAGTAATGTATATTAATTATTTTTTTTTGTGAATAAAAAATGATGTTACTGGTCCTTTAACCACTCGGCCACCTCGTCTCTGGTCGTGCTGGGATATCGGTCTCAAACGTAGCGGACCAGCCACCATTCGGCCGCAAGACCATTTGACGGAAAGCCTCCTTTATTTGCTCTAGATACAGGATCAAAACCCAGATTCTAGGTCGTATTTCCAGCCTGGCAAAAAAACCCTGTAGCGGAAAATGCTTTCGATCCATCGACCTCTGGGTTATGGGCCCAGCATGCTTCCTTTGCGCCACTATGCTGCCCGCACGCCACGCACCAAGGTATTCGTGCTGTGTGTGGCACTTAGTAGGGGGCCGATAGCTCTTCCAGCACGGTTTATGCCTTGCCAGCCTTCGGAAAAGCGCCCAGTGCACATCGCCTACCACACCGCTTGCGATGGAGAGGACTGCTGCCTCGCCTGAATACGGCGCCTTACCTTCTGTCCTAAGGAGATAAAATAAGATGCCTCATTTGTAGAGGCAATCCTTGGTGGATAACACATTTGCAGCAGGAGAAATCAATTGGCCCACCACCATTTGGCCGCAAAACCGTTTGCCTCAAAACCCTTATTTGCTCTTGACAATGGATTTAAACTCAGATCCTGGGTTCTTCCCCTGCCCAACAAAAATCTTTAGCAGAGAATGGTTTCGATCCATCGACCTCTGGGTTATGGGCCCAGCACGCTTCCGCTGCGCCACTCTGCTACCGGTTCCATTCTGGCCGCAAACCACAGTAGTGCGTTGCGGCATGGCATGTGCACACGCCAAACAGGTCCTGAGGAGTTAAGGTTAGAAGCCTCCTTTGTAGAGGCAATCCTCGGTGAATAACGCATTGTTCCACGGTTGAGCAAGATGAATGTCTGCAGATTCCCCACGGTCACGGCAGTCTGGCAGCCGTCGTCTCTGTGGCGCAATCGGTTAGCGCATTCGGCTGTTAACCGGAAGGTTGGTGGTGCGCGACCACCCAGGGACGTCTTTTCCCTGCTGTTTTTGTGCTGTGAAAGATTCTAGCAATGCGGCGATAAACGGTGGCTGCTCTTCTTTTGCCGGGAGTTTATTGCAATCCCTGCCATGCCTTATTGCCTGACCATGTGGGTTCAGTGGGGGGGGGCAGATTTTGCAGACTCTCCAGCATTCCTATTGGATCGCGACGGGTCTGTCAAAATTGGGCACCTTGTCTGCTGCCAAAGCAGAGAGACAGACGTTTAACTTAACTGCTTTTTGAGCCAACAGGACTGCTTTGAGGCTTGTCACACGAAACCCTGGAGAAGGTCAGCGAAACACACGCAGGGTTTGCTTTTTATTTATTTATTTATTTATTTATTTTAAACGGCGATGGGCTCGTCCGGGATTTGAACCCGGGACCACTCGCACCCGAAGCAAGAATCATACCCCCTAGACCAACGAGCAAGACCTTGGACGCTGTGTCGGTTGAAACCATCAGTGCTTTCTGTACGCTGCAAGGTGGGCCCGCAGTGTTTGGTTGGACTGCAGTCTGGTTCCTGCTAGCACTAGTAACGGTCAACATGTTAGATCAGAGCCAAGAAAGAGCACGGACCTTTCCCTCTTGATGACTAACGTGCATTGTCCATTTAATTGTACTCTCTATGCAAGCAGACGCTACTTTCCGAAACATTGCTCCGGGCCTTATGCCTTCACAAATTCATGGAATTCTATATCTAACTAAGTTGTGAAGAAAACACTGGCTTAGCAGTCCACCTTTTTCCTTAAGGGACTCCTGTAGGTTGACATATAAAACTGCACAGCTTGGCATTGATAACAATTGGCAAGTAGTTGCTGCAGTGTGCCGATTCTCGCAAAACTTGGCAGCGGTGGGATTCGAACCCACGCCTCCAGAGAGACTGGAGCCTAAATCCAGCGCCTTAGACCGCTCGGCCACGCTACCAGACGGGGGGCAGCCTCTTTTTTTTTCAGCGACTGAAGAAAACAAAAAGCACACCACATTGGAAAACAAGAGCATATTAACAAGTGGCGGCTTTACAAATACTGTGAAATAGAACCCTGCGGCCGGGGCGGGTATTTGGGAGCTTCTGATCCACGATGACGGCACCTTCAGTTCTATGGTCACGGTCACCACGAAAACCTCTCTTCTCCAAACCGGGCCCCTGCGCAAGGTTTTGTTTGTTTTTTTCTTCCGATTTTGTATTGCAGTCCCAGGGGCAGTTCTCTTTAAAGTACCTGTCTGAATTCCAGGGGCTCAGGAGACGGCTCCTTCTAGCATTAGGGCTTCCTGCCTTCTGAGCCGACAGTGGAATATGCAAAGGAACACACATCTTACCTTATGGCGTTACCAAGCTCTTGTAAACCACGCCGACCGGTAATTTGACAAGTCACATTGCCCCAGTTATGCTGTTCACACAAAGGTGGAACTGTAGTTGTGTAACAGGGCGTTTGGAGTGTTCCTTTCTGCACAAAAGCTTGGCAGCGGTGGGATTCGAACCCACGCCCCCCCGAAGAGACTGGAGCCTTAATCCAGCGCCTTAGACCGCTCGGCCACGCTACCATCGACGTTTGGCTGAAGCTTGCCCCTCTCCACACTGCTAGGAAGAAACAGGCAAGGTTTCGTATTTCGAGACCTTTTATTTTTTAATGACTTTTTTAATGACTTTTTTTTTTTTTTTTTTAAAACGTTGGGGCACAAGCCAACGCCCCCAGAGAAACAGGCCACTTAGTCCAGCACCTTAAGTGGATCTGCCTTAACTCACCTCTACAACCAAAAGCAATCAGCTTTCCTACCCATTCAGAGAAGAGATAGATATGAAGGATCCGGTACGGAGGTAGAGGATGAGGAACAGATGCAAAGGCAAATGTTACCAACTTGCATCTTTTTCCACATGAACAGCTCGAGATTTTGGAGGATCCACCAAGAGTTGATGCTCCAGTGGAGCGTATTTTGAAAAACTGAACTCCAAACTGCCACCAAACATCTTCTACCTGCCTCGGAAGCCGTAGCCGCCTTACCTCTCGTTTTCAACAGCTGGCAGAGGTCACAAGCCTGCCCCGACTTCTCCAACAGTGTGGCACGCTGCGCAACACAGCAATTTTATTCTACATGCTATACAAGCCAACAAGAGTCGATGAAACTTTTAAATCAAGCACTCAATCAGCAAGAGGATGAAACGCAGCACACGACGAGGATGGGATTCGAACCCACGCGTGCAGAGCACAATGGATTAGCAGTCCATCGCCTTAACCACTCGGCCACCTCGTCTCTGGTCGTGCTGGGATATCGGTCTCAAACGTAGCGGACCAGACACCATTCGGCCGCAAGACCATTTGACGGAAAGCCTCCTTTATTTGCTCTAGATACCGGATCGAAACCCAGATTCTAGGTCGTATTTCCAGCCTGGCAAAAAAATCCTGTAGCGGAAAATGCTTTTGATCCATCGACCTCTGGGTTATGGGCCCAGCATGCTTCCTTTGCACCACTATGCTGCCCGCACACCACGCACCAAGGTATTCGTGCTGTGTGTGGCACTTAGTAGGGGGCCGATAGCTCTTCCAGCACGGTTTATGCCTTGCCAGCCTTCGGAAAAGCGCCCAGTGCACATCGCCTACCACACCGCTTGCGATGGAGAGGACTGCTGCCTCGCCTGAATACGGCGCCTTACCTTCTGTCCTAAGGAGATAAAATAAGATGCCTCATTTGTAGAGGCAATCCTTGGTGGATAACACATTTGCAGCAGGAGAAATCAATTGGCCCACCACCATTTGGCCGCAAAACCGTTTGCCTCAAAACCCTTATTTGCTCTTGACAATGGATTTAAACTCAGATCCTGGGTTCTTCCCCTGCCCAACAAAAATCTTTAGCAGAGAATGGTTTCGATCCATCGACCTCTGGGTTATGGGCCCAGCACGCTTCCGCTGCGCCACTCTGCTACCGGTTCCATTCTGCCCGATGGCCGCAAACCACAGTAGTGCGTTGCGGCGCGGCCTGTCCACACGCCAAACAGGTCCTGAGGAGTTAAGGTTAGAAGCCTCCTTTGTAGAGGCAATCCTCGGTGAATAACGCATTGTTCCACGGTTGAGCAAGATGAATGTCTGCAGATTCCCCACGGTCACGGCAGTCGGGCAGCCGTCGTCTCTGTGGCGCAATCGGTTAGCGCATTCGGCTGTTAACCGGAAGGTTGGTGGTGCGAGACCACCCAGGGACGTCTTTTCCCTGCTGTTTTTGTGCTGTGAAAGATTCTAGCAATGCAGCGATAAACGGTGGCTGCTCTTCTTTTGCCGGGAGTTTATTGCAATCCCTGCCATGCCTTATTGCCTGACCATGTGGGTTCAGTGGGGGGGGCAGATTTTGCAGACTCTCCAGCATTCCTATTGGATCGCGACAGGTCTGTCAAAATTGGGCACCTTGTCTGCTGCCAAAGCAGAGAGACAGACGTTTAACTTAACTGCTTTTTGAGCCAACAGGACTGCTTTGAGGCTTGTCACACAAAACCCTGGAGAACGTCAGCGAAACACACGCAGGGTTTGCTTTTTATTTATTTATTTTAAACGGCAACGGGCTCGTCCGGGATTTGAACCCGGGACCTCTCACACCCGAAGCGAGAATCATACCACTAGACCACCGAGCCAGACCAAGGCCGCTGTGTCGTTTGAAACCATCAGTGCTTTCTGTACGCTGCAAGGTGGGCCCGCAGTGTTTGGTTGGACTGCAGTCTGGTTCCTGCTAGCACTAGTAACGGTCAACATGTTAGATCAGAGCCAAGAAAGAGCACGGACCTTTCCCTCTTGATGACTAACGTGCATTGTCCATTTAATTGTACTCTCTATGCAAGCAGACGCTACTTTCCGAAACATTGCTCCGGGCCTTATGCCTTCACAAATTCATGGAATTCTATATCTAACTAAGTTGTGAAGAAAACACTGGCTTAGCAGTCCACCTTTTTCCTTAAGGGACTCCTGTAGGTTGACATGTAAAACTGCACAGCTTGGCATTGATAACAATTGGCAAGTAGTTGCTGCAGTGTGCCGATTCTCGCAAAACTTGGCAGCGGTGGGATTCGAACCCACGCCTCCAGAGAGACTGGAGCCTAAATCCAGCGCCTTAGACCGCTCGGCCACGCTACCAGACGGGGGGCAGCCTCTTTTTTTTTCAGCGACTGAAGAAAACAAAAAGCACACCACATTGGAAAACAAGAGCATATTAACAAGTGGCGGCTTTACAAATACTGTGAAATAGAACCCTGCGGCCGGGGCGGGTATTTGGGAGCTTCTGATCCACGATGACGGCACCTTCAGTTCTATGGTCACGGTCACCACGAAAACCTCTCTTCTCCAAACCGGGCCCCTGCGCAAGGTTTTGTTTGTTTTTTTCTTCCGATTTTGTATTGCAGTCCCAGGGGCAGTTCTCTTTAAAGTACCTGTCTGAATTCCAGGGGCTCAGGAGACGGCTCCTTCTAGCATTAGGGCTTCCTGCCTTCTGAGCCGACAGTGGAATATGCGCAAGGACAGCTTGGCATTGATAACAATTCGCAATATGCAAAGGAACACACATCTTACCTTATGGCGTTACCAAGCTCTTGTAAACCACGCCGACCGGTAATTTGACAAGTCACATTGCCCCAGTTATGCTGTTCACACAAAGGTGGAACTGTAGTTGTATAACAGGGCGTTTGGAGTGTTCCTTTCTGCACAAAAGCTTGGCAGCGGTGGGATTCGAACCCACGCCCCCGAAGAGACTGGAGCCTTAATCCAGCGCCTTAGACCGCTCGGCCACGCTACCATCGACGTTTGGCATAAGCTTGCCCCTCTCCACACTGCTAGGAAGAAACAGGCAAGGTTTCGTATTTCGAGACCTTTTATTTTTTAATGACTTTTTTAATGACTTTTTTTTTTTTTTTTTTTTTTAAACGTTGGGGCACAAGCCAACGCCCCCAGAGAAACAGGCCACTTAGTCCAGCACCTTAAGTGGATCTGCCTTAACTCACCCCTACAACCAAAAGCAATCAGCTTTCCTACCCATTCAGAGAAGAGATAGATATGAAGGATCCGGTACGGAGGTAGAGGATGAGGAACAGATGCAAAGGCAAATGTTACCAACTTGCATCTTTTTCCACATGAACAGCTCGAGATTTTGGAGGATCCACCAAGAGTTGATGTTCCAGTGGAGCGTATTTTGAAAAACTGAACTCCAAACTGCCACCAAACATCTTCTACCTGCCTCGGAAGCCGTAGCCGCCTTACCTCTCGTTTTCAACAGCTGGCAGAGGTCACAAGCCTGCCCCGACTTCTCCAACAGTGTGGCACGCTGCGCAACACAGCAATTTTATTCTACATGCTATACAAGCCAACAAGAGTCGATGAAACTTTTAAATCAAGCACTCAATCAGCAAGAGGAAGAAACGCAGCACACGACGAGGATGGGATTCGAACCCACGCGTGCAGAGCACAATGGATTAGCAGTCCATCGCCTTAACCACTCGGCCACCTCGTCTCTGGTCGTGCTGGGATATCGGTCTCAAACGTAGCGGACCAGCCACCATTCGGCCGCAAGACCATTTGACGGAAAGCCTCCTTTATTTGCTCTAGATACCGGATCGAAACCCAGATTCTAGGTCGTATTTCCAGCCTGGCAAAAAAACCCTGTAGCGGAAAATGCTTTCGATCCATCGACCTCTGGGTTATGGGCCCAGCATGCTTCCTTTGCGCCACTATGCTGCCCGCACGCCACGCACCAAGGTATTCGTGCTGTGTGTGGCACTTAGTAGGGGGCCGATAGCTCTTCCAGCACGGTTTATGCCTTGCCAGCCTTCGGAAAAGCGCCCAGTGCACATCGCCTACCACACCGCTTGCGATGGAGAGGACTGCTGCCTCGCCTGAATACGACGCCTTACCTTCTGTCCTAAGGAGATAAAATAAGATGCCTCATTTGTAGAGGCAATCCTTGGTGGATAACACATTTGCAGCAGGAGAAATCAATTGGCCCACCACCATTTGGCCGCAAAACCGTTTGCCTCAAAACCCTTATTTGCTCTTGACAATGGATTTAAACTCAGATCCTGGGTTCTTCCCCTGCCCAACAAAAATCTTTAGCAGAGAATGGTTTCGATCCATCGACCTCTGGGTTATGGGCCCAGCACGCTTCCGCTGCGCCACTCTGCTATCGGTTCCATTCTGCCCGATGGCCGCAAACCACAGTAGTGCGTTGCGGCGCGGCCTGTGCACACGCCAAACAGGTCCTGAGGAGTTAAGGTTAGAAGCCTCCTTTGTAGAGGCAATCCTCGGTGAATAACGCATTGTTCCACGGTTGAGCAAGATGAATGTCTGCAGATTCCCCACGGTCACGGCAGTTGGGCAGCCGTCGTCTCTATGGCGCAATCGGTTAGCGCATTCGGCTGTTAACCGGAAGGTTGGTGGTTCGAGACCACCCAGGGACGTCTTTTCCCTGCTGTTTTTGTGCTGTGAAAGATTCTAGCAATGCAGCGATAAACGGTGGCTGCTCTTCTTTTGCCGGGAGTTTATTGCAATCCCTTCCATGCCTTATTGCCTGACCATGTGGGTTCAGTGGGGGGGGGGGCAGATTTTGCAGACTCTCCAGCATTCCTATTGGATCGCGACGGGTCTGTCAAAATTGGCCACCTTGTCTGCTGCCAAAGCAGAGAGACAGACGTTTAACTTAACTGCTTTTTGAGCCAACAGGACTGCTTTGAGGCTTGTCACACAAAACCCTGGAGAACGTCAGCGAAACACACGTAGGGTTTGCTTTTTATTTATTTATTTATTTTCAACAGCGACGGGCTCATCCGGGATTTGAACCCAGGACCTCTCGCACCCAAAGCGAGAATCATACCCCTAGACCAACGAGCCAGACCTTGGCAGCTGTGTCGGTTGAAACCATCAGTGCTTTCTGTACGCTGCAAGGTGGGCCCGCAGTGTTTGGTTGGACTGCAGTCTGGTTCCTGCTAGCACTAGTAACGGTCAACATGTTAGATCAGAGCCAAGAAAGAGCACGGACCTTTCCCTCTTGATGACTAACGTGCATTGTCCATTTAATTGTACTCTCTATGCAAGCAGACGCTACTTTCCGAAACATTGCTCCGGGCCTTATGCCTTCACAAATTCATGGAATTCTATATCTAACTAAGTTGTGAAGAACACACTGGCTTAGCAGTCCACATTTTTTCTTAAGGGACTTCTGTAGGTTGACATGTAAAACTGCACAGCTTGGCATTGATAACAATTGGCAAGTAGTTGCTGCAGTGTGCCGATTCTCGCAAAACTTTGCGTCGGTGGGATTCGAACCCACGCCTCCAGAGAGACTGGAGTCTATATCCAGCGCCTTAGACCGCTCGGCCACGCTACCAGACGGGGGACAACCTCTTTTTTTTTCAGCGACTGAAGAAAACAAAAAGCACACCACATTGGAAAACAAGAGCATATTAACAAGTGGCGGCTTTACAAATACTGTGAAATAGAACCCTGCGGCCTGGGCGGGTATTTGGGAGCTTCTGATCCATGATGACGGCACCTTCAGTTCTATGGTCACGGTCACCACGAAAACCTCTCTTCTCCAAACCGGGCCCCTGCGCAAGGTTTTGTTTGTTTTTTTCTTCTGATTTTGTATTGCAGTCCCAGGGGCAGTTCTCTTTAAAGTACCTGTCTGAATTCCAGGGGCTCAGGAGACGGCTCCTTCTAGCATTAGGGCTTCCTGCCTTCTGAGCCGACAGTGGAATATGCAAAGGAACACACATCTTACCTTATGGCGTTACCAAGCTCTTGTAAACCACGCCGACCGGTAATTTGACAAGTCACATTGCCCCAGTTATGCTGTTCACACAAAGGTGGAACTGTAGTTGTGTAACAGGGCGTTTGGAGTGTTCCTTTCTGCACAAAAGCTTGGCAGCGGTGGGATTCGAACCCACGCCCCCGAAGAGACTGGAGCCTTAATCCAGTGCCTTAGACTGCTCGGCCATCGACGTTTGGCTTAAGCTTGCCCCTCTCCACACTGCTAGGAAGAAACAGGCAAGGTTTCGTATTTCGAGACCTTTTATTTTTTAATGACTTTTTTAATGACTTTTTTTTTTTTTTTAAACGTTGGGGCACAAGCCAACGCCCCCCAGAGAAACAGGCCACTTAGTCCAGCACCTTAAGTGGATCTGCCTTAACTCACCTCTACAACCAAAAGCAATCAGCTTTCCTACCCATTCAGAGAAGAGATAGATATGAAGGATCCGGTACGGAGGTAGAGGATGAGGAACAGATGCAAAGGCAAATGTTACCAACTTGCATCTTTTTCCACATGAACAGCTCGAGATTTTGGAGGATCCACCAAGAGTTGATGCTCCAGTGGAGCGTATTTTGAAAAACTGAACTCCAAACTGCCACCAAACATCTTCTACCTGCCTCGGAAGCCGTAGCCGCCTTACCTCTCGTTTTCAACAGCTGGCAGAGGTCACAAGCCTGCCCCGACTTCTCCAACAGTGTGGCACGCTGCGCAGCACAGCAATTTTATTCTACATGCTATACAAGCCAACAAGAGTCAATGAAACTTTTAAATCAAGCACTCAATCAGCAAGAGGATGAAACGCAGCACACGACGAAGATGGGATTCGAACCCACGCGTGCAGAGCACAATGGATTAGCAGTCCATCGCCTTAACCACTCGGCCACCTCGTCTCTGGTCGTGCTGGGATATCGGTCTCAAACGTAGCGGAACAGCCACCATTCGGCCGCAAGACCATTTGACGGAAAGCCTCCTTTATTTGCTCTAGATACCGGATCGAAACCCAGATTCTAGGTCGTATTTCCAGCCTGGCAAAAAAACCCTGTAGCGGAAAATGCTTTTGATCCATCGACCTCTGGGTTATGGGCCCAGCATGTTTCCTTTGCACCACTATGCTGCCCGCACGCCACGCACCAAGGTATTCGTGCTGTGTGTGGCACTTAGTAGGGGGCCGATAGCTCTTCCAGCACGGTTTATGCCTTGCCAGCCTTCGGAAAAGCGCCCAGTGCACATCGCCTACCACACCGCTTGCGATGGAGAGGACTGCTGCCTCGCCTGAATACGGCGCCTTACCTTCTGTCCTAAGGAGATAAAATAAGATGCCTCATTTGTAGAGGCAATCCTTGGTGGATAACACATTTGCAGCAGGAGAAATCAATTGGCCCACCACCATTTGGCCACAAAACCGTTTGCCTCAAAACCCTTATTTGCTCTTGACAATGGATTTAAACTCAGATCCTGGGTTCTTCCCCTGCCCGACAAAAATCTTTAGCAGAGAATTGTTTGGATCCATCGACCTCTGGGTTATGGGCCCAGCACGCTTCCGCTGCGCCACTCTGCTACCGGTTCCATTCTGCCCGATGGCCGCAAACCACAGTAGTGCGTTGCGGCGCGGCCTGTGCACACGCCAAACAGGTCCTGAGGAGTTAAGGTTAGAAGCCTCCTTTGTAGAGGCAATCCTCGGTGAATAACGCATTGTTCCACGGTTGAGCAAGATGAATGTCTGCAGATTCCCCACGGTCACGGCAGTCGGGCAGCCGTCGTCTCTGTGGCACAATCGTTTAGCGCGTTCGGCTGTTAACCGGAAGGTTGGTGGTTCGAGACCACCCAGGGACGTCTTTTCCCTGCTGTTTTTGTGCTGTGAAAGATTCTAGCAATGCAGCGATAAACGGTGGCTGCTCTTCTTTTGCCGGGAGTTTATTGCAATCCCTGCCATGCCGTATTATGTGGGTTCAGTGGGGGGGGCAGATTTTGCAGACTCTCCAGCATTCCTATTGGATCGCGACGTGTCTGTCAAAATCGTGCACCTTGTCTGCTGCCAAAGCAGAGAGACAGACGTTTAACTTAACTGCTTTTTGAGCCAACAGGACTGCTTTGAGGCTTGTCACACGAAACCCTGGAGAACGTCAGCGAAACACACGCAGGGTTTGCTATTTATTTATTTTAAACGGTGACGGGCTCATCTGGGATTTGAACCAGGGACCTCTCGCACCCGAAGCGAGAATCATACCCCTAGACCAATGAGCCAGACCTTGGCCGCTGTGTCGGTTGAAACCATCAGTGCTTTCTGTACGCTGCAAGGTGGGCCCGCAGTGTTTGGTTGGACTGCAGTCTGGTTCCTGCTAGCACTAGTAACGTCAACATGTTAGATCAGAGCCAAGAAAGAGCACGGACCTTTCCCTCTTGATGACTAACGTGCATTGTCCATTTAATTGTACTCTCTATGCAAGCAGACGCTACTTTCCGAAACATTGCTCCGGGCCTTATGCCTTCACAAATTCATGGAATTCTATATCTAACTAAGTTGTGAAGAAAACACTGGCTTAGCAGTCCACATTTTTCCTTAATGGACTCCTGTAGGTTGACATGTAAAACTGCACAGCTTGGCATTGATAACAATTGGCAAGTAGTTGCTGCAGTGTGCCGATTCTCGCAAAACTTGGCAGCGGTGGGATTCGAACCCACGCCTCCAGAGAGACTGGAGCCTAAATCCAGCGCCTTAGACCGCTCGGCCACGCTACCAGACGGAGGACAGCCACATTATTTTTCAGCGACTGAATAAAACAAAAAGCACACCACATTGGAAAACAAGAGCATATTAACAAGTGGCGGCTTTACAAATACTGTGAAATAGAACCCTGCGGCCGGGGCGGGTATTTGGGAGCTTCTGATCCACGATGACGGCACCTTCAGTTCTATGGTCACGGTCACCACGAAAACCTCTCTTCTCCAAACCGGGCCCCTGCGCAAGGTTTTGTTTGTTTTTTTCTTCCGATTTTGTATTGCAGTCCCAGGGGCAGTTCTCTTTAAAGTACCTGTCTGAATTCCAGGGGCTCAGGAGACGGCTCCTTCTAGCATTAGGGCTTCCTGCCTTCTGAGCCGACAGTGGAATATGCAAAGGAACACACATCTTACCTTATGGCGTTACCAAGCTCTTGTAAACCACGCCGACCGGTAATTTGACAAGTCACATTGCCCCAGTTATGCTGTTCACACAAAGGTGGAACTGTAGTTGTGTAACAGGGCGTTTGGAGTGTTCCTTTCTGCACAAAAGCTTGGCAGCGGTGGGATTCAAACCCACGCCCCCGAAGAGACTGGAGCCTTAATCCAGCGCCTTAGACCGCTCGGCCACACTACCATCGACATTTGACTTTAAGCTTGCCCCTCTCCACACTGCTATGAAGAAACAGGCAAGGTTTCGTATTTCGAGACCTTTTATTTTTTAATGACTTTTTTAATGACTTATTTTTTTTTTAAAACGTTGGGGCACAAGCCAACGCCCCCAGAGAAACAGGCCACTTAGTCCAGCACCTTAAGTGGATCTGCCTGAACTCACCTCTACAACCAAAAGCAATCAGCTTTCCTACCCATTCAGAGAAGAGATAGATATGAAGGATCCGGTACGGAGGTAGAGGATGAGGAACAGATGCAAAGGCAAATGTTACCAACTTTTATCTTTTTCCACATGAACAGCTCGAGATTTTGGAGGATCCACCAAGAGTTGATGCTCCAGTGGAGCGTATTTTGAAAAACTGAACTCCAAACTGCCACCAAACATCTTCTACCTGCCTCGGAAGCCGTAGCCGCCTTACCTCTCGTTTTCAACCGCTGGCAGAGGTCACAAGCCTGCCCCGACTTCTCCAACAGTGTGGCACGCTACGCAGTGCAGCAATTTTATTCTACATGCTATACAAGCCAACAAGAGTCGATGAAACATCTAAATCACGCACTCAATCAGCAAGAGGATGAAACACAGCACACGATGAGGATGGGATCCCACGCATGCAGAGCACAATGGATTAGAAGTCCATCACCTTAACCACTCGGCCACCTCGTCTCTGGTCGGACTGGGATATCGGTCTCAAACGTAGCGGACCAGCCACCATTCGGCCGCAAGACCATTTGACGGAAAGCCTCCTTTATATGCTCTAGATACCGGATCGAAACCCAGATTCTAGGTCGTATTTCCAGCCTGGCAAAAAACCCTGTAGCGGAAAATGCTTTCGATCCATCGACCTCTGGGTTATTGGCCCAGCATGCTTCCTTTGTGCCACTATGCTGCCCGCACGCCACGCACCAAGGTATTCGTGCTGTGTGTGGCACTTAGTAGGGGGGCGATAGCTCTTCCAGCATGGTTTATGCCTTGCCAGCCTTCGGAAAAGCGCCCAGTGCACATCGCCTACCACACCACTTGCGATGGAGAGGACTGCTGCCTCTCCTGAATTCGGCGCCTTACCTTCTGTCCAAAGGAGATAAAATAAGATGCCTCATTTGTAGAGGCAATCCTTGGTGGATAACACATTTGCAGCAGGAGAAATCAATTGGCCCACCACCATTTGGCCGCAAAACCGTTTGCCTCAAAACCCTTATTTGCTCTTGAAAATGGATTTAAACTCAAATCCTGGGTTGTTACCCTGCCCGGAAAAAATCTTTAGCAGAGAACGGCTTTGATCCATCAACCTCTGGGTTATGGGCACAGCACGCTTTCACTGCACCACTCTGCTGATGGCTACTATGCCATATGTGGTGGGTTGGCTGAGAAAAATAGAAGCGTCCCTAGTGTTTGATGATATGTAGCTTGCTCAGCATGCTTTTTAGCTTTCTTGATCATTACGTTACGCTGAAAGAGCTTTCCTGAAATGCCACTCATCTCCTTCTTCGGCTTGCTTGGAAAATGGCTGGCACTTGCTTTAGAAAAAGTCCTGTGAGCATGCTGTACCTTATAAAAAATAAGTAGATAGCGTATTTATAACATATACCTCTTTTGTTGTCACTATAAGGGAGGGAAGGCATATTAGAAGTCCTCTCCCTTCTGGCTCTGTAGAATCCAAAGACTCTAGCAATAAAAAGAGGCTTGAGTTTGATCTTGGAGCTCCACCTGCAAATTTGATACACAGTGTTGGGGACTGCTGTGCTCTAGCTGGAGTAACACCGCCCTCAGCTTTCCCCTTGCTTCTAATTTTTAATTATTATTTTTTGAATGTCATGAGGGTGTTTTTTTTTTTAAAGCTCAGAGGCACTGAATCGACAAGCAATGATCTTCTGCCTGTAGACTTTCCTTTCCATCTGATGGCCGCAAACCATGGTAGTGCATTGTGGAGCGCCCTGTGCACCCACCAAACCAAGTAAGGTTAGAGGGCTCATTTGTAGAAGCAATCCTCAGGGGGAATTATACATTGTTCCATGGTTGAGAAATATGAATTTCTGCAGATTCGCCGCAGTTTAGATTCTCAGGCAGCCTTTGTCTCTGTGGCGCAATCGCTTAGTACGTTTGGCTGATAACTGAAAGGTTGGTTTTTCAAGCCCTCCGAGGGACGTAATTTCTGCGCTATGAAAAATTCTAGCATTCAGCGATAAACGGTAGCTGCTCTTCTGTTGCTGGGAGTTTATTGCAATCCCTGCCATGCAGCTGAATTATGACCTCAGGATATTGTGATGAGGCAGCTACTCTAAGCAAATAGTGTCATGTGTTGATATGTAATGTAATTCTAATCTGGGCTATCCACACCACATCACTTTTCAGCTAGTGAGCAGAGCATGGATACATTTGAACTCACACTTCAGGATCAGGGCCTTAGCTAACTGGAAGCAATAATTCTAAGGTGTAGTGCAACTACAACACTCAGGCTACTGTGCATACAAAATGATTGGGTGCCAGGAGGTTCTTACGTATACAGATGAGGTGTTAGCACATGACACACAGTCACATCAGGTAATAGGCAATTGCAGTATTAAGTACACCATTCCCATCCAGTGCACTGTTCAGGAAGCTGTCAGCTAACCTAACACACTCTTCACTGAGGTCCCTGCACTGGTTGCATTCACACAGAGCCTCTGAGAAGCTACTCCCTTACTGCAAATCCTTTCTCTTTCCCCTATCTACCTTTCTCTCCTAGAGAAATTATTACAAGTCTGCCCTACTATAGCTAAACCTCATTCACGGGGTTTCCTGGTCCCTGACTTCTCTCAAGAACACTTGGCTTATCTGGGCCTTGCTGTACCCAGGCTCCCCTGGGCACACCAAGCTGGATCAGCATCCAGCAGCCAAAGAGGAAGAGGCCACTCCTTATACACACTATAGTGCAGTGTGGCAGGAAGTTGTCATTACACCTCCTGGCAAATAACACTGAGCTTAAACTCACATGGATACATAGGCTTTTGCCTAGTAACAAAGGAAAAGTGTAGGGACTTAAAGCCTTAGGGGCAGATTAACCCCTATGGGCCCCTACAGTAACAAGCAAGGTCAATTCTTCTTGCTTCCAAAGGGATTGTTTTTAGAGGCAAGCCAAATCCTTGTGAAGGGTTAGGGTCAGTGCTTGAATTGGGGCGGGATGCGGCGGGATAGCATCCCGTTACTTTTTTAAAATGACCGATCTCCATCCCCTCAGGCGGGATGGAACGATTTATAATACCGGAACTATGTGGAACCGTTTTAAAAAAAAAAAACAACTTCCCTTTGTTTTTGCGCTTTAGCGTAGGTGGGAGCGTGTGCCATGTGGGACGTAGTTCCCTTCCAATCCAAAGTATAGATAGGCGGAGATAGACGGAGAGGAACCCCGCCTGCTGTAGTCTGCAGAGAGGAAGCCCGGTCTTGGAGGCGGAGCCGATGCAGCAGCATCGCGTTGGCGCGGCACAGGGTCTGCTGCCTCGCCTGCTCCAATTACTCGTACGCAGACACCGGCCAACAGCCGTCAAGTCAATGCTTCACCGGTGACCGGGTGACCAGCCTTCTCTGCTATTCTGCACAGCACACGCAGGACTCACCCTGTCTCAGGTCGGGTCCCTAGTCGCAGTCCCAGCCAGCTGAGTGAGTAAGGCCCAGGTAGGCACTATGCACATCCACTCCATCCATCCATCCATCCATTCCTGATTCGAGTGGAGGTCCTGATTCTGTCCCCAGAGACCCTTTAATTAATATTTCCAACTATCTCCCTTGTATGGTCTAGTGTCTCAGTGCCTAGGTAGAAAATTTCAACAGATAGTAATGTTTGGGACAACGCCACCCTTATACTATTTTCCTTTTCTGATCTTTAATTAATGAATTGCTGGCCTCTTAATTTTTAAGTTAATGAACTCAATTTTTAATATTTCGTTTTTTTAAGCACATGCACTTTAATTAATTGATTGGCTGCTTATTTATTATATTATTTATATACCAAAATAATTTATTAATTTATTAATTGATGTGCTGGCACTGTATTGATTTGGGCATTATTGCATATGATTGAATTGACAATTAGCGCTTATTTATTTATTTAAAATCAATATTTGTGTGGGGTTTTACTGCTGCTCTATTTAAAGGATTTCCAGCCATGTTGTCATGTAATCAAGACCTTGAGCATCTTAACAATTTACTATTCCTTGCCCTAGATCTTTGAAGGGGTGATTCAATATTTGAATATTTGAAGTATGGTTCACTTTTTAAGGTAACTTTTTTTTTAGTATGTTATAGAATGGCCAGTTCTAAGCAATTTAGCAATTGGTCTTCATTAATATTTTTTAATTTGTTAAAAAAAATAATGATGTTGTTATTATTGTATTTATAATTATTTTGCCTCTTACTTGACTTTTTCCAACTTTCAAATATAGGTTGCTGACCTATCGGAAACAATTGTTCTGTTTTTTAGCTTTTCATTACTCCTTTCTAGTCAGGCCTCTCCTATTCATATTCCAGTCTCTTATTCAAATCAGTGCATGGTTGCTAGGGTCATTTGGGCCCTAACAACCAGATTCCAGAAATTGCAGACTGAAGAACTGCGGAATAAAAAGCTTAATAACTCACAAGTCACAAATAATAAAAAATGAAAACCAATTGCAAATTGTTTCTGAATATCACTTTCAACATTATACTAAAAGTTAAGTAAGTTTTAAAGGTGACAACCTAATGAGCAGGGGGGGTTCCACTTCCACAGATAAACTATTTAATCAGATTTATGTTTTCTCAGAATTGCTTCTCTCTTGCCACTTCCTTGCTGCCAAACTTTCTGTTCATTCGCCATGTTTTAGTGATCTTACTTGCTTGTCTGGGATCAATTGAGTGCTCATTGGCCATTTCTACAGTGATTATACTGGCAAAGCTAGGGTTTGCATGACTTGGTTATGTTTTTTAAGTGGTTGTGTTTTTTAGGGGGTGTGGCCAAAAAGTGGGCATGACTTCGTAGACATTTTTTCGGCGTGCTTAAAATGGTCCTGACTTGCGTTTTTCTCCTGTGTGTGCCATGATGTTGCGGGAGCCGGGAAGGCTTGATTGGTGTGAGCATGTGTGCAGTATCTTGCCAATGTGCCATGCTTGCTGCGTATGTATAATGTGTGTGTATTTTGTGTGTATTGTGCATGTGTGTGTACAGGGCCGCCATCAGGGGGGGACAGGGGGGACAAGCGTACCGGGCCCGGGCATGAAGGGGGGCCCGGCAGCGCTGCATTTTTTGAAGATCCGGGCCCCCCTTACGAGCGCCCGAGCCGTACGTCTTGCCTCTGTGCTGCCGAATGCGGAAGTGCCGAAAAGCCGAAGCCGATGCGCCGAAAAGACCCGAAGTCACGGAAAAAGCCGAAGTCACGAAGCGCCGAAAAGACCCGAAGTCACGAAAACAGCCGAAGTCCTGAATCAGCGCAAAGACCCGAAGTCACGAAAACAGCCGAAGCCGAAGTCCTGAAGCAGTGAAAAGACCCGAAGTCACGAAAGGAGGTGAAGTTGAAGTACTGAAGCCGTGAGTTCAATTCTACTGAACACCAGTTTGTGTATTTTTTTTTTTTTTAATCTCCTGGCCACCAATGTATTATTTTAATATTCTATAGGCCCCTGCCGCCAATGTTTTTTTTTTTTTTCAAAAAAAAATTTTTTTTTTTTCAAATTTTTTTTCGGGGCCCCAATTTGTTTTTAACTTATAAGGGGGCCCCTGCGGCCAATGTTTTTTTTTTTTCAAAAAAACTTTTTTTTTTTTTTTAAATTTTTTTTTGGGGCCCCAATTTGTTTTTAACATATAAGGGGGCCCCTGACGCCAATGTTTTTTTTTTTTTTTCAAAAAATTTTTTTTTTTTTTTTAATTTTTTTTTGGGGCCCCAATTTGTTTTTAACTTGTAAGGGGGCCCCTGCCGCCAATGTTTTTTTTTTTTTTCAAAAAAAATTTTTTTTTTTTTTCAAATTTTTTTTTAGGGCCCCAATTTGTTTTTAACTTATAAGGGGGCCCCTGCCGCCAATGTTTTTTTTTTTTTTCAAAAAATTTTTTTTTTTTTTTTAAATTTTTTTTTGGGGCCCCAATTTGTTTTTAACTTATAAGGGGGCCCCTGCCACCAATGTTTTTTTTTTTTCAAAAAATTTTTTTTTTTTTTTTAATTTTTTTTGGGGCCCCAATTTGTTTTTAACTTGTAAGGGGGCCCCTGCCACCAGTTTTTTTTTTTTTTTAAATTTTTTTTTTGGGGCCCCAATTTGTTTTTAACTTATAAGGGGGCCCCTGCCACCAATGTTTGTTTATTTTTTAGTTTTTTTTACATTTTTTTTTGTTGGGGCCCCAAGTTTTTTTTTAACTTATAAGGGGGCCCCTGCCACCAATGTTTTTTTAAAAAAAAAAAAAATTTAATTTTTTTTTTTTTTGGGGCCCCAATTTTTTATAAGGGGGCCCTGACCATCAATAGCTTTTTACAACTTGTGTCGTGGGGGTTACTTTTTTAGCGCTGATGTCTGTGTGGTCTTTTAACTGCGATGTGGAGTGGGCGGGAAATGGGGTGGAGCTTGGTCGTCAGTGTGGGCGGGGCCCAGGGGGCCCCAAAAATTTTGTTGTACGGGGCCCCGTGATTTCTAATGGCGGCCCTGTGTGTGTATAGTGTATGTGTATAGTATGTATGTGTGTGCATAGTGTATAGTGTGTGTGTATGTATGTGTGTATATAATGTGTGTGTGTGTATATGTATGGCCACCAGCCTGCCGGGTCTCCACATTGGCCGGTATGTCTGTGTGTCCAGTGTTCCAGGCTCTTCCTACTGCAATCGCCTGTATGAGTATGTGGGCTAGTGACTTGTTTTGAAGAAAACAGGAACCGGCCAGGCAAAACAGGCTCTGTGTGTGTGTGTGTGTACTGTGTATATGGACTCATTGCTCTTATCCTGGGCACAATGACAGTACCTGAAATCTTGCCATGCGCCTGACTAGTAGCTTTATGTGGGATTGAACAGGAGAGACTGTCCCACTGGCCCTTGTATGGTTGGTTCTTGCAGAGCAGAGTCAGTATTCTGTTGTGAATGTGCAACATTTTCACATGTTTAAATAACCGGATCTCCTGTTGCTGGCTCAGTTGTGCATTTTTTGTATAATGGCAATGCTTGAGAGATTGACCCATGACTTGAGATGAATGCGCATTGTGCAGTTGCGCACTTTAGAAAGTGGCGGCTGAGGTAGGCAAATAAATGAGTTTAGCAAGGCATGGCAGATGGCAAGGAAAGTCTGGTGGCAGAAGAAGTACAGAATGTGTGTGTGTGAAACACGGGGAGGATGGCTTTACTCACTGAAACAGCTAAAAGCCTATTAAGGTCTCTTGGAATTTGGCAGATAAGGGGAGAGGCCAGAGGGAAAAAACACTTAATGGGCAAATGAGTCTGAATTTAGGGAAATAAAATACAGCAGAGGGTGGAAAAAAGTTAAAGGAGGCAGATTGCAGATAAGGTCAGGAATGAGCTGAGAACATTAAAGTATAGATAAATGAATGATAGGGCAAAAGAACATCAGGGAAAAGTAGATAATGTACACAGGAAGAATGAGAACATATTTTGCTCTATTAAAGTAGGAAACTTTGAAGCAAGTAGTAGGATGTGGGCGAGAACAGTAAAGAAAAATAAAATATGTGAGGATGAAATAGAAAAGATTAAAGGGAAAGTTTACCTAGCAAAACTATTTTTTTTCAGGACAACCAAGGCTTTCACAATCTGCTGATATATTTTGTGTGAGTCCACTTCTGTAACTTTACAAGCTTCTAAATGCATATACTGTATATACATTACATTTGAAGCAACATAGGGGGTTCATCACAGTGAGGACAGTGAGGACAGTGAGGACAGTGAGGACAGTGAGGTTGGGGAATGCACTGCCGGGTGATGTTGTGATGCTGATTCAGATAATGATTATAAGAGGGACTTTTTGGACAGACATAATATCAAAGGCTATTGTGATACTAAACTCTATAGTTAGTATAGATATGGGTATATATCATGTATGTGACAGTAGGGAGGGGTGTGTGTATGGATGCTGGGTTTTTTTCATTTGGAGGGGTTGGACTTGATGGACTTTGTCTTTTTTCAACCCAATTTAACTATGTAACTATGTAAATGTAAAAAATTAGGGTCATTCTATTTCTTGCAATATTAAAAAAAAATATTTTTGATAAACATGGAAATAGCAAAATAACTGTTGGGCGAGACCTATTTAAAGTGGGTGTGGCCTATATTTGTGGGCGTGGACTAACCATCCCTCCACCTTTTTGAACCCAATTCAAGCACTGGTTAGGGTAGAAACACTGCAACGTATGTTTTGGGGTTCTGTGTCAACCCATAGCAACCCCAGCCCTTAAGCAGGTAAGAGCTGTGCAGCTGACTTACTACTTCCGGTTGAAACAGGATGTCCTGCGAGGAGGAGACAGAGATCTCGGAACAATATGCAGAGATCTGCCTGTCATCAGGGGATTTTATTTAGGTATTTATGCCAGCTGCATGCCTAATATTTAATCTGTATGCATTCACGAGGCGCTGAGTTTGATGTTCATTCTCTCCTAGCTTTGACTGTGCCCTTTAGCTGATTATAGCCGTATTGCCTGACCATGTGGTTTCAGTGGGGGGGCAGATTTTGCCGACTCTCCAGCATTCCTATTGGATCGCGACGGGTCTGTCAAAACTGGCCACATTGTCTGCTGCCAAAGCAGAGACAGACATTTAACGTAACTACTTTTTGAGCCACCAGGACCTCTTTGGCTCATGGTAGAGGCTTTTCACATGAATCCCTGAAGAATTTCAGCAAAACACACGCAGGGTTTGTTTTGTTAAATGGTGGTGTGCTTTGAACCAAGGACCTCTCGCACCCGAAGCAAGAATCATACCACTAGACCTACGAGCCAGATCTTAGCCTATGTGTTGGTTGAAACCATCAGTGCTTTCTGTACGATGCAACATGGGCCCACAGTGTCTGGTTGGACTGCAGTCTGGTTCAACATGTTAGATCAGAGCCATGAATTTGTGAAGGCTGGAGCAATGTCTTGGAAAGTAGCGTCTGCTTGCATAGTGAAAAGAATTAAATTGAAAATGCATGTTACTCATCAAGAGGGCAAGGTCCGTGATCTTTCTTGGCTCTGAACTAACATGTTGACCATTACTAGTGCTAGCAGGAATCAGACTGCAGTCCAACCAAACACTGCAGGCCCATGTTGCATCAAACAGAAAGCACTGATGGTTTCAACCAACATGGAGGTCAAGATCTGGCTCCTTGGTCTAGGAGTATGATTCTCACTTCAGGTGTGAGAGATCCTGGATTCAAATTGTGGATGAGCCCACCACAGTTTAAAAAAAAGAAACCACGGCTGCACAGCTTCTACCTGCTGAAGGGCTGATTTTGCTATGGGCTGACACAGAACCACAAAACATATATTGCAGGGTTTCTACCCTAATCCTTCGATAGGATTTAGCTTGCCTCTAAAAACATCCCCTTTGGGAGGCAAGAAGTATTGATCTTGCTTGTTACATATCAACACATGACATTTTCGCTTAGAGAAGCTGCCTCGTCACAATATCCTGAGGTCATAATTCAGATGCACGGCAGGGAATAAACTCTAGCAACAGAAGAGCAGCCACCGTTTATCGCTGCATTACTAGAATATTTCACAGTACAAAAACAGCACGCAAAAGATGTTCCTGGGTAAGCTCGAACTACAAACCTTTCGTTTAACAGCTGACTGCACAACATAGACAACGACTGCCCCGGAGCCACAACCATGGAGAATGCCAACATTTTTTATCTGCAGACATTTATCTTGCTCAACCATGGAACAATGTATTATTCACCAAGGATTGCCTCTACAAAAGAGGCCTCTAACCTTACGCCCTCAGTATTTGTTTGGTGGGTGCACAGGGCACTCCATAATGCACTATTGTGGTTTGCAGCCATCAGATGGAAAGGCAATTCTACAGGCAGAAGACCGTTGCTTGTCGACTCAGCGCCTATGGGATTTTTTTTTTACAAAAAAACCCTAATGACTTTCAAAAAAAAAAAAAATTAGAAGCAAGGGGAAGCTCAGGGTGGTGCTAATTCAGCATAAAAGTAGAGTGGCGCAATGGAAACATGCTGGGCTCATAACCAAGAGGTTGATTTTTGCCAGGCAGGGGAACAACACAGAATCTGAGTTTAAATCCATTTTCAAGAGCAAATAAGTGGTTTGAGGCAAATGCTTTTGCAGCGGAATGTGGTGGGCCAATTGATTTCTCCTGATGCAAATGTGTTATTCATCAAGGATTGCCTCTACAAATGAGGCATCTTATTTTTTCTCCTTAAAAAAGAAGGTTAGCTGCCTTATTCAGGAGAGGCGGCAATCATCCCCACCGTACGCTGTGTGGTATGCAGTGTGCACTGGGCGCTTTTCCGAAGGCTGGCAAGGCATAAACCATGTTGGAAGAGCTATCTCCCCGTACTAAGTGCCACACAGCAAGAATACCTTGGTGCGTGGCGTGTGGGCAGCATAGTGGCACAAAGGAAGCATGCTGGGCCCATAACCCAGAGGTTGATGGATCAAAAGCATTTTCTGCTTGTAGGTTTTTTTGCCAGGCAGGAAATACGACCAATAATCTGGGTTTCAATCAGGTTTTTGGTCAAATGGTTTTGGGACCGAATGGTGTCAGGTGAACTATGTTTGAGACAAACATAACAGCACATTAGGCTGCAACCCAACCAGAGACGAGGTTGTTGAATGGTTAAGGTGATGGACTGCCAATCCCTTGTGCTCTGCACACATGGGTTTAAATCCCATCCTCATCATGTGTTTACTTCCATTCTCTTTCTGATTGAGTGCCGGATTTAGATGTTTCATCGAGTCTTGTTGGCTTGTATAGCCTGTAGAATAACATTGCTAAACTGCGCAGCGTTCCACCCTGTAGGAGAAGTCGGGGCAGGCTTCCGGTGGTTGAAAATGGGAGGTAAGGAGGTATGACTTCCGAGGCAGGTAGAAGATGTTTGGTGGCAGTTTGGAGTTCAGTTTTTCGAAATACGCTCCACTGGAGCATCTACTCTTGGTGGATCCTCCAAAATCTCCTGTGGAAAAAGATGCAATTTGGTAAAATTTGCCTTTGATCCATTTCTGATCTTCTACCTCCATAACGGATCCTTTATATCTTTCGCTTCTCTGAATGGGTAGAAAAATGGATTTCTTTTGGTTGTAGAAGTTAGTTCAGGAACATCCACTTAAGGTGCTGGTCTAAGTTTCCGGTTTCTCTGGGGGCATTGGCTTGTGCCCCAACATTTTAAAAAAAATCTTAATTAAAATAAACCTAAAAGCAACCAAAATAACGTCTCTGATTCTGTTCTTCTGACTGCCCTGAAAATGTTCTGCCCTTTTTCCATGCACTGCTGACACACAGCCCACGCACTTCTGACACACAGTCAATGAAGTTTCCCTGAAATAAAAGGTCTAGAAATAAGAAACCTTGTCTGTTTCTTACTAGCTGTATTGAGAAGGGCACGCTTATGTCAAAGGAAGAAAGTACTGTGGCCGGGCGGTCTAAGGTGCTGGATTATAAAGCTGGTCAATAGAGCCCTAGGGCAGGCCAGGGGTTGTATAAACCTCTCTCTCCAGGAGGGCCTCATCATGGCCGGGAACTGCTCTGATTTAAAGGGATTTTGTCATGATTTTTATAGTGTAGACTTTCATGCTAAATTACACTGTTTACATTACAAATAATTCACTCTGCCATATAAAATCTTATTCCTAAACCAACAAATGTATTTTTTGTTAGCTATTATATTGGTGTGTAGGCAGCCATCTCAGGTCATTCTGCCTTTTCCTGTACCATCAGAAAGAGTCATTTTACAATGCAGCTGCCTTCAGATAAGCTATTGTTTCTTCTACTCAACTGTGAAGTCGTGGTGACATTTGGGTTTTTACTGTTGAGTGCTATTCTCATATCTACCACTAGGTGAGAAACAAAAATATATTTAATTTTTTTTTATAAATTTTAAGAATCTATTTAAGTGTAGGATTCTGTTGGAACAGCACTATTAACTCGAGCGATTTGAAAGCAAAAGACCAAAGAGTAGAGTGTTACTGTAGTTTATCTGAGCACAAGTTACCTGACTGAGGGCACCTGTGAAACTACAGTAACAACATGTCTAGCCCCGTGTCAGATTTCAAAATTAAATAGAAACAAATCTGTTTGCTCTTTTGAAAAATGAATTTCCGTGTAGGATCCTGTTGGTGAAGAAATATTAACTGATGTGTATTGAAAAAACACGTTTCCCATGACAGAATCCCTTTAAAGGCTAATGCTGCCTGCATGTACTAGAGGAAAGGTGTGTGTGAAAGAACCATCAAACCACTGAGCCAGGTGGCTTTGGATTAAGGCTTTAAGAAGCATGAAAAACAACTACTGACTGGCAGTCGAATGCGGTGACTCGTGAACACAGACAGATTTCATGCTAGGCGTGTACGTGGTGTCCAGAATCAGAACCGGGCTTGATACTAACCATGTGTTCAAGCAAATACTCTTCCTTTCCTTCCTTCCTTTCTGGATTGCTCCACAGAGAAAAAAATCCACAGTTTTTGCTAACTTTAGTAGAAGATATTTGCGTACAAATCGCGGCTTTCTAAATAGAATGTCAATGAAGGATTAAGTGCCATGTGGCAGCTTTAGACTCCCACAAATGGAGATGCTTGAGATTGAACCCAAAACCTTATACATGACAAGCAAGTACTTTTCCACTGAGCTACATCCCCTTTGGTTCCACTTCATCTCATCACCAAAAAAGTTTAAAAAAAAGCACTGCGACTCACTCTTCAAATTAGCTGTGGAAGCCTGTTTTATTATCATATATGTATATATCTAGCCAAATCAGATCAGAATCACTTAGGAAAGCTGGCTTCCATCATCAGTGTCTTTACTTTTCACAGCCAGAATGGTCACGTGGTCTAAGGTGCTGCGTTCAGATCACAGTTTCCTTTGGAGGTTTGGATTTGAATCCCACTTCTGACATTACACTTTTTTCCTGCCTAACATGAATCTGGGCTTCCAATTTAACCACTTACAGCTGAATGGAAATCTTGCGAAAGTTGTTGCTTAATGGCATGATTCGATGCTTCCACTTTCCCGTCCAAAAGTCAACAGAAAGCTACAACTGTTATGAAATATCTCCCCTCCTACTGGGATCCTTGAAACGATCTTATATGTGAAGCTAAATATCCTAATGGGCTCAAATCCCAAGGGCTTGTCACTTAAAACTTAAAATGTAAATACTGATTGTCAGAAGAAATTTATATTCATTATACCATTAAAAGGGTATTCCTTTTTCTGTAAAAACATAAAAAACAAGGGACAGCGCTCATAGTGTAATTTTCCTTTATTTTCTAAAAAGTTTTAAAACATATTCCTCTTACATAAGTCACACTTCTGAGCGCATAACAAACAATCCAGTGTTATAGAGCAGATCATGGAGGTGAACATTTGCAATACAAAGAGATGGTTTCTGCCGGCATCTCCCTCTCCCATATTTTCCACCTGTACATCCACTCACTGCTGAGTCCGGAAGTGATGTCACACATGATGCATTTTGCTGAGGTCATCTTATTCAGAAGTGGGTTTCCTTGCAAAAAACATGAAATGGACTTTAATATAAATTCTTTTTGTAGAGGAATGATTTCGGCATCAGGTTATAAATAATGTACAACAGCTTTTAAACCTTGATCATGGCTGATCAATATGTACAAAGACTTTATGACTAATGTGCACAATAGCATATTTGGCTCCCATTTAAACTCCTGAAGCATTTGTATTACTTGTGTGGAGTCTCTTAAATAAGCAGGTAGCTCAATAACATATCTTTGTAATATATTTCCAAATATGCAGATAAATTACAGGATATTGAATTTATAGCCAAAATTATTGGTCTCCCAAGTGGGTCCAGTAGATTTTTGTGTATTTTTGGTAGACTATAAAATACTGGTATGACTAGGTTTTTCTGGACAATATATTTTCTTTCATTTTCACATTATATTCGCTCTAATCCTGCTTCCTCCACTATTTTTTTTTGCTATTTATTATGTAACTTGAACCTAGTAGTGGGTCGAATACATTTGCGGCGAATTTCCATGTTTCTCCGCCAGCAAATAAATTCACTAAAATTTGCAAAGCATCATAAAATTTTGGTCGCGCGTCAGAAAAGTCGCTCACATTAAAACTGTTGCCCATCAATACTATTCGAATGCACATTGACTTTACGCCAGTGTCAAAAATTGATGCGGGTGTCAATTTTCGAGATTTGCTAATTTTTCACAGTTTTACGAACTTCGCAGAAAATTCACACGTTTTTCTGTGAAACAGGAGAAATTGGCCCATCGCTACTTGAACTTTTTCTCCTTTGAATGGCTGCCCCCATGGCTACACAGCAGCTTATTTATATAAACAATAGTAGTGTTTCTGAAGCAAACACAGCAGTTTTACCAGTGCAGGGCAACACTGCATTATATATATATTTTTTTAACTTCGGTATTTATATAATTTTTATTGTTTAATAAATGCAAAATGGTTGTATGATGGTTCTCTGGGGGGAGAACAAGGGGGGAAAGGGGTATAGGATAAGGGATGTAGGAATAATCGGAGGTAGGGTAAAAGACAATGTGCGCTCTATTCATATTATAGTAACAGAGAAAGGTGCTGCATTATATTTTTATTACTTAACACTTTCATTTTTTAATGTTACTGATCCTTTAACAGCGCTTTACAAATAAAGTTATAAATACATGTCTATAAAACAAATCAAAAGAAGGGTGTGATACTAACAGGGGAAGCAGACCCTGTGGCTGCAAGGAGGCCCAGGAGGTATAGGGGCCCCATGAGGCCCAAATTCATATACAATTTCAATTTCCAGTTGCCTTCTCCACGTAGTGCCGCCAGGATGTCTGGGTGTCAGATTAATGGTCCAATATGCTGCATATAGCCTTTTAGCTCTTTATACCCTTTCCCTCGACCCAGCAAGGTGGTATTCTGCTGCCACCCTACAAGGGAAAACTACAGACTTGAGTTACTGAATAGAACAGAGCTATACAGAAGACATTTTTAAATTGCACAACATTTTATAATGGATGTTTATAAGAATAATGTTTTTAAAGCTGCGAATGTGTTCTTTATCAAAATCATGTTTTTCCCCCCTTTATCAGTTTTTTCTTTTAAAATGAGTAGGACATAAAAAATAAAAACCTCAGTCACAAGCTTTTCATTTTCTTATATTCAGAGCCGGGCCAACCCAGCCAGGTGCCCTAGGAAACCATGCACATGCGCACATGTGCAGAAGCACAATTACAAGAAATTATCCGTGGCAGTCGGCGAAAGACAGGACCGGACAAAGGGTTAGACGTCAGAGCAGCTATGTGCCTTGCGCCCCCCCCCAGCTTTGCGCCCTAGGCACGTGCCTACTCTGCCTACCCCTAGTTCCGGCCCTGCTTATATTTAAAGATTTTTATAAGAAAACCCTGAACGAGACAATAAAATGATAACAAATAAATGATCAGGGAGAAAAAAATAAACTTGTCTCCAACATACGAGAGGCTGTGGAAGCCAATAAGAAGGCTCCTGTAAATTGTGTATAATTCTATGCTGACAATAGGTAGGTCTAAGGGCATATACACACAAGCGTTTTTATGCCACGCGGTAACAACATGGTTTTTAAAAAAAAAAACACCACTGTGTAAATACGCTAGCCTAGTGTGCCATTGCCTAAGCTTGAAACCGCTTTGCGTATTTACATGGTGCTTTTTTTCTAAAAACCATGACTATTTTGGATTCGGCCGAACCCTCGAATCCTTTGTGAAAGATTTGTCTGAATACCGAGCCAAATCCTAATTTGTATATGCAAATTAGGGGTGGGAAGAGGAAAACATTTTTTACTTCAAAGAAAGTAAATGTGATTTCCCTCCCTGCCCCTAATTTGCATATGCAAATTCAGAAGAATTTGGCTGAATCCGAATCCTGCTGAAAAAGGTTGAACCGAATCCTGGATTCGGTGCATCCCTAGTTAAAATGCATGTGTATCCATGCCCTTTAGGTCAGGGGTGCCCAGGACGTCGATTGCGGTCTATAAATAGATCTGGGTAATGTTCCTGGTAGACCGTGACTGACCAGAGAGGAGGGGACATCGTCACGAGAACAGGAGAACGTTCCTGTGTGCGCTCTCCTAACAAAGAAGCATGTAGAGTATATGTGACGCATGCCCTCAATGGCATCTGCAGTAATACCGCAAACCTATTTCATTACCCTCAAGTGTCATCATCTGCCACAGCCTCTGGGAAGTCTCTATGATCAAATCCTTTGGCTCACATCTCCCGTTTCCCCCTCCTTTCTTAGACACCTTAGAAGCTGTCAAACGCAATTCAGGAAATCCAGTCTCTCGGTGTCAAATTCCCTGCACTCATTTAAGTACCATATTTTAAAGTTGCTGTTTGGCATCACGTGTCAGGGTTGTCAGGAGGGAGGGCAGAGGGCTGAGGACGGAGGCCGGAGATGAAAAAAGTTGTCAAGCAATTCCTTCGTATTCTGATATACTGAAATACTGATATTCACTGTTCCACTGGTGATGGATGGCAGCTTATATTGCCGGCTATTATGTAATAATTTACCTTTTTATGTCATTCAGCAAACTAAGTAAGTCAGACCCATAATTTAAAGTCAAGCGCCCATATCATCTTTTTGGATATGTAAAAAAGTGACACTTAGTAGGACATACGTTTTTAAAGGCAACAACCATCCAATAGCTCTTATTTATTTGGGACACTGTACATGCAACCTGAGAAACAAAACACATTTTTGAGAAAAGTATCATAAAGTTTGGGAATCACACAGCAGGCAGAATAACTGCTAATAGGCTTTTATTTTGTGCCCACACGACATGTTTTGGGCTTCAACGGCCCTTTCTCAAGTTGAGAAAGGGCCTTTGAAGCCTGAAACATGTTGTGTGGGCACAAAATAAAATTATTACTCCATCTCCAATGACAGACAGCTAGATGTTTTCACTACCATCTGTGTAGTACTGGTCCTCTGGCTAAACTTCAAACATGTGTAACGGTTGTAATGGGCATGTCCTACAGCTGTACCCCCTGTTTCACCACCCCCCAAACCCCATTACTGCCCTGCTGATAAATATACATTTTCCTTTGCCAAATTCTCAACAAAATGTAACAATTGTCATATCTGATGGGAAAAAGAAATGAAAGAAGGTGACAATGTGACTTTAGTCCATAGGGTTTTTAATCTGTCTATTCCTCATAACATTTTTATTATAAAAATTTGCTAATTATAATTATTAGTATGGAAATAATAATAACAAATTCAAGAGCTGACTACAAATTTGCAATGAGTTGCACAGCACTTTTTAGGTGTTATAGTGAGATTTTTAGAAGCATATTTATCAAAAGGTGAACGCTAACTTTCACTCATTGATAAACACATCTCTAAAAATCCCATAGGAATAAGGAGTGGTGGCATCTTACTGTAGTGACCGGGGAGCTCGAATTTCACACTTTGATAAAGCTCAAGGTCAAATTTTAATGGTTTTTGGAACTCATTTCCATGAATGTTAGTCATTCATCTAAACATCAGAACTGAAAAAGCACAAATGGGAACGATTTGCAGAAAAATGACTATAAGTGCAATTTTTTCAACTTGTTGCGTGATAGCCGCAACTATTTTCATATTCATAAAGCCAGCATCAAAAACACCTTGATAATTTAAAAAACCACGAACCAAAAAAAGATCTTCCAGTTGTAAAAGGGAATCTGCCATTGATTTCTACATGATTTGGACAAGTTTTAGCTGGAGTATTTTCAGATTCAAAATGGTTGAAGTTTTGTTGCATAATAAATCGCGGGAAAAGCCAGGCTTTTTTCCAGCAACAGGTGTTTGGCGTCAAGAGCAGAATTATGTATCAAAATGTGGCTCATGTGAAATGTGAATAGCTGGTCCTTAGAAATAACAGAAATGTATGTACCAATGTGTCTTCAGATGAAGCCAAAAATTTCACAATTAAAGGAAACAATGTCATTAATGAAGGAGCAGTTTTTTGCTGTCACAGTGATGTGTAAGTATTATAGTCTGTATGTTACATTAACAGCAGCTGCTGGGTTTAATAAAGTTTTTAAAATGAAATAGAATAAGTGATGAGCCAGGGCTGTGCATAGCCATAATTTTAGCCTTATTGAGAAAATAATCTCCTCTTTTAAAAATAAGCTCCTACATTTGGGCTTATGTAGAAAAGGTACATGAACACTTTCTCAACATTAAAGGGATACTGTCATGGAAAAACATGTTTTTATCAGAATGCATCAGTTAATAGTGCTGCTCCGGCAGACTTCTGCACTGAAATATGTTTTTCTAAAGAGCAAATAGATATTTTTTAATTTTGAAATCAGACATTTTGTCAGTTTCCTAGGTGCCCCCAGTCATGTGACTTGTGCTCTGATAAACTTCAGTCATTCTTTCCTGCTGCACTGCAAGTTGGAGTGATATCACCCTCCACCCCCCTCTCATCAGTAGAACAATAACCAGATAATAGCTCCCTGGTAGATATAAGAACAGGACTCAATAGTAAAAAGCCAGGTCCTCCTGTGACTTCCAGTTACAATGAGTAGGAGAAACAATAGCCTGTCAGAAAGCAGTTCTGAAGTGCATTACTGGCTCTTTCTGAAAGCACATGACAAGGCAAAATGATCTCAGATGGAGCCTACACACCAATATTACAACTAAAAAAATACATTTGTTGGATTAACAACAAGCTACCCTACTCCTATCTATCACACCAGTGAACTATGTGATAGAGTAGATGCTAACATTTATTAGGTACAACCTCAGAACTAGTGTGCTCCAGCTTATATACTACAGAACAGTGGTATAGTCAACTATGAAACTAAAAAAGTCAAACTTTGACACAGGAAGGGGAACTTATTTCCCAACGATGCTAAAGATCCCCATTTAAGGGCCCACTTAGCTAGCCAAACCCTAGTTAGGGATTGAACAAAGAGCTACTATTAGTGATGGGTGAATTTATTCAGCTGGCATGGATTTGAAGCAAGTTTCCGGATTTCGCCAACTGCAAATGTTTTTTGCGAAAGTGCAGCGTAAATCCGCAGTGGAAAAATTTGCTGCTGCTCATCAAAATTGACGCACATCAATATTATTTGGCTGCCCATTGACTTTAATGCATTTGGACAAAAGAGTCGATATATAATATAAAATTTGTCACTCGTGTCAAAATTGTCAAAATAATTTCACCGCCCATTGACTTCAATGCATTTTGCAAATTTTTTGCTGGTTTTCTGAGTTTTTTTTACTTTTTCGGCGAAGCAAACGGGACAGATTCCCTCATCACTAGCTACTATCAGTCCCCTATACAAGGTACAGTAATAAAAGCACAGGTGCCTTATGTCAGTTATCCACTTTTGAATAATAAAATGTCTATGTCAAAAATGTTTGTTTAATTCATGACACCTTTTAGATCAGCTCTGTCTGACTGATAGGAAGAGTGATAGAGTTAGCACTGTTTATAAGCAGTTTATGTAACTGATTTAATGTTCACTGCAAATCCTGGTGTGAAGAAGGAAGTAGCGTGTAATCACCCACTTCCCTAAAACAACATTATGTGGTAGATACAGTATTAAGGCACCCCAGCTGTTATATTCTTTGTCACAGATTGAGTCTGACATCAGTTGAAGACTGGCAAGTACTTTAGTTATTTTACTAACACAGAAAGACAAACCAATTTTGGAACTCACTCCACAGGTTTTTATTTAAATTCTGGTATTCTGGTGACCGAGAGACTGTAGAATGAACACTTACTTTTTTCTTGAAAGCTCATTATATCCTCATTTGACTATAGGCTTTCAGCAAACTTAGGGGCTGTTCTTGCTGAATTGTGCTTAGTACACGGGAATACCTATGCTGCCATAGTTTTATGGGATCTCTCTGTACAGATTATGATCAAATTTAGGGTCTGTTCCTGCTGAATTGTGCTTAGTACACGGGAATACCTATGCTGTCATAGATTTATGGGATCTCTCTGTACAGACTATAAGAAAACGTAGGGTCTGTTCCTGCTGAATTGTGCTTAGTACAGGGAATACCTATGCTGCCATAGTTTTATGGGATCTCTCTCTACAGACTATGAGCAAACTTAGGGGCTGTTCCTGCTGAATTGTGCTTAGTACAGGGAATACCTATGCTGCCATAGTTTTATGGGATCTCTCTGTACAGATTATGAACAAATTTAGGGTCTGTTCCTGCTGAATTGTGCTTAGTACAGGGGAATACCTATGCTGCCATAGTTTTGTGCTATATCTCTGTACAGACTATGAACACATTTAGTGGACTGTTCCTGCTGACAGGGCCGCCATCAGGGGGGGACAGGGGGGAGAGTTGTAGGGGGCCCTGAGGGTAAGCTAACTTGATTAGCCTGGCCCCCTGTCTTTCTGAGGGCTGCTGACTTTGGGAAGGCATGGACTTTTAAGGGGCCCTGGCCACAAATTTTCTTATAATGTGGGGGGGGGCCTGGCCACCATTTTTTTGTCCACCAATTTTTCTTTCTCATGTGGGGTTCTAGCCACCAATATTTTTAAATGGGGGGGGGGCCTGGCCACAAATGTTTTTATGGGGGGCCCTGACCACCAATAGGGGGCCCAGGAAATGTTTTCGTATGGGGCCCTGCGATTTCTGATGGCGGTCCTGCCTGCTGAATTGAGCTTAGTACAGAGAATACCTATGCTGCCATAGTTTTATGGGATCTCTCTGTACAGGCTATGAGCAAACTTAGTGGGCCGTTCCTGCTGAATTGTGTTTAGTAAACTGGAATAGGTACAGGCTATGTTTTTCAATTTAGATTTCAGTCCCACTGAGTTTAATGTCGGAACTGAGGGCCATTAGGAAACACAATTAGGTGAGATTAATGTTGTTGAACCTTTGATGCCCCTTCTGGGTTGCTAGTGAGTTTCTAAACACTGGTAATGACCAACTCTGTAAAACAATGACATATTTAGATAGAAGGGAAGCAGGAATAAGAGTAAATACTTCTGAGCACTTGCATAAAATCTATTCAGGGACATTATAACGATTGGCACCCAAATCTAGAACCGATGCCAAGCATCCAGGTCTTGGCTCGTGCTTTTGCCTGTAGCAGCCGCCTTTAGCCTCGGGAGGAGCCCTCAGCTACTCAGATGCCACCAGGTCTTAAAACGAGAGGTGCAAGGGGAAAGGTTATAAACAAGCGAAGGGGCACAACTGTAAGCAAAGTCTTTTGGGAAGAAGGTCGTGGTACAAGGTATAACACAGAATCGTAGTCAGGACAGGCCGGGTCGAGGCAGGCAGAGAATAAGCGAAGTTAGGCAGGCAAGGGTCAAAACCGGAAGATCAATCAGAAGGGATTTAGCAGAAGAGATAGTCGGTATACAGGCAAGGGTCAGGATCCAGAGGTCAGAATAGTCAAAAGCCAGGCAGGGGTCACACAGGAATCAAACAGGTTCAAAACAGATTAGCACAAAGCTCAAATAGCACCAGGAACAAACTCCTATAACGGGCAAGGTCGCGAAGCCCTATTAAGCTATTTATACTTTTTAAAATTCGTGCTCTGGCGCGCTGACGTCATCACGCCAGAGCGCCTTTAAAACAGTCAGCAGCATGCCGCGCGCCCTAGAGAGCAGACGCCTGCGGCCTGATGGCAGAGACCACCCAGCGGGCATCCTCGCAGGGGGGCGGCAGGCGTCCCCCCACTAGACCACCAGGTAAGATCGCTACAGAAATCAAAACTATGGGAAGACTGGACTGGTTTGCAAACAATTACTGAAATTAAATCAGACAAGGATAAAATTAGTGCATTATATTCCTTGGCCCCAAAGCAGTGGTAGGACATTTACATGCCATAATAAAGTTTTCATATAGCACTTTAGGGTGTGAGTTACAATATAAAAATAAGAATCCATTAATTAACTTTAGCATTAGCAGGAAATGAAACTTCCTCTTCTACAGCAGGAAACACTTGCCTTTGAAAATGAACATAATACTGCAATGCATTTAAGCATCTTTTATTACTAAGACCTGATTGGGAATGAGGCAGGCAATGCAATGATATTATGTAAGGTTACGATTTCCTTTCACTGAATCAGGGATCCTAAACCAAAATTGTCAATGTTTATCCAGGCAGTTAGTGTTCCATAACTCCCAACATTTTGAAAGCAGAAAGAGGAGAAAAAAAAAAAAAAGCTCAGTGTGGCAATTTTTTTGACAATGCCCATTTTTCTGGCCACACCCCATAATTACCATATTCATTTTACAAAATGTGGCAGGTTATGAAAGTTTGAACTCATTTCTGTGGCTTTATGTGTTATTATAGTTTTGCTAATCAAGGTGAATTGCCGTTTAAGCTGCAAGTCACAGTTTCCACAAGAGACCTGCTTATCTCAAATGGTTAAAATTGTTTCCTTGCTTATCTTAAATTGTTACAAAAGTATCTGGGGGCACCTGCCTCATACTCTGGTGTCTCCGCCAAAAGCCAATTAAGTTTTAGAAACTTTTTATCTTTTTATGACTGTTCAGTGCAGGAGATCAAAGAGAAAGTCCCGACATTTCAGTAACAATCCGGGACTTCAGGTTGAGCTGTTAAAATCGGGACTGTCCTGTGAAAAACAGGATAGTTGGGAGGTATGATTTTCTGCCAAAACCAGACTTGTCTGTTATACTGCCACATGCAGAAGTCTGAGGCACAGCTCTAGAGTATATCGATAGTAACGCTGAGCCTGGTGATGTTAGGCTTGTGTGCATCCATATGCCATTTCACATAGAGTGTCTAAATGCACAGTATGTGTTGGGATACTTTTAGAAATATATCATATTATTTAAATGTGGTTTTATGGTAAGGTACTGTATGTATAATTTGATTCATTTTTTTTATTATTGGAACTTAGTATATTTTAAATTGTAAGTGAGTATGTAAGCAGTGATGGGCGAATTTCTTCCATTTCGCTTTGCCGGGAAATTTACGAATTTCCTGCAAAATTCATGAAATGAGAAAAATTTGCGAAACGCCGGTGTCAAAATTATTTTGACCTTCCCAGAGACTATTATCCCACTGTTACTATAGGCACCATCTCTCCCTACTATACCTGCTATCCCACAGTCACACTCCCTTCCCAGAGACTATTATCCACTGTTACTATAGACACCATCTGTCCCTACTACACCTGCTATCCCACAGTCACACTCCCTTCCCAGAGACTATTATCCACTGTTACTATAGACACCATCTCTCCCTACTATACCTGCTATCCCACAGTCACACTCCCTTCCCAGAGACTATTATCCCACTGTTACTATAGGCACCATCTCTCCCTACTATACCTGCTATCCCACAGTCATACTCCCTTTCCAGAGACTATTATCCCACTGTTACTATAGACACCATCTCTCCCTACTATACCTGCTATCCCACAGTCACACTCCCTTCCAAGATATATTTATCCCACTGCTACTATAGGCACCATCACTCCAGGACAGAAAGGCTCTTGGTTTCAGTGAAAGGAAACATTAAGGCTGCAAAATACAATGGCATCCTTTTCTGTGTTCCTACTCTGTGACAACAGTTTGGAGAAGTCTCTTTCCTGATTATAATAACCGATGACAAGACGTGACAAAAAATATCTGCAGAAAGTCTTTGTGCCAAAACCTGTTCGCCCAACATTAGTGTCCAAGCTCACAAGTGCTTTTGAGGCTGAATGGAAGCAAATCCTGGTAACAATGTTCCAACAATTTGTGAGAACTTTCTCAGAAGAGTTGACTGGTTACAGCAGTAAACGAAGAAGCAGCTTTCAATAAATAGCCTTGATTTGGGAATGAGATATTGGACAGGCCAGTGTCCTACCTATTTGGCCATATAGTTTATTCTGCTTCTTTCACTTACAGGTGTGGAGGCTTTTGGTAAACCTAGGGCACACTGCATTGAAATTATTTAATGCTTTATATCAATTTATTGAGATGGGAAATATACAAGGAAATGGTTGGGATATTAGCTTAGGGGTAAGGTGGCCATTTAATCACTAAAGAGCCACAGGCACTCGTCAAACTTTAGATGTGGGGGGCGTGTCCTGATGTCTCACTGAACAAGACGTGAGTTTTGGAGCTCCGGAGTGAACAGTTCCAGAGATCATCATAAAAGCTCGAATTGGCGATAAAATGAAGAGAAGCCAAAAAGCAATACCTCCTAGCACAACCCCGAAACCATTGGGAGCGAAACGCAACCGGGATATCGAAAGATTCTTGAACGACAGCAGGACGAAGCTGAAAGATCGGAGGACTCAAACATGGCGGACGAAGAAGTAGAGAGCCTCCCAGCTGCCACGGACCCTACAGCACTGCACGCTATGATAGCAGACCTACCAAGTAAATCCGACTTGGCACATCTACTGACTGAGATCAAAACCTCCATCAAACAAGAAATTACGACCCTACAAACTGGGCTATCCAACCTTTCCAGTAAGATGACGTTGCTGGAATCATCCCTATCTACCCAAGAACGCAAAGCCACAACGCTATCAGCTAAAGTGGGTAAGCATGAGCACCAACTATACCAACTACGCAGAGCAGTAGAGGATCTAGAAAATAGAAATAGACGTTGCAACGTTCGGATCAGGGGCCTCTCAGAGGAGGCCGACCTGCCAGAAGCCCGCCAATTAATGGAGGCCCTCTTCCGACGACTACTAGATCTTGATAAAGATATACCGCTAAGGCTAGAGAGGTTCCACCGAGTTCTATCGAACCGACAAGGGAAGCCCAGAGATATTTTATGTTGCTTCCGCCATTTTACACAAAAAGAAGAAGTACTTCGCAAAGCAAGAGAGGCTAAGGAACTGAAAGTGAATGATGACGCAATTGAATTATATCAAGACCTAGCACACTCCACCATCTTGCAACGCAGATTCCTGAAGGAAATCGTCGAAGGCCTGAGGTCCCGTAAAATCATCTACAGATGGGCTTTCCCATTCGCACTAGCAGCTCGCCACAATGACACCTGGCAGCAACTGAGAGAACCGTCAGAGGCACAAAGATTCTGCAACGCGCTGAATATCCCGGTCCCGGACCTCACCGAATGGTTCCAATACGCCTACGGCAGCGACACTGACCCATCAGCCGAGGATTGACCGCCGGCCCCAGTAATAGACCCAATGCTGGCCAGCTAAGAGGGTAAAACATCGCCAACATAAAGTTAAAAGTTACCTAATATGTTTTCACACGGTCGGATACTACGCACCACACGGAGTACGTAAGTTAAACGCAATATGGGGCAGTTAACTCTCTTTGACTCCTACCAGTAGCACAGCACGATAATTAATATATATATGCGACCACCATGTTCTTGTTTCCACTACCAGACACATGGGCAGATACACCCCGCACAAGGCCCATAGCTGGAATCCCTTTCCAGGCCCACTCCTACAAAAATCAACCGTATCCAGGGCCAGTCATAAATGCCCCATCCACTCCCCACCTCACCTTACAGCATCGCTCAGATGGACACTAATCTAGACAGATTTGCTCCACCACAAAATGACTGTTTATAAACAAGAAGATGGAGGGGCTTTACTCTACAAACCGCATAAAACTCTGGCCTACTCCCCACATTATACCCCCAAAAGGGAACTGTCAGCAACTCCAGATCTGGTCCCAACGCTATTCTAATACATACTGCAATGTAATGTTTATACTGGATGTGATGATGCATTGTACCCAATTATTTTTGATTCACGGAAGATAAACAATATCTGCGAAAATGGAAGCCACGTATCCTTTCCCATTGGAAAGGCTTTATAAAGAGGTTTCTCTGTACCTACCTTTCCCTTTCCCACTAAACTCAGCAGGGCCAAGCTATGAAATTTGGTTAATATCACTCAACCACCGATCCATTTATACCCACAATACTATAGAGGATACATTACCCTGAATAGATTGACTTATTATAACGCGGCCAACTAAAATCTTAAAGGGGCAAATGTCCTCATATACAGAGTAAACGTAAACACCACTAGAGCCAAAACTCTCAGCCCGCCCTCAAGTGGGAATACCAGAGATAGTACAATAAGGCTATCGCAGATGTGTTGTCTTCCATGCATAAATACTAAAGCACTGTATGCCTAGAAAAAAAAATGCATAGATGCTTAATATATATATATAGGAGATAGGAACACCACAATCACTCTACTCTAGTATTGCCAGGGGCAATTGGTTGCTTCTACCAAGGTCGCAGGAGGAAGCATAGGTCCTAGCGGGCCCCTATCTGCCCCCAGCAAAGAAGAGGATTGCTTTAACCGTTAAAACAGTTATAATGTTTATATACATTACGTGATAACATGGTAATTTCAATGATGTATGTAAGGCTCTATGTTGGTTTTATAGTTCATACCACAAACTTACTGCACTATATATGCAAGTTCTCATTCATATTGTACCGAGTTAATTACGATATATGTAATCACTCTGGAGCTCCTCTCCATAAGTTATATGTTTTCAGGTTCACCTCCCTACCTACGCTCTATGTACAAAACACCCATACGGAAGTAACGGTTTGTCGTACTTTTCGTTGGAAAGAGCGTTTTTCTTTTTCTCCTGAGGGTGAGAATTTCCCTCATCCCACACCTCCTCACTAATCTCTCCCTAACTCTCTAACAACACTTCCCCACCTCCCTATCTTCCTACCCTCCTACCCTCCTACTCCCTCCGCCCCCACCTCCCCCCCCTTTTTTTTTTTTTTTTTTTTTTCCTTTCCTTTCCTCTCCCCCTATTCTCCCCTTCTCCTCTTCTCCCCCTCACCACCCCCACCCCTTCTAGCTGCTTCCCTCGTTCCTCATATTATTTACATCTCCTTTAGCTAATATAGAAAGTGACATGATGCAACACCCGGGACGGACATCTCAGCCAGGTACTCACCCCTCAATAAATGTGATTAGCATGAACGTAAACGGCCTTAATTCACCTCGAAAGCGGATACTGCTTAGCTCAGAACTTAGACGTTTAAAAGCTCAAGTTGCTTTTATCCAAGAAACCCACTTCAAGGCATCTTCGCTTCCCCAATGGTCCAACAAATACTACCCAGAAATCTACCTTAGCCTTCCACAAAACTCCAAGATCAAAGGATCGGCAATACTATTCGCAAAAAACTTCAACTTCAAGGTTTCTTCTTCTAAGAAGGACCCTGATGGGCGTTACGTATTCGTCAAAGGCACACTAGAAAACCAGAAGTTAACCTTTGCATCTGTATACCTACCCAACGAAAACCAAGCAGAAACGTTTCACTCGATCGCAGAAAAGCTCCAAGTATTTTCGGAAGGACTATTAGTCCTCGGGGGCGACTTTAACACTCCGATGGACCCGCAGGTTGATTGCTCAACTGGGAAATCCAGTATGACGCATAACTCAATCTCTAGCATCACCAAAGATCTACAACAACTACAAGTCATTGACGCCTGGAGACTCATAAAACCCAAAGTAAAGGACTACACCTTCTACTCCGCGAGACACGACTTATACACTAGAATCGATTACTTATTCCTTTCCCAGCACTATATCAATACAATAAATAAAGTGGACATACACACACGCACATGGTCAGACCATGCCCCCATCTCCATGACGCTTGATTTGAACACAGCTCCCACCAGAAGGGACAACTGGAGACTGAATGAATCCATACTGAAAGATGCCACAGCTCTCAGCGAAATTAAAACGGCCATCAAAAATTACTTTATAGAAAACGTAACAGAAGAGGTCAATCCGATTACAATATGGGAAGCACACAAATGCTGTCTAAGAGGAACACTAATCCAACTTTGCTCTCGAAGGAAAAAAGCTCACAAAGCTAGACATGATTCTCTCTTATCAGAGATTAGAACCTTAGAAACAACACACAAAAGCTCTCCATCACCAGAAATTTTCTCCGATCTGTCAAAATTACGGGCAGATTTAGCCGACCATCATGACCTCTTTGTTGAAAAAGTTATCACCAGGATGAGACACCGCTTTTACGAGCACGGAGACAAGTGCGGCAAGCTCTTAGCTCGCATACTAAAATCCCGAGTCACACGAAACCATATCCACAGCCTACAAAACAACAACGGAGGGAAAATACATCATAGCCCACAGATAGCACAAGAATTCCACAAATTCTATTCAAAATTATATCAAATTAAGGGATCTACCCCAGAGAACGAACCCAGACAGAAAACAGATATTGAGAAATTCCTCAATAAAGTACCTATCCCCCGCCTTTCCGAAGCTCAACAAGCTCTGATGGAAACGAATATCACTGCAGAAGAAGTAACGAAGGCAATAAGATCATCCCCAACCAGCAAAAGCCCGGGCCCAGACGGCTACCCTATTAGTTATTACAAAGAATGCTCAGACATGATCATCCCTCATATGACCAAAGCATTTAACGCTATACAAGACGCCGCTGAGTTTTCACGGGACTCTCTTGAAGCACACATTACCCTCCTGCATAAACCAAATAAGAATCCAGATGACCCTGGGAGTTACAGGCCCATATCTTTAATCAACACGGACATTAAGATCCTGGCTAAGATAGTGGCTACCAGAATGCAAACAGTTATGAGCCAACTGATAGGCCTAGACCAAACCGGATTTATTCCAGGCAGGGAATCAAGAGACAACACAAACAAGCTGATCAACATTATGCACTACGCAAAACATAAAGATATCCCCTTCATGCTGCTGTCTACCGACGCCGAGAAGGCTTTCGACAGGGTAAACTGGACATACCTGTTCTCATGTCTTACAAAATTCGGTTTTGGCACCCGCCTCTGTCAATGGATAAGGGCCTTATACAACAATCCAGTAGCAAAGATCCGAGTGAATGGAATTCTATCAGACCATGTGTTAATTAAAAACGGTACGAGACAAGGCTGCCCCCTCTCCCCCACCCTGTTTGCAATAGCACTGGAACCACTTCTAATTCAAATACGCTCGCATCCAAACATAACTGGGATTAAGATAAAAGAAAAACAATACAAAATAGCTGCCTACGCAGACGATCTGCTCTTTTTCCTAACAAACCCAATCACCTCAATTCCTAGCTTAAATAACTTATTTGAGATGTTTGGCCAAATCAGCAACTTTAAAATTAATTTCACGAAGTCCCAAGCTTTAAATGTCTCCCTACCTCTTCACACGATTCATCAGCTTTCTCCAAACTTCCCATATAGCTGGGCTAATAGACAATTGACCTACCTAGGAATTGAAATCACCAAAGATTACAATGAATGGGTAGAAACAAACTGCAAAACATTACTCAACAAAATCAATAAGGACCTGCACAAATGGATGAAGCATCCTCTATCTTGATAGGTAGAATCAACGTTATTAAAATGAACATCATGCCACGTATACTCTACCTATTCCAATGCGTCCCTCTTTGTTACCCCAATACTTGGATAAAGACCTTTCAATCTCTCATCACCAAATTCATATGGAACGAACGACCACCAAGAATAAAAACTGCCATTCTACACAAGAAAAAACGGAACGGTGGTCTAGCTCTCCCAGACTGCGCAAGATACTTACAAGCCGCTATGCTATCAAGAATAATAGATTGGTCCCACCAATTAGATGCCAAAGACTGGATAGAAATAGAGCAACAATCCACAGCAACTCACTTGATCCACCTGCCATGGATAGATAAAGTTTACCGAAGAATATTACACCCATCCCACCCTGATCAAAAGCACCATGACAACATGGGACCGGATGAATAGCAACTCTCAATTTTCCACATACCCCTCCCCCCTAATACCAATCACAAATAACCCAGCATTTCCCCCGGCGCTCAATAATAATACTTTCCAAGATTGGCTAGTCGATGACCACCTACAATTTATACACATTATGGAGCAAGGACAACTGGCAGATCTACCCCTTTTAAGACAAGCGAGACCCAAAGCATCTTTACAAGACTACCAATATTGCCAACTTAAACATTACTACAGATTCTTAGGAGGACCTAACAAACTAAACAGACCTCTCTCCCCCTTCGAAAAACTATGCAACGCTAACACACCACCTAAACATACAGTGTCTCTGGTGTATCACATGCTGGACAACAAGCAAGACAAAGAATCCCTGCCATACATAAAGTCCTGGGAGAGGGACCTCGACCTAGAAATTCCTGAAGAAGCAGTCGAGCTATTTATCACCAACCTCATATGCAGCTCAAGTTGTTGCAAAATACAGGAATTCAACTATAAAGTACTAAGCAGATGGTATTATACCCCATACAAGCTCAACAAGATATATTCCGAAGCTAGCCCAACATGCTGGAGATGTAAATCTGAGGTAGGAACATTACTACACATATTCTGGGAATGTCCCGTTATCCAAGAATATTGGTCAGCAATCATTAAAGCTTGCTCACAAATTCTGGGAAGGGTAATCCCTACCTCTCCGGCACGGATTTTACTTTTCTGGGACGAAAGGAATACAGAAATTATTTCAGACGTCAGACTAGAGAGACACTTACTTAACGCAGCGAAAATACTCATCCCGTCAAAGTGGAAATCACATATCCCCCCGACAACCCAAAACTGGATAACAAAAGTCAACGAGCTGGCTAAATTCGAAGAACTGTCCTCTTTTGGAGGTAAACAGCATTCTAAATTTGTGGATACCTGGCTGAGATGGTTCTTGTTTAAAGACTCAGTAGAATATAAACAAATGTTGGGTTCTTAGATAAATGTCTGTCTATGTTAAACAAGGAATATAACACACAGATACCGGGTTAGTTTACTAAAACTTACAAAATGACAGTGAATGTCACACATATTGACGTACCCCCATAATATCACGTAGATATACAAGCAATATATGTGCATAACAGCAGTTATTGTGCAAATATCCTGTACTACTTGAATTGTCATATAAGATGTATTGATGCATTGTACCCCCCCCTCTTTCTTTCTGTTCCCAACCCCCACCGTACCTATTTCAGAAAACAATAAAAACATTATTCAAAAAAAAAAAAAAACTTTAGACGTTAAAATATTATAATATAACGTTATAATATGTAAGATGGTGATTTAATGACTAGTAATTAAATATTATGTGTGTCATATTGAGTTCAGTTGGGGCTGGGATGGATGTGAGTCATTATTTATACTCAGTATAGCATTACTTCATGTGCAAAAAGGGACCCAGTAAAATACTTCTGCACCCTGCCAACTCGTGCCAACTAGAGGAAGTGGGAAACAGGTCTGGGGAGTGATTGAATGGGGGTGACACTATCCAATACATGGAGATTATATACTTTCATGCACAATTCTGTATTTGGTTTTATGTATACTGTAAATATATGATCTTGTTGTTTGTTTTCTAATGTAGGAATAAGGCCAGTACTGAGTGAGACATTACATGATGGAGAGCTCCATGCACTTTCATAGGATCATTCTCATGGTTGTTCTTCAAGGTAAGACCAACACTGTCCCATTAACGTACAGATAATCCAGTGTTGTAAAATATTATATGATTTGAACTGCATACCTTCACAGATATACTAGCTGATAGCACAAGAGAAGCAAATTGAAGCTGGAACTGAATAGCTCGAAAACAGGGCCGGAACTAGGGGTAGGCGGAGTAGGCACGTGCCTAGGGCGCAAAGCTGAGGGGGTGCCAGGCATATACCTGCTCTGTCACCTACCCCATGTCCGGTCCTGTGTCTCCCTGACTGCCGCTGGTAATTTCCGTTTAAATGCGCTTCTGTGCATGCGTGCTGGAGTGTAGTTTCACGCATGCGCAATTGAGCACACACTAAGCTGGCGCCATGGCCGGCCAGGTTGCCTGACTGCAGTGTAGTGCTACAGTATAAAGTACAAAGGCTTTGTATTTTGGAGAATTGTTAAATCTCCCATTTGTTTATCATATATAGAACACGGTGGATTCACTGGGGGTGGGTTCAAAATGTTCTGTACCCCCTTGAATCCAATTGCTAAAGTTTTTTGCTCAAGTTGGTGCTGTTTTTTAGGAAAATAAAAGTACCGTTTTTTCTATAAAAAAAAAAACAAAAAAAAAAAGGAGCACCAACCAAGGGAAAACATAATAAATTAGCCTTTCTTTGTCCTTTAAACAAGCCTAATTTGTTGCTAATTAATCAGTTAAGAAGGTTTCATTTACGACCTCTGCTACTTTCTAATTTTTATATGCTAGTAAATGAAAAATGTTTTAAACTTGAAATCAAGCATTGCCACAGCTATAAACATGCCTGATATTTTAATGAGGGGCATCTTAACGATTTTTGGATGCAAATTATCAGTTTTGAGCCCAAAATATAGTGTTTTTTTTTCCCCCATATCTCCAGGGTAATCGGTTTTGAAGAAATTTCTGAATCTGCATCATTTAAAGTCAAACATTATGATTGTGTCTGTTTAATCCCTTCTGTTTTAAATGTTGTTGAATAAGATTGAGAGAGTCCTACAGTCCATAGTGTAGGGGTTACATCCCCAGCACTGTGTCAATTCCAAATTTTACAATATCTCTTGATATATGTCCTTGTTCTCAATGACTCAACATTAAGGGGCCGATTCACGAAATTCGGGTGAAGGATTCGAAGTAAAAAAAATTCGAATTTCGAAGTTTTTTTGGGCTACTTCGACCATCGAACGGGCTACTTCGACCTTCGAATTCGACCTTCGACTTCGAATCTAACGATTCGAACTAAAAATCGTTTGACTATTCGACCATTCGATAGTCGAAGTACTGGCCCTTTAAGAAAAACTTCGACCCCCTACTTCGGCAGCTAAAAGCTACCGAAGTCAATGTTAGCCTATGGGGAAGGTCCCCATAGGCTTGCCTGTGATTTTTTGATCGAAGGATTTTCATTCGATCGTTTGATTAAAATCCTTCGAATCGTTCGATTCAAAGGATTTAATCGTTCGATCGAATGAAAAATCCTTCGATCAATCGATCGCAGGATTAGCGCTAAATCCTTCGAATTCGATATTCAAATTCGAAGGATTTTAATTCACAGTCGAATATCGAGGGTTAATTAACCCTCGATATTCAACCCTTCGTGAATCGGCCCCTAAGTTTTTACTTTTTAGATAATGAACACATTTTCACTAAATAACGTTGTTATATACTGTATACCTATGCTACAGTCTCTATAAACTGTGTGTGTTTCACTAATGTGTCTGTTTGTCAGGTTGGTTCCCAGGTTCCTACAGTCAGGATTGGACAATTACCCTCCCTAAATCCATCAGAGCATTGAGAGGATCCTGTGTGGAGATTCCCTGCACATTCACCCGACCCAGAGACTATGGAGACTTCAATCTGGTTTGGTACAAGGAAGTCCCTTATCCTGACAAAAAAATATTCAACCAATGGAAACCCTCTTCTGTGAATGAACATTACAGAGATCGCACTGCCCTGGTTGGCAATGGACCAAACAGCTGCTCCCTGAGGATTAATGAAGTGCAAAAAAGTGGCACTTATTATCCCTTTATAAATGGAAACTGTCGTGTCTCTCTCATCAGTGTGTGTCAGACAGTGACAGTTGAAGTCTCAGGTAATGTCTCCATGGGAAATATAAGGCTTCTGACAGTCAATGCTAGCTCAGGAAAAAATCTACTGTCACTTATACATTAGACAATACAGCTTGCAATACAGATATTTCTGAGTGTGGTCACCTTGGTCTTGAATTGCTGGGGAAGTGAGTGTAACAATGTTTTTTCTCTGTAATAATGAAACTGCGAAATAGTATACAGCCTCAGTATTACTGACCATTGCCTTCTCTCCATACTTCAACAATAATAAATTTTATCTTAAATTGCAAAGAAAGCAATCCCATAAGTGATGGTTTTAACAATAGGGACATACAGTAATTTGTTTTCATTTAATGTGTACAATACAAGTTGTATTTTCGATGGAACTATATTTTCCATGGTGAAACTTAGAAATGGGATGGTGTAAATGTAATGGCTACTTTCTTTTTTTCTACATCTAGGTGAGATATACGTAAGGGTTTACAGATAACAGAGAAGCAGCTGATTGTGGGTGCAGATTGTTAAGAAAATTGATATGGGGGAAAAATGACAGAAAAAGGGTGCAGTGAACATATGATGGAAGATGGAAGATATTCGACCTGAATATTCTATATCTGCAAATCATTGATAGTCTGGAAATGTCGAAAACAGCCCCCCTTAATGTATTTTGAAAAGAAAATGAAAGAAAATATAATCAATTTCTTAATATGAATCCATTACATATTATCCACTGTTTAAGGGGCACATTTATCAAGGGTCGAATTTCGAATTGAAAAAACGTTGAAATTTTAATTCAAAAAGACCAACTGAAATCAAGTCGAAGGGTTTTTTTTGGTCGAATAGGTACATTTCCGATTGAATAGGTCCGTATTTGGCCCATTTCGAATCATATGAATTGAAGGAATAGCGCATGTGATTTTTTTCCCCAAAAAAAACCTTCAATTTTTTAAAGTCCATCAATTGACTCCAAATAGATTCTAGGTGGTCCCCCATTGACTAAAACAGCAATTCGACAGGTTTTAGATGGCAAATGGTTGAATTTTTAAAGAGACAGTACATGAAAAATTCAAATTCTAATCGAATTTGGACTATTCCCTAGTCGAAGTACACAAAAAATAGCTCGAAATTCGAATTTTTTTCATTTGAAAATTCACCTGCCCCTTAATGTTATTTGCAGATGTAATATTGAAAGCTGTCTGCACCTTTCTATCTTTGTCCTGCTGGTTCTGACTTTGAAACAATGTAAAAGAATCTGATTAACAGACCTGTCTTTTGCTGCTAGAGAACTGACTTCTGCTACATTGTTTGAATTCTCAGAACCAGGAAAGTGCTGCTTTCAGTAACAGTTACATTTACCCATAACTTACCCATTGGCTATTTTTAATGTATTAGGATGTTACTAACAATTATGTTTTTCTTCATTATGTAAATTTTACAAAACAATACTATGCCTTCTTATTTAAAGGAAAACAAAGCCTTAAAAATTACAATTGACAGAAATGCCATATTTTTTATACTTAACTTACTTCACCAGCCTTAAGGTTCAGTATGTTTATTGTAGTAATAATTCTGGCCTTCAAAGTTGTCAGAGGAGTTTTTTGGATTTTGTTAGGAGAGTTTGTGACATTCACATGCTCAGTGGGCTCTGATTGGCTGTTGAGAAGCTAAGCTTAGGGCTCGTCACTAATTATCCAGCAGAAAATGAGCTTCCCTGGCTGTAATATAAGCTGATGCTACAGGTTTGCTGATTATTAAATTCTGATGCTAATTGCACTGGTTTCTGTGCTGCCATGTAATAATTATCTGTATTAATTACTAATCAGCCTTATATTGTGACATCTCTATTCTATGTGTACTGTATATTGTGAGTGGGTCCCTAAACTCAGTAAGTGACAGCAGCACAGAGCATGTGCAATGAATCAGCAGAAAAGAAGATGGGGAGCTACTGGGGCATCTTTGGAGACACAGATCTTTACTGCTAAAGGGCTGTGGTTGCCTTGGGCTGGTACAGAAGCACAAAACATAATGTACAACATTTCTACCTGCTTCTTTAGTTAAACTTTAGTTCTCCTTTAAAGGAGAAGGAAATCTACCGAAGCAGTTTATTGCCAATTGAATAGCAACAATAATGCAAGCTATTAGACTAAATTTATTCTACAGAATGCTTTACCATAACGGAGTAAAAAGCTCTAGAAACTCTTATTGTTTAGTATAGCAGCTGCCATATTAGCTTGGCGTGACATCACTTCCTTCCTGAATCTCTCCCTGCTCACTCATAGCTCTGAGCTCAGATTACAGCATGAAGGGGAGGAGAGAGGGGGAGCGGAGCAAACTGAGCATGCTCAAGCCCTAGCCCTGGAGGTTTAAGCTGAAAAGAGGAAATCTGATACAGAAGCCCATGAATACACAATAAAAGGAAAGAAATGTGGTGTTTCTTTTGACAGATAACTCTTAGCAGCATTACTTTGAGGATTTACTGATGTATTTAAATAAACCTTTCTGATAAAGCTTACTTAGTTTTAGCTTAGTCGCCCAGCGACAAATCTCCTCTTCTTTGGGGTAACTAATCTCTCCGAAGTGCCTCCCGCTGGCTAGAATGTAAGTATACAGCGGGATGGCACACGGTGTGCTTTGATTTCCAAAGTTCCGCAGGAGGAAATTTCAGGCGACTTGGGAAAACAAAGTGCCCCGAGTGCCATCCCGCCGGCAATTTAAATTCTAGCCGGTGTGATGCAGTTCCAGGAGATTAGTTGCCCCGAAGAAGAGGCATTTTATCGCCGGGCGACTCCTCGAATCTCATCTTGTGTCTTTCCCCTCAAGGGAAATTTAAGAAGCAATAAAAATCTTTATCACAAGGAGCCAAATAATTAGGGTTTTTATTGAAAAATCTGTTTTATCATAATTTGTCTAAACATGAACAATTCCCTTTTTGTTTGTTTTGAGATAAAAAGAGAAATAGCTGACACCTAAAGAATACTTTTTTTTTAATTACTCATATTAGATATACCATGACCTGGAAAATCTTCATAGTCATATCCAATACCTAAAGCTTATCTCAAGCACAACAGGAAAGGGACAATCCATAACAGGAAGGGTTTAACTGGTTGTAGAATCCCACTCCCAAGAGGTGGGGGGTTCAATTCAAATGAAACACTTTTGTGCATTGTTTATTAAATATTCAATTGGAATAATATGCAGAAGAAACATTCAACTGAGCTCAAGTTGAACACATCTGAAGTTTGTTTTCTAAAGAGCTACAAGTGATGTTAGCGGGATAAGGGGTAAAAGGATTCAGTGGAAAATACGAGGGAAGTCAATCACAGTAGCTCATATTAACTATGTAGTAACTGATTGGATGATTTCCTTTAGATGTTCCCAATAAGCCAACAATACAGATACCTTCAATTCTGACTGAAGGAAAAAACGTCTCCATCTCCTGCTCTGTAGAACACACCTGCCCCTCCAGTCCCCCAACTCTACAGTGGAACAGAGATGGATATAAACTCACTGAAAGGCAGAAGAGCCTTAAGGATGGAGTATGGAAAACTACAACTGTTATAGAATATTTCCCCTCCTACTGGGATAATGGAACTGATCTTATATGTGACGCTACTTATCATAATGGGCTCAAATCCCAAGGTGTGGCCACTTTAAACATAACATGTAAGTACTGACCTTCAGAAGAAATTCATATCCATTATATCATATTTAATGAAAGCTCCACTACAACTATAAAGATGCTATGTTGTATCTAGAATTAAGGGTGCCCGTTGAAGACTGAAATGTATATACATTTCTTTAATAAGAAATTAAGTTTGGTTTTGGAACTGTCAAAATTTGTCTTAAAAGGGTGCCTGACTGAATGGTTGGACGGCAAATTAATTTCTCAGAAATTACATTATCCTATGTTAGGGGTATGTTAGGGGTAATTTACAATGCAATAGACCAAGGGGCCGATTCACTATTGGTCGAATATCGAGGGTTAATTAATTAATTCGACTAGGAATTAAAATCGTTCAATTTCGAATATCGAAGTCAAACGATTTTGCGCAAAAAATTCAATCGATCGATCGAAGGATTTTTTATTCGTTCGAACGATTAAATCCTTCGAATCGAACGATTCGAAGGATTTTAATCAAACGATCGAATAAATATCCTTCGATCAAAAAAAGCTTACCAAGCCTATGGGGACCTTCCCCATAGGCTAACATTGACTTCGGTAGGTTTTATCTACCGAAGTAGGTGGTCAAATTTTTTTTTAAAGAGACAGTACTTCGATTATCGAATGGTCGAATAGTCGAACGATTTTTCATTCGATTCGTTCGAATTGTTCGATTTCGATCGAATTCGATCGAATTTAACCAATTCGATGGTCGAAGTACCCAAAAAATACTTCGAAATTCGAATTTTTTTTAATTCGAATTCTTCACTCGAATTTTGTACATCTGCCCCCAAGTGTGCACAAAACCCTGACATTTGTTTCCCACTTTGCACACTACTTTCTGCATTGTGTAATTAGCAACAGACCTCTGCATTCCTTTTTGGAGCACAAAGGCCTGCAGCACATCTCTCAAGTTGAGTACTTCCTAGTAGCTGCTTAATAAGATGGCGCCAGGCCCTTCAGAGGGGCCAGCATGCAGCACGCATAGTAGCGCCGGCATGCACAGTTAAGAATCCCTTCCCATCTTGGTGACACGCATGTGTGCATGTCCACTACGAAAAGTTTGCAATGGCCAATTGAGAGTAGCTTTAGTGGAAGCAGACCCAACGGTCCAGGGCCCCCGTTTCCTGGACCCCCAGTGACCACGGGATCTGCTTCCTCTAGAGTTATGTCACTGCTTGTTACATTAGGCAACCCATGATTCTAGAGGGAAAGGCAGGTAGCCACATAGGCGATCCCCACCCACTCCCTAACTTGCACACCATTCAGATACTGTACATATGCTAGGGAGCATCAGGAGACATATGGGGGAGCACATTCGCAGACATCTTCCTTTATATCTTATACTTTTGACTGCATGGACCTGAAAAAGATGGGGTCAACTGGTTAATAATTTAATTCTTTGGCGTGGGTCATGGGGGGGGGGAACCAAACAATCTGCTTTCTTTATAGCTGCTTAAGGTCAAAGAATTCTCTCCTACCTGTACCTGGGGAGCAGAGAAGCAAATGGGCAGGGGACATTAGCAAAGGATGGGGGGGCAGCTAGTTCTGGGTAGACATCACTGTGTGTCAGGTCCCTCCTAAGATTTTTTTTGCTGGGTAGCCTGTCGCCGGGAAATTACGTCATTGATATAATAATGTTAATTGTCTTGTAATACTAATTCAAAGAGGCACAATTCAAATTGCAATGCACCGCCACCTCTAACCCCTATGGCTGCCCTGCTGATAAATATAATTTCTCTTTTACCAGATTCTCCAAAAAATGTAACAGTTGTCATATTTGATGGGAAGAAGGAAATGAAAGAAGGCGACAATGTGACATTAATGTGTACCAGTTATGCCAACCCTGCTGCCAATGACTTTATCTGGTACAACAATAAGAGAGATGGAAATGTAGTCCAGAGAGAGGGACATGGGCAGAACATAACTGTGACTGTGGGGTGGGACAGAGAGAAATTCTCTTGTACTGCAAGGAACCCACTGGGAACTGGAAATTCCAAGGTTATGGAGCTACATGTTTTGTGTAAGAATTAACTATAGTTTTGCTATTTAATTCATTAAAAATATGAACCTATTCTACTGGCTGCAGTACTTACCAGGTTTGGTTTTGGGTCATCAGATCGCTTGCTTAGTATCCATCCATTTTTTTCTGCCTTCTTTATAAACCATTTTCATAACATTTTCATAACACAAATATGCTAGATATAATTATGTACAGATAACATATATTATACAACATATTCCGGACAACATAATGCTGCTTGGTATTATTGAGATGCAAGAGGTGACTAAAATTTGGGAATTACTTGCACAGCACTTTTAATGTCCGAGTGCAACAATGGAATCCTTTTATGTCTGATTTTATCATATTGTGTTGTGAATTGCTACTTCATTGGGGTCTAAAAAAACTGTGGCCAAGGTCAGCACTGGGCAATAATGGGAATAGACAATTTTTAAGACAAACTGTGGTTTGAAAGAAACACCTGAAAGATATCATTAAGGGAGAGTAGAAAGGTGGAGTAGGGGGCCCTTGATATGGAAGCCTGGTGGACCCCTGACTTTGCTACTTTGCAGCCAGCCCTAAACCTCTGCCTGTTTTTTAGACACTGCTACCAGCTGCCAGTTCTTGATCTGTGCCTGACCTCGACTTTGATAACAGCCATCTCGACTAAGTTTTCGGCACCCCTGCTTATTCCTCACATATACTCCTCTTTTCACACCAAGAGGTCCCTGTGTTGGTGAATCCAAAATTGTTGACTTTCACTTCAATCTGGAACTCTGCTTCAGTCTGATACCTATATACTTCTAGTTAACACTGTCTAGGACATCCATGGATTCATTCAAAGATTTAGTTCAAAGCTTTGTACACTATTCTACATTAAAAAAAAACCTTTATTGAATTTATAAATATAATGTTTTCACCTAACACATGAAACACATCCATCGCCCTTGGAGAGATCAGCCAGATAGTCATTGACAGTCATATATCTGATAGGAGGGCTCCTTTTGCCTAGAAGATGTATTAGAGCTCACTCTATTAAAATCACCAGACATCATGGAGTAAATTTATCAAAGAGTGAAGTTCCGCTCCCAGAGTGAAATTCCGCAGCTCTCAATTCATTTCTATGGGATTTTCAAAGGCGTATTTATCAGTGGTGAAAGTGAAAGTTCACCCTTTGATAAATATACCTATAAAAATCCCATAGAAATGAATGGAGAGTTGCGTAATTTCACTCTAGTGGCGGAACTTCACTATTAACTTCACTCTTTGATAAATATACCCCCAAGACTCTCTACATGCAGGATTTGTGCAAAAGGCAGTTATTTGTTAGATTTTGTTTGTACTGGAATCAGTTATTTGAGTGAGCTGTAATACATCTGCTAGGAAAGGGAGCCTCCCTATAAGATATATTGGATCTAACTGTCAATGAATATCTGACACCCAACTGCTGCATAAAGGCAGAATGAAGAGAAACAGATGCTGAGAGAGGAATAGTGAAGATAAACTTGATTATTTTAGAAAAGATGCAAAATATTTAATTGATTGTATTTAGAAAGTTTCGTATTTCTGTATGATGAAGCTTATATTAAATTATAATTTTGGCAATAGTTCCACTTTAAAAAAAACAGAATTTTGATGTAATTGCATCAATCAATTTTTTTTCAGATAAAGCCAAAATTATCACAATTAAAGGAAAAGATGAAATTAAAGAAGGAGACGTTCTTGAACTTGTATGCCATTTCTCAGACTATAACCCACCAACAACTAAGTACAACTACAGCTGGTATCTAAATAGGAATCACGTGAATGGAACTGGCAGAATATTACAGATAAATAACATTACAAAGTCCCATTCTGGCAACTACAGCTGTAATGTGCAGAACAGAGCAGGGGATTCATATTCCCCATCGTTTTGTGTCACAGTTATGGCAACAATATGTAAGTATTAGAAAGTATTATAGCTGGGTATAATAAAGACCCCAATAGGAAAACAAATCAATTAAATGCAAATAAAAGTGATAATTCAGGGCTGTGTGTAGCATTAATCCTTGAATTAAATCTAATGGGAAAGATTCCATTCAAAAAGAAAAAGTTATCACATGTAAACTTATTGACGGAATTCAATTGGAGGACAAAAAACTTTTCTCCTAATTCTGTTCCAATTTTCTCCCATAGACGTCAATGGAGTTTTCAGGTGATAAACTGTGAGATCATTTTTGCTGACCTGAATTGTATCCCAAATTGAATCTCATCCATGACATTTCGGGGCCAATTCACTAACTTCGAGTGAAGGATTCGAAGTAAAAAAACTTCGAATTTCGAAGTTTTTTTTGGGCTACTTCGACCATCGAATGGACTACTTCGACCTTCGACTACGACTACGAGTTCGAATTGAAGGATTCGAAGTAAAAATCGTTAGACTATTCGACCATTCGATAGTCGAAGTACTGTCTCTTTAAAAAAAACTTCGACCCCCTAGTTCGCCATCTAAAAGCTACCGAAGTCAATATTAGCCCATGGGGAAGGTCCCCATAGGTTTGGCTAACTTTTTTTGATCGAAGGATATTCCTTCGATCGTTGGATTTAAATCCTTCGAATCATTAAATCCTTCGATTAAATCCTTCGATCGTTCGATCGTACTATCTGCGCTAAATCCTTCGACTTCGATATTCGAAGTCGAAGGATTTTAGTACCTAGTCGAATATCGAGGGTTAATTAACCCTCGATATTCGACCCTTAGTGAATCAGCCCCTTCATGTGATTAAATCCTTTTCTCACTGAATTGAATCTGGCCCATAGACTTCAATAGAGGTTCACATGATAAATGAAATGAATTGCATCTCAAATTGAACCTTGCCCATAAGTTTTCCCGGGATAAAGCTTTTTCTCATTGAATTGAATCTGGCCAATTGTCCCCAAAGCTTTTCTAAAAAAAAATAAATAGAAAAAAATGGATTATCCTGCATTTTGTTTTATATACTAGTACATTTGTAGATTTCTTACCAAGGGCAAAACAAAAATGAACACACACTTGTGTGGCACTTGTATAAATTGCTCTTTTCTTTTATTGCAGCTGCACAGACAAAAGAGAAACTGCCAATGGGAATTATACTCGGAGGTATAGCTGGTGCGGTATTGATTATGCTATTGGTTCTGAGTCTATATGTATTTCTAAGGTATGTGATCAGACTCTTTTATGAGAGATAACAAAGAAATATATATTTATGGATGGAGCAAGCCAACAGAAGTAAATATATACAGGTATTGGATCCATTAACCAACAACCCATTTTATTCTGCGTTCCTCCATGTCACTTCAAAAGGGCAATATTGCCCCTCCCAGACTAGGAGGTAGGACCTATAACAAAACCAATCAAAATAAAACTTGACCTATAAGACCACCTGACTTCTCCTCACCCATGTTATTTTTTATCCTAGTGGACAGGGAGGCAGGATCTCCCTCCTCACTCTTTTGGTGAATTTTGATAGAAGTGAAACACAGTTTTGTTTTTTCTTTTGTATTCTTTATTTCTGAGTGGATACAGAGAGAGGATTCCCAGGTAATGAAGAAGAATTTATCTGATTCCCCAAGCCCCCTGCTATAGGTCTAGTGATGTACAAGAGTCAATCTGGTACTTTTTGGGAGAAGATACAGGTTTGGGCTTCCCACATTATTACCTGAGAGCTTTTTTGGCCTCCCTTTTCTTTTGGGTTTTGTGACATTTTACGGAACTTCTGCTTAAATGATTGTGATATTGTTGAATATACTTGTCCAGAGGGTATGGATATAACAAAGCCTGAAGCTGGTGAGTATGATTCCTCAGTATCCATTGTGTGTTTGAAATGAGCAGTGTAATGGGACGGCTGCATGCTAATCAGCTAATTATGTTCCTTAGTTGAAAGCTATCTGGGCTCTGGCTGGAGTTCCCAACCTGTTTACTAGTCACTACTATCTGGTAAGGTGCAGATGTTCCTCTGGGCCTCTTTGCGATTGCTTTTTTTCTGTTGCAGAAATACAAGGCGGGCAGCGGGAGGACTCCAGGCTAAAAAAATATGTTTAAATACAATGGAAGTGCAACTGACATTTTATTAATCAATGCACATTCCCTGGTCCCCATATAAATGCAAGTGCATGTGTGAATAAAAACAAGGGTTACAAAGTAATGATCATAAAATTGGTAAGCCACCATACCACGTCAAGGTAAACCCCATACGGTGGTCCCTAACTGGGGCTTAAAACCAAAGCCAAGGTCAGGAGACACTGCTCCCAAGGCATGTCCAGTCAATCAAACACCACATGTCACAGTGTTTAAATAGTGTTACTGTTGCATATCACTTACTGTATTGTTTAAAGGTAAAGTGTCCATTAAAAAGATTATCATTAAAAACATTGATCCGATGTCAGTGAAACAATTAGTTAATCATATTGTGTGATCCATAAAAGTGACAATATAAATAGTTCATTATGTAATTCATTATTTATGTCACAATCCATCTCTCAAATATGTACAAAGAAGAAGGAGCTACCGCACACTATGGGGCACATTTACTAAGGGTCAAATATCGAGGGTTAATTAACCCTCGATATTCGACCCTCAAAGTAAAATCCTTCGACTTCGAATATCGAAGTTGAAGGATTTACCGCAAATACTTTGATCGAACGATCGAAGGAAAAATTGTTTGATCGAACAATTAAATCCTTCGAATCGAACGATTCAAAGGATTTTAATCCATCGATCGAAGGATTTTACTTCGATCGAAAAACAGCTTAGAAACCTTATGGGGAAGGTCCCCATAGGCTAACATTGATGCTCGGTAGGTTTAAAGTGGCGAAGTAGGTAGTCAAAGTTTTTTTTAAAGAGACAGTACTTCGACTATCGAATGGTCGAATAGTCGAACGATTTTTAGTTAGAATCGTTTGATTCAAAGTCATAGTCGAAGGTCGAAATAGCCTATTCGATGGTCGAAGTACCCCAAAAAAAACATTTGAAGTTCGAAGTTTTTTTCATTTGAATCCTTCATTCGAGCTTAGTAAATGTGCCCCTATATGTGCCCTTCTTTAGCATGATTTTTTTTTATGTTGGTTATTTCCACCCCTTTTGTTTGTTTTTGGGGCATGGCATGGTATATCCTGTTTGTACTATAAAGGGGGGTTGCAGAAGAAAATCTTCATGTCATATATTCCTTTTCTTCTTGTCCTGACATGTCAGTTCAGAGTTTTCCATCCCAAGTTATTAATATTGGTTACTGTACCGCAATGGCAAATGTATAACAGTGGCGAGGAGGAGGTCATGTGGTCTTGTAGGCCAAGTTTAGGGGAGGGGCAATGCTGCCTGTTTGTACTGACATGTCGGGACAAGAAGAAAAGGAATTCACATAATGAAGATAAGTGAAATTCACATTATAGTTACATTAAATTACGTAAATTCCATCTCCCATAGACTCCATTTAATACAAATAATGGAATTTTTAAAATGATTTCCTTTTTCTCTGTAATAATAAAACAGTAGCTTGTACTTGATCCCAACTAAGATATAATTAATCCTTATTGGAAGCAAAACCAGCCTATTAAGTTTATTATCTTATGTTTACATGATTATCTAGTAGATTTAAGGTATGAAGATCCAAATTACAGATCCATTATCCAGAAAAGCCCAGGTCTTGAGCATTCTGGATAACAGGTCCCAAACCTATATTAGCTTTTTCTAGTTTTTATTGATTTCTTTATTATACTGTAATATTTACTAAAATGAATTATGGATTATTTATACTTTAAGGAACTTTTAAAAAACCCTCAAATTCGACCCTTGAAGTAAAATCCTTCAAATTCGAATATCGAATTCGAAGGATTTTAGCACAAAAGCTTTGATCGAGCGATCAAATAAAAATCGTTCGATCAAAGGATTTTTATTCGACCAAAAAAAACTTAGAAAAGTGCTGGGGAAGGTCCCCGTAGGCTAACATTGGACTTCGGTCGGTTTAAAGTGGCGAAGTATGACATCAAAGTTTTTTTTAAAGCGACAGTACTTCGATTATCAAATGGTCGGATGGTCGAACGATTTTTATCTTTCGAATCATTAGATTCGATTGAATTTGATCGAATTCGACCAATTCGATGGTCGAAGTACCCAAAAAATTTCTTCAAAATTCAAATATTTTCTCATTAGAATTATGTCTATGGTGTTAATTGTCTTAACATTAAACTGAAACATTTCTCCCCCCAAACACATCCAGAAAATCACAGAAACTAGAAGCTTCAGGAGACAGGAGAGTGCAGACCATCAATCAGGTGAGGCCATAACAGTTAGATGTGCCTATAACCTCCCCAATAGCACTATGATAAGGATCAGGCACCTTTTACTTGCAGCCTTATTGTCCTGGAAGAGTCTGGTATAAAGTGTACAGATTGTGACATCTAGTCAGTATCTTCAGACTCAAGAACTGAAACAGAATTATATCTCAGTTGATTCTGACCCTGAGACAAAGATCTGGATTTACCATCTATGATGCCCTGGGACAATCTGTTTTGTACCATGGCTCCAGTCTGTTGACTTATTCCCTACTAGCCTGCATCTCATTTAAATAAAATACATATACAAATATAAAACACCCCCACTACTGATTTAGCCTCCAGTAATAACAGATTTAAAAGCTAAAGCATAATAAAACTGTAAAACCGTGGCCTTTCCACGAATGTGGACATCACACTCGTCTTAAAGGGCATGTGAAGGCAAAATAATAAAATTGCATTTTTACTTTCTTCAATGTAAAAAAAACCTATCTCCGATATACCTTAATTAAAAAATGTGTACCGTTTTTATAAGAAACCTTACTGTATGCAGTGAAATTCTCCCTTCATTTACTGCTGTTGATAGGAATTGTCAGACGGTCCCTAATTGCTCTGCAGGGAAACAATCATACTTATGAACAGCAGGGGGAGCCCCCGACTTACTTCCCAGCCATGCAGAACTAATGCAGCTTTGTTTGTTTCCCTGTAGAGCAGTCAGCGACTGTGTAGAGATTTGTATTGGATTTTATTTTTGTCTTTACATCCCCTTTACTGTTTCCAACTTTAGCTCCAGGGACAAAGATCATGGAGCCAGATTTAAACCGATAAACTATGATTCTATTTGGAGGATTATTTTGCTGCAGAGTTGGAGAAAGTTTATATTAAACAATACGAAAACGATAAAATCCACATTAGATTACATGACAACACAGGACCCAGTGCAGTCTGTATATTCTGATTATTGATCAGTCTTGCTGTATCGGCTTCTGGCAGATATTATTTGACTTGTGCTGTTTTGATCATTTATGATGATACCTAAGCAGTCCAGACCACAATGAGCATGTGCACAGTCTTGGTCTTGCAAAGATGTATAACAAAGTTACAAGATGGTGACCCCCTGTGACCAACTTTGAAAGCATAAATCATTTGTTTGATTGGGCTTGTGGTGCAGTAAGTTCATGTTTATGTTTATACAAAATACAGCATTTCTAGCCTTATTCTATTTTAGACTTTAGTTCCCCTTATTCTAACAGAGTTAAAAAAACAAACACATTGGCACATACAGTACTGGGGTCCTGTGTTCGATTCCAGCCAAGACATTATTCGCAGAAAGATTGTATGTTTTTCCCATATTTGCATTGGTTACCTAGTACTCTAGGTTTTTGTCATATTCCAAATACATACAGGCAGTTTCATTGGCTCCTGATAAAATTGACTAACATGTTTTGTGGTAGGGACCATAGAGGGGAGTGATGTGAATGATATAAAATCACTATAAAGCACTGTGGAATATTTTGGTGTTAGAGAGATGACTGATTCAGATACAGTATCAGACAAGGTATCAGGATCTCTGGCCAGAGTCTGGGATACAATACAGTTTCTAGTTCAAGTCTAAAGTTAGATATGGACAATTGATGTTCTTATATAAGGAATCTACCACAAATGTGTTTTACAGAGCTGCAGAATGTTTGCACTTCATAAATACTTGTTAATAATAGTGATGAGCGAATCTGTCCCGCGTTTTTTCTCATGGAGACTTTTTGTCCAAATGCTGGGCGTTTTTTTCTTGTGGCAACTTTTTCAATGGGCGTTTTTTCTTGGTGATTTTTTCCATGGTAAACTTTCGCCTCAGTTACACAAAAAATTGCACATGGCACATGGCAAAATTCAGAATTTCGATGCAAATCCATGGCTGGTGCATACATTCGCTCATCACTAGTTAGTAATAATAATAACTTGTAGTTTCTGCCTTGTAGTAAAATCACGTGCTTGCAGATTATTTTTGTGACTGTTTTAAGGCCTAAAATGATGGATATAGATGTAAAGATTCTGTAGCAGAGCTGTTTCAAATAGGGTTAAACTAAATTATTATATTTAGATGAGACCAAGACTTTCTAAACAGTGAATTTTCCACTTCCAATTCAAACACTTTTCCCTTGATGATTTGTATCCAACAAACAAACAGGGACATGTACCTAACGATGGACCAGAGAACTATTACTGCAACATCTCAGCGATTAACAGTTCCTCAAGGTAATGAAATTGAAAAAGCAAAAAGTCAGAATTGGCTTTTAAAGGATCACTCTGTCTATAAGGCTGGTTATATATTTCACTTGGTAGATATCCCTTTATTGCAATAGAAAAGTAACTTCAAACAGTTGTTATTTTATAGTTAAATTTAGCTGTGATTTTAACCAAATTAGTCCAAATTATTCCAGCAGAAATGTACATAGCTTTGAAGCCTTGCAAATTCCATAACACAAAGCATCAAAATATCTTTCACCCTACACATATTACCTAGCATCCTTTAAATGTGCCTTATTGTAATACAGGACACAAACAGCTGTACATGGTTAAAGGGGCAATTCACCTTTCTATAGCACTAGACAAAATTATCATATCATGTACATTATCAGATATTAAGATGTGGTCTTTATCCAAAGGTATATTTAAGTCTTTCTGATTGATAGCTTACGCTGAGATAATGCCCCTCAGACACTGGTTGGGTGAGGCACTGTTGTGGTCCCATCCATACTTAATGCAATATCACCTTTAGTATATCAGTTATCAGCAACTTATATTCCATTTTAAGTTTCCAGAACTTTACTAGACATATTTCATCATCATCATCATCATTTATTAAAATAGCGCTGTCAAGATACGCAGTGCTTTACAGCAGTTATAGCAAACAGGGAATAAATGGTGGATAACAGACAAGGATTACAGAGTACAATAGGGTTTACAAACTAAAAGGTTAGGGTACAATTGAGACATTAGGATTGTATAAACAATTTGTCATATTTGATACAGCAATGATTAATTAAGGTGCATCAAATAGGCCTCTTTAAACAGATGGGTCTTTAAGGAGCGCTTGAAAGTTTGGAAGGAAGGGGAAAGTCTGACAGCTTGTGGCAGAGAGTTCCAGAGAAAAGCAGAAGCCCGAGAGAAGTCTTGTAGGTGAGAATGGGCAGAAGTGACCAGAGGAGAAGTGAGGCGAAGATCAGAAGCAGAGCGTAGGTTTCGTGAAGGAGAGTATATGGAGATTAGAGATGAAATATAGGGAGGGGTTTCTTTATTAAGGGCCTTGAATGTGAGTGTAAGTAATTTGAATTTGATTCTAGAAGAGATTGGGAGTCAGTGAAGGGACATACATATGGGAGCAGCTGATGTTGAGCGGCGAGCTACATGAATGAGTCTAGCGGCCGCGTTTAGAACAGATTGGAGTTGTGAAAGGTGACTTGTTGGAATACCTGTGAGGAGTAAGTTGCAGTAATCAAGGCGGGAGATGATGAGAGACTGAATCAGTGTTTTAGTTGATTCTGAACTGAGATATGGTCGTATTCGAGCAATGTTGCGCAGTTGAATACGACAAGATTTTGCAAGTGTTTGAATGTGTGGTGAAAAAGACAGATGAGAGTCTAAGATGACTCCTAGGCAGCGTGCCTGTGTGGTGGAATGAAAGGTGGTGTTGTTTACGGTGAGTGATATCTGAGGGACAGGGGAAGATCTTGGAGGAAATATGATGAGTTCTGTTTTAGAAAGGTTCAGTTTCAGGTGGCGCTGTGACATCCAGGAGGAGACAGCAGAGAGACAGTCTGTGACTTGGGAAAGGACAGAATTAGAAAGATCAGGAGTAGACAAGTAGCGTTGGGTGCAGGGCCGCCATTAGAAATCACGGGGCCCCGTACAACAAAATTTTTGGGGCCCCCTGGGCCCCGCCCACACTGACAACCAAGCTCCACCCCATTTCCCGCCCACTCCACATCGCAGTTAAAAGACCACACAGACATCAGCGCTAAAAAAGTAACCCCCCCCACACAAGTTGTAAAAAGCTATTGATGGTCAGGGCCCCCTTATAAAAAATTGGGGCCCCAAAAAAAAAAAAATTATTATTTTTTTTTTTTTAAAAAACTGGTGGCAGGGGCCCCCTTATAAGTTAAAAACAAATTGGGGCCCCAAAAAAAAAATTGAAAAAAAAAAAAAAACTGGTGGCAGGGGCCCCCTTACAAGTTAAAAACAAATTGGGGCCCCAAAAAAAATTTAAAAAAAAAAAAATTTTTTTTGAAAAAAAAAAAAAAACATTGGCGGCAGGGGCCCCCTTATAAGTTAAAAACAAATTGGGGCCCCAAAAAAAAATTTGAAAAAAAAATAATTTTTTTTTGAAAAAAAAAAAAAAACTGGTGGCAGGGGCCCCCTTACAAGTTAAAAACAAATTGGGGCCCCAAAAAAAAATGTGAAAAAAAAAAAATTTTTTTTTGAAAAAAAAAAAATTTGTTTTTGAAAAAAAAAAAAAAAAAAAACTGGTGGCAGGGGCCCCCTTACAAGTTAAAAAAATTTAGGGCCACCAAAAAGAAAATTATTATTATTTTTTTTTTTTAAAAAAACAATGGTGACAAGGGGCCCCTTACGAGTTAAAAAAAAAATTGGGGCCCCAAAAAAACATGTTTTAAAAAAAAAAGATTGGTTGCAGGGGCCTATAGAATATTAAAATAATACATTGGTGGCCAGGGGATTAAAAAAAAAAAATACACAAACTGGTGTTCAGTAGAATTGAACTCACGGCTTCAGTACTTCAACTTCACCTCCTTTCGTGACTTCGGGTCTTTTCACCGCTTCAGGACTTCGGCTTCGGCTGTTTTTGTGACTTCGGGTCTTTGCGCTGCTTCAGGACTTCGGCTTCGGCTGTTTTCGTGACTTCGGGTCTTTTCGGCGCTTCGTGACTTCGGCTTTTTCCGTGACTTCGGGTCTTTTCGGCGCATCGGCTTCGGCTTTTCGGCACTTCCGCATTCGGCAGCACAGAGGCAAGACGTACGGCTCGGGCGCTTGTAAGGGGGGCCCGGATCTTCAAAAAATGCAGCGCTGCCGGGCCCCCCTTCATGCCCGGGCCCGGTACACTTGTCCCCCCTGTCCCCCCCTGATGGCGGCCCTGGTTGGGTGTCATCATTTCCCTCCACCGAGAAATCAGCCTAAACATTTCTACATAGAACAGAACAGTCCTCCAGAACAGTATTCTATATAGAAGCAGAACACAGATCAGATATGAAGTAGAAGATCTGATCGATAGAAAGCTTTGGAATCTGCCATCTGCCTGTCTTGCCTCAATAAACTCTAGCAGTCTTACATTCTGTCTGTCACAGGAATAGAGCAGCAGGAACCCAGTTGAGTGAGATGGAGTTAGAAGATCTTTACACCATGCCAAAGGTAATTATTATGGATTGAATATGTAAAGTTTCATGAAACAGCAATGACCTGTAGTAATGGCAGTAGAGCAAGCGATTCACAGACACCATTTGAACCCTGCAAAACGTATTGTGGGTTGGTAACATAAATGGAGGATAAGGAAGATTTGTAGAGGCTTAAATTCTGCAAATAGACACCAAGGGGCAAATTCACTAAGATGCGAAGTTGAGCCAGGCGCAACTTCGCCACACTTCGCCAGGCGTATTTTCGCCAGCGCTCCGCAAATTCACTAAAATCCGAAGTTGCGCACAGGGGCAGTGTAAGTTTTCGAAGTTGCGCTAGCGTTAATTCGCCAAACGATGTGAAGTTTCGCTAGCGATGGTTCATTTGCATACGGCGCGAAATTCAAATTTCAATGGAGGAACACGTCTCTGCACTACAAATGCCTAGAAAACCATCAAATCAGCAAATATAAATTTTATTTTGCCCTACACATGTGCCCACTGTCTAGGTAAGTTGCCATGAGTCAGGAAATGTAGGGGGGAAGGAGGGGAGCCCCAAAAATTTTTCGATCTTTTTCAGCCTATCACCCATCATGTAGAAAACACGCCAGCATTTTTTGGGACTTAGAAAGAAATTTGACTTTTTTGGAAACAATCCCTATCTACTCTATTGCGCTTCGCCAGGTCTGAGGTGGCGAAGGAAGTCTAGCGTAAAAGGTAGCGTTCAGTACACTGCGCAAGTTAGTGAATTTGCGTAGTTACATCACTAGCGAAAATTCGCCTGGCGTAAGTGTGCGAAGTAACACTAGCGAATTTACGCCAGCGTTCGTTAGTGAATTTGCGAAGTACCGAAAATGCCAAACGCTAGCGAATTGACGCTAGCGTTCGGCGCTTCGCATCTTAGTGAATTTGCCCCCAACTGTTTTATTGTATTCATATATAATTTCATTTCTTCACTTGAACTTTTCTATTAGTAGCCTCCCAAACAGAGATGTTCCCCTACCCCCATGACCAACACAAATATTCTACTACTGATCAGCTTCCAAGATAATGCAGATTATATTTATTCTATTCCTGCTTATTTTTGTTGCTTTTTGGAGAAAGTACTCTGATAGTTCGATTAGTAAACTACAGAGAATAGAAGAGAAACTCCAGCGTGTTCTTTTGGGACAGAATTAATTTGTAATAATAAACTTACAATTTAATATCTTTTTTTTTCCATAAACACAATGAAGGAGCCAGACGAAGTTGAATATACTTTGGTGGATCATGTTCCAAGTAGTGAAGCCCTTAAAACCAGGAACTGCACAGAGGAGACAGAATATTCCCTTGTAACCTGCTGATTTGGGATCGCAGAGAAAAATTCTCCTCACGTCAAGACCAAAGATAAACGTCTCAGATGGTTCCAGTGTTTTTAATTCTGTTCAAATAGCACTGCCATAGGGGGAACTGACACTATAATTCTTCATCAAACTCATGCATTTCTCATTAAAAGAGGCCATTGATGTAACAATTACTATCTAAGGTCTAAGATATCCAGGCCTTCTGCCGATCCAAGATCTCCCATCACACACACCGAATTTCGTACAAAACATTTTTTTAAGATGTTATCTGTGCGTCTATGGGCACCTTTAGTCTTATTTAGTCAAAGAAGCAAATATTGGCACAAATTGGAAAGTTGTTTTCCACCAATGCAAAAATGTAGTGTTGATAAATAATGAACAAGTCCCCTTTGTCAGAGTAGGAGTGTCTACATATTTTCATCCAAAGCCACTCTAATACTTGAGGCTTGAGCCTGCCTCAATCTAACTAATACACAGGTGTTTTCCCTTACTAACCCAAACTAGGGCCTTGTGCTTCATTTATCAATAGGGATGTCGCGACTGTTCGCGTTCGCCGAATGTTCGCGAACGTCGCGCGACGTTCGCCAATTTGGGTTCGCCTTAGCTGGCGCTTTTTTTTGCCATTTCTCCCCCAGACCAGCAGATACATGGCAGCCAATCAGGAAGCTCTCCCTCCTGGACCACCCCCATACCCCCTGGACCACTCCCCTTCCATATATAAACTGAAGCCCTGCAGCGTTTTTTCATTCTGCCTGTGTGTGCTTGGAAGAGCTAGTGTAGGGAGAGAGCTGTTAGTGATTTGAGGGACAGTTGATAGTAACTTTGCTGGCTAGTAATCTACTTGATACTGCTCTGTATTGTAGGGACAGAACTCTGCAGGGATTTGAGGGACATTTTAGGTTAGGTAGCTTTGCTGGCTAGTAATCTACCTTCTACTGCACTGCTCTGTATGTAGCTGCTGTGGGCACTGATCTCTTCTGATCTCATCTGCTGACTGCTGTAATAACCCAATAGTCCTTGTAAGGACTGCTTTTATTTTCTTTTTTGTTTTTTTACTTTGCTACTATAAGAGCCCAGTGCTATTAGTCTAGCTGTGTTGGGGAGTGGGACTGGTGTGCTACTGTGCTGCTCCTAGTAGTTCAGCACCAACCAGAGTAATTTTTTTTTTTCAATATACATATATATTTTTTTTTATTTTACTTATCTTACTGTTCTTTAACGTGTCCAGTGCTGTTTGCTGTTCTTCATAGTAGTGCACCAATAGTAGTGCACTTGCAGGCATTATTTGCCCAGTGTGTTCTTCAAACAACTGCCACCTAGCTGTGTGAGCTTGTTCACATTCTGTCTAAATATCAATAATAATACCGTCTCCAGAAACACCACCCGAGTGACGTTTTTCAAGCAGCAATAATATATTCCGTATCCACTGCTTTAGTGTATACGTTGACCTTGCAGGAATTGTTTCAATTTGTTTGCCCAGTGTGTTCTTCATTTTGAAACAACTGCCACCTAGCTGTGTGAGCTTGTTCACATTCTGTCTAAATATCAATAATAATACCGTCTCCAGAAACACCACCTGAGTGACGTTGTTCAAGCAGCAATAATATATTCCGTATCCACTGCTGTAGTAGTGTATACGTTGACCTTGTAGGCATTGTTTGCCCAGTGTGTTCTTCAAACAACTGCCATCTAGCTGTGTGAGCTTTTTCACATTCTGTCTAAATATCAATAATAATACCGTCTCCAGAAACACCACCTGAGTGACGTTGTTCAAGCAGCAATAATATATTCCGTATCCACTGCTGTAGTGTATACGTTGACCTTGTAGGCATTGTTTGCCCAGTGTGTTCTTCAAACAACTGCCACCTAGCTGTGTGAGCTTTTTCACATTCTGTCTAAATATCAATAATAATACCGTCTCCAGAACCACCACCTGAGTGACGTTTTTCAAGCAGCAATAATATATTCCGTATCCACTGCTGTAGTAGTGTATACGTTGACCTTGTAGGCATTGTTTGCCCAGTGTGTTCTTCAAACAACTGCCATCTAGCTGTGTGAGCTTTTTCACATTCTGTCTAAATATCAATAATAATACCGTCTCCAGAAACACCACCTGAGTGACGTTGTTCAAGCAGCAATAATATATTCCGTATCCACTGCTGTAGTAGTGTATACGTTGACCTTGTAAGCATTGCTTGCCCAGTGTGTTCTTCAAACAACTGCCACCTAGCTGTGTGAGCTTTTTCACATTCTGTCTAAATATCAATAATAATACCGTCTCCAGAACCACCACTTGAGTGACGTTTTTCAAGCAGCAATAATATATTCCGTATCCACTGCTGTAGTGTATATGTTGACCTTGTAGGCATTGTTTGCCCAGTGTGTTCTTCAAACAACTGCCACCTAGCTGTGTGAGCTTGTTCACATTCTGTCTAAATAACAATAATAATACCGTCTCCAGAAACACCACCTGAGTGACGTTGTTCAAGCAGCAATAATATATTCCGTATCCACTGCTGTAGTAGTGTATACGTTGACCTTGTAGGCATTGTTTGCCCAGTGTGTTCTTCAAACAACTGCCATCTAGCTGTGTGAGCTTTTTCACATTCTGTCTAAATATCAATAATAATACCGTCTCCAGAAACACCACCTGAGTGACGTTGTTCAAGCAGCAATAATATATTCCGTATCCACTGCTGTAGTGTATACGTTGACCTTGCAGGCATTGTTTCAATTTGTTTGCCCAGTGTGTTCTTCATTTTCAAACAACTGCCACCTAGCTGTGTGAGCTTGTTCACATTCTGTCTAAATATCAATAATAATACCGTCTCCAGAAACACCACCTGAGTGACGTTGTTCAAGCAGCAATAATATATTCCGTATCCACTGCTGTAGTGTATACGTTGACGTTGTAGGCATTGTTTGCCCAGTGTGTTCTTCAAACAACTGCCACCTAGCTGTGTGAGCTTTTTCACATTCTGTCTAAATATCAATAATAATACCGTCTCCAGAACCACCACCTGAGTGACGTTTTTCAAGCAGCAATAATATATTCCGTATCCACTGCTGTAGTAGTGTATACGTTGACCTTGTAGGCATTGTTTGCCCAGTGTGTTCTTCAAACAACTGCCATCTAGCTGTGTGAGCTTTTTCACATTCTGTCTAAATATCAATAATAATACCGTCTCCAGAAACACCACCTGAGTGACGTTGTTCAAGCAGCAATAATATATTCCGTATCCACTGCTGTAGTAGTGTATACGTTGACCTTGTAGGCATTGTTTGCCCAGTGTGTTCTTCAAACAACTGCCACCTAGCTGTGTGAGCTTTTTCACATTCTGTCTAAATATCAATAATAATACCGTCTCCAGAACCCCCACTTGAGTGACGTTTTTCAAGCAGCAATAATATATTCCGTATCCACTGCTGTAGTGTATACGTTGACCTTGTAGGCATTGTTTGCCCAGTGTGTTCTTCAAACAACTGCCACCTAGCTGTGTGAGCTTTTTCACATTCTGTCTAAATATCAATAATAATACCGTCTCCAGAACCACCACCTGAGTGACGTTTTTCAAGCAGCAATAATATATTCCGTATTCACTGCTGTAGTAGTGTATACGTTGACCTTGTAGGCATTGTTTGCCCAGTGTGTTCTTCAAACAACTGCCACCTAGCTGTGTGAGCTTTTTCACATTCTGTCTAAATATCAATAATAATACCGTCTCCAGAACCACCACCTGAGTGACGTTTTTCAAGCAGCAATAATATATTCCGTATCCTCCACTGCTGTAGTGTATACGTTGACCTTGCAGGCATTGTTGTTTGCCCAGTGTGTTCTTCAAACAACTGCCACCTATCTGTGTGAGCTTTTTCACATTCTGTCTAAATATCAATAATAATACTGTCACCAGAAACACCACCTGAGTGACGTTTTTCAAGCAGCAATAATATATTCTGTATCCTCCACTACTGTAGTGTATACGTTGACCTTGCAGGCATTGTTGTTTGCCCAGTGTGTTCTTCAAACAACTGCCACCTAGCTGTGTGAGCTTGTTCACATTCTGTCTAAATATCAATAATAATACAGTCTCCAGAAACACCACCTGAGTGACGTTGTTCAAGCAGCAATAATATATTCCGTATCCTCCACTGCTGTAGTGTATACGTTGACCTTGCAGGCATTGTTGTTTGCCCAGTGTGTTCTTCAAACAACTGCCACCTAGCTGTGTGAGCTTTTTCACATTCTGTCTAAATATCAATAATAATACCGTCTCCAGAACCACCACCTGAGTGACGTTTTTCAAGCAGCAATAATATATTCCGTATCCACTGCTGTAGTAGTGTATACGTTGACTTTGTAGGCATTGTTTGCCCAGTGTGTTCTTCAAACAACTGCCATCTAGCTGTGTGAGCTTTTTCACATTCTGTCTAAATATCAATAATAATACCGTCTCCAGAACCACCACCTGAGTGACGTTTTTCAAGCAGTAATAATATATTCCGTATCCACTGCTGTAGTAGTGTATACGTTGACCTTGTAGGCATTGTTTGCCCTGTGTGTTCTTCAAACAACTGCCACCTAGCTGTGTGAGCTTTTTCACAATCTGTCTAAATATCAATAATAATACCGTCTCCAGAAACACCACCTGAGTTGTTGTTGTTGTTGTTTTAAAAAAAATGCCAGGCAAAGGCAGGCCGTCACGCAGAGGCACTAGGGGCTGTGCTGCTATGCTATTCTGTGGCCCTAGGAAATTGCCCAGTTTTACAAAGGCAATGACCCTGAACTCCCAAAATGCTGAAGAGGTAGTTGACTGGCTTACACAGCACACCCCATCCTCTACCGTTTCTAACTTTACCACAACATCCTCATCCTTCTCTGCTATGGGCACCCCACGTAACACTTCCTCCACCACCGGCGCCCCTTCTTCACTGGAGTCAGAGGAGTTATTTTCACATGAGTTTCTTGAACTGAGTGATGCGCAACCATAATTGGCAGAAGAAGATGAAGGAGATGAGGACGTTACACCAGATATAATTCTGGCAGAGAACACAACAGAGATGGACATAATGAGTGACGAGGAGGTCCCCGCTGCTGCTTCCTTCTGTGAGCTGTTAGAAGAAATTGATGCATCTGAGGAGAATGATGATGAGGAGATTGATGTTTTGTGGGTGCCCAGTAGAAGAGAGCAAGAGGAGGATAGTTCAGATGGAGAGACGGAGAGTCAGAGAGACAGGAGGAGAATAAGACTTAGAAGAAGCAGGGAGGACAGCTCGCAGGGAACAGTAGGGCAACAACATGTATCGGCACCTGTGGTCAGCCGGCCAACGCACACGCCATTGCCGCCAACGCCGCCAACTTCTACTGTTACCGCCAGATTGCCAGCTTCAAAAAGGTCAGCAGTGTGGGATTTTTTTAATGTGTGTGCCTCTGACAAAAGCGTTGTAATTTGCAATGAGTGCAGTCAGAAACTGAGTCTTGGGAAGCCCAACAGCCACATAGGTACAACTTCTTTGCGAAGGCACATGAACGGCAAGCACAAAGCACTTTGGGAGCAACACCTCAAAGGCAGCAGACAGACTAAAAGCCACCCTCCTTCTGGTCCAGCATCTTACTGCTCTACCTCTGCTGTCCTTGACCCGTCTGAACCACCCTCCACTCCGCCTTCCACCTTGACCACCAGTTCCCAGTCATCTGCCCCCAGCCAAGTTTCTGTGAGGGCCATGTTTGAGCGTAAGAAGCCAATGTCTGCGAGTCACCCCCTTCCCCGGCGTCTGACAGCTGGCTTGTCTGCACTCTTAGCCCGCCAGCTTTTACCATACCAGCTGGTGGACTCTGAGGCCTTGCGCAAATTTGTAGCAATTGGGACACCGCAGTGGAAGGTACCCAGCTGCAATTTTTTTTCCAAAAAGGGAATACCACACCTGTACCACCATGTGCAGAGCCAAGTTACCGCATCTGTCACTTAGTGTTGGGCCAAAGGTCCATATGACTACTGACGCATTGTCCTTCAAGCATGGTCAGGGCAGGTATGTCACCTACACTGCCCATTGGGTGAACTTGGTTATGACTGGGAAGCAGGGAATGTGTGGCTCAACAACAACAGTGGAGTTGGTGTCACCGCCACAGATTGCACGCGGTTCTGCCACCACCTCTACTCCTCCTTCGCTCTCTACCTCGTCTTCTTCCTCTTCTTCCTCCTCTGCTGCTGGGTCCTCCTCCTCCACACCTGTGCACCCCCAGCTCCCCCTAGGCTATTCGACGTGCCAGGTACGCCGTTGTCATGCTGTCTTGGGGATGACGTGCCTGGAAAGCAGAAACCATACCGGATCTGTACTCCTGTCATCTCTGCAGTCACAGGCCGATCAGTGGCTGACCCCACACCAACTGAAGATCGGAAAAGTGGTGTGTGACAATGGAAGCAATCTGTTGGCAGCACTGAGACTGGGCAATTTAACACATGTGCCCTGCATGGCACATGTTCTGAATTTAATAGTCCAACGTTTTGTCTCGAAGTACCCAGGATTCCAGGACTTCTCAGGCAGTCCAGGAAGGTGTTGGCCCATTTCAGACGTTCCTACACAGCCATGGCACGCCTTGCTGACATTCAGCAGCGGTACAACATGCCAGTCAGGCGTTTAATTTGCGACAGCCAGACTCGCTGGAATTCAACGCTCCTCATGAGTCATGTTGGAATGTCTGCTGCAACAACAAAGAGCCGTCAATGAATACCTGTTTGAACTGGGTGGTAGGACTGGATCTGCAGAGCTGGGGATTTTTTTCCCCCCGTTACTGGGTGCTTATGCGCGATGCCTGCAGGCTCATGCGCCCTTTTGAAGAGGTTACAAACATGGTCAGTCGCACCGAAGGCACCATCAGCGACCTAATACCCTTTGCTTTCTTCCTGGAGCGTGCCGTGCGACGAGTGACAGATGAGGCTGTAGACCAACGTGACGAGGAGCAGGAAGCGCACGATTTCTGGTCGGAATCACCAGAACGAGCCCAGGCACCTGCTGCAACGCAGGGAGAGGTGTCAGAAGTGGAGTCAGAGGAGGAAGGTGGCTTTGTGGAGGAGGAGGACCAACAGGAGCAGGCTTCCCAGGGGGCTTGTGGTGACCTTTTGGGGACACCTGGTCTTGTACGTGGCTGGGGGGAGGAGACCGTGGATGATGTAGTCCTTGATAACGAGGAAGTGGAGATGGATACCTCTGCATCCAACCTTGTGAGAATGGGGTCTTTCATGCTGTCATGCCTGTTGAAGGACCCCCGTATCAAGAGGCTTAAGGAGAAGGACGTGTACTGGGTCGCAACGCTACTAGACCCTCGGTACAAGCATAAAGTGGCAGAAATGTTACCAACGTACCACAAGTCCGAAAGGATGCTGCATTTACAAAACAGCCTGCAAAACATGTTGTACAATGCTTTTAAGGGTGATGTCACTTCAGGAACTCATCAACATTCCAGGGGCAGAGGTGCCAGTAATCCTGCCACGAGCGCACCTGCAAGGACAAAGCACTTTGGCCACTCTGTAACGTCAGACATGCAAATGTTTTTCAGTCCAAGGCAGCGCCGGAACCCTTCTGGATCCACCCTCAGAGAACGCCTCGACTGGCAGGTAGCGGACTACCTGGCATTAACTGCAGATATCGACACTCTGAGGAGCGATGAACCCCTGGACTACTGGGTGCGCAGGCTTGATCTGTGGCCAGAGCTGTCACAATTTGCCATGAACCTCTTGTCTTGCCCCGCCTCAAGTGTCTTCTCAGAAAGGACCTTCAGTGCAGCAGGAGGGATTGTAACTGAGAAGAGAACTCGCCTAGGTCACAAAAGTGTGGATTACCTGACCTTTATTAAAATGAATGAGGCGTGGATCTCGGAGGGTTACTGCTCGCCGGAAGACTTGTTCTGACTCCCCATGCAGCTGTCCTTCTCTGCACGCCGCATGACTCCACACACAGCTGTCCTTTAGCGTCCTCCTCCCTCCGCCACCGTTAAAAACTAGGGTGCAAACCCTACTGGTTTCATTTGAATCCAGGTAAATCCTGAGTTTTTCTGGCCTCTGTGCTTCAGTGGCTGCAACCAAAAAAATATATATTTTCAGCATTTATATGGCATATTTTTTCTGGCCTCTGTGCTTCAGTGGCTGCGACAATTTTTTTTTTATATTTTTAGCATTTATATGGCATATTTTTTCTGGCCTCTGTGCTTCAGTGGCTGCGACAAATAAAATTAATATTTTCAGCATTTATATGGCATATTTTTTCTGGCCTCTGTGCTTCAGTGGCTGCGACTAAAAAAAAAAATATTTTTAGCATTTATATGGCATATTTTTTCTGGCCTCTGTGCTTCAGTGGCTGCGACAAAAAAAAATTAATATTTTCAGCATTTATATGGCATATTTTTTCTGGCCTCTGTGCTTCAGTGGCTGCGACAAAAAAAACATAATTTTTCAGGAAAGTACACATGCCTAATTTTTCAGGGTTCTGCAACAGTGGCAAAATCGCATCTTTTATGGTCACCGCAGGTGATCAATAAAGTAGACCAAAACTGGGCCCACACTGCAGAATCAGTGTTTTTTGGTTCACTTCACTGTACATTGAATTACCTCTGCCTGACCGTGCACGTGTGCACAAGCACGGTGACTGCTAAACACACCACTACAGAAATATTGCCACCAACAGGACGAACATCCTGGAGGTGACAAGCGCAACTAGTAATTAACAACTATTATTTGCTCACTTGACGGTATCATTCATTAAAGCTCTTTGCGTTTTTTTGCGTTGCAGTAAGCGCCGCGTTTTGTCTTTGCGTGTGAACAGGCTGTAACCTTTACACGACTTGATTGGCATGTAGACGCCGGACGTTTTAAAGCAGTTTATTACACAGGTTTAGAAATGTAGTGTGATTTCTGCCCTTTACAGCATAAAACGCAGCGCTGTGTCAACAATGTATTTTTCAGATACATTTTTGCCCTTGATCCCCCTCTGGCATGGCACTGTCCAGGTCGTTGCACCTTTTAAACAACTTTAAAATCATTTTTCTGGCCAGAAATGTCTTTTCTAGCTTTTAAAATTCACCTTCCCATTGAAGTCTATGGGGTTCTCGACGTTCGCGAACCGTTCGCATTTTTGACGCAAGTTCGCGAATATGTTCGCGAACTTTTTTTCCGACGTTCGCTACATCCCTATTTATCAACACTTAAAGAAAAAGTGCAAATTTGCACTTGGGCAGTAATTCATGCTAATCACTGCTTGCTATGGGTTACTGCCCATGGTTATGGATTACTGCCCAGGTTTGGTAGGTGGACCACATTCTGTCCAGTTTATCCAGGTTTTGCATAGTCATTTTTCTTTGTAATTTGTTGGCATATCTGCCAGGGCCCTCTATTATCCTAAAATTTACTAGGCCCCATCAGGGCCGCCATCAGGGGGTGACAGGGGGGACAAGTGGCCCGGGCATGAAGGGGGGCCTGGCACTGCTGCAGTTTTGAAAAGAGCTGAGCCCCATTGCGAGCGCCGAAAGCCGTGCTTGCGGCCAGCCGAACAGCCAAAATGCGGAAGTGCCAAGAACAGCCGGACTCCCGAAGCGGCGAAAAGACACGAAGACCCGAAGTCACGAAAATAGCCGAAGCTGTAGTCCCGTAGCGGCGAAAAGACCCGAAGTCACGAAAACAGCAGAAATTAATGTCGGGGCCCCAATTTTTTTCAATTTGTAAGGGGGGCCCCAGTTTTTTTTGTGTGTGTGGGGGTTACTTTTTTAGCGCTGATGTCTGTGTGGTATTTAGGCGGAATGGAGTGGGGCTTGGGTGGAGTGGGAGGGATCTGGGGTGGGGCTTGGGTGCTAGTGTTCAACCATAATCCCCTGTCTATGACCTAATGTGATCCTTAATGCCCTGCAAGGGCTATATAAAGCAGATCAAAGTATCCATAAGTAATGTTGCTGGTAAAGGGAATACAGCAAATATATGGATTACATCCAGCCAGCCATATGCAAAAGTGTCACATACTTTAATATCTGGAAAAAACCCAGTGGGTCCTTCCGACAAAGACATGCTACCTTCCTGCCTCCTGACCTCCTCCCTGGCTCTGGTTATGGCTGAAAGGAGACAAAATTTGTGGGGGGGGGTGATGTATCTGTGGCAGGTGGTCCAAGCATGACTCCCTTACCTAACTGGTTTATCCGATTTAAATATCTGACCAGGGACAGGTTACACAGCATTGATGGAACCATTTGTTAATCTTATGAGCAATAAATTTAATATCATTGCTTTACTATGTTCAAGTAAAGAGTTATGAGCATTATCAGTAACGTAACTTGGTGGGGGCAGGCCTTGGTGCGGGCCGTGCAGACGGGCCCGTCCCCACCCTCGTGTGCTCGATTTTTCTCTGCCGCTGCAGCCGACTCCAGCTGGCTGCAGCGCGCGTGATCTGCCGGGGGGCCCTGCGGGGGTGCGGGCCCTGGCCCATTTGCACCCCCTGCTCCCCCTGTAGTTATGCCCCTGAGCATTATATAACAGGCCATCTACCTACAGGAGTCAAAAAAGTTCACACTGTGTCTGCTAAAGTTGACTACTCCACTTGCAATCTTTTGGGAATTGGCAAAGTATCCAGTTACCTTATGCCAAATTTCCAAATGCCACTTTGGGGGACCAATTTATGATGAGGGTATATCCATCTTGTCTTCTCCTTGCATCCAGGAGTCGGAATATATACTTATTGTTAGCATATAGGCATTTTTGTTCTATTTTATAACAGTTTTTATTATATATATGCGCTTTTTATAATATATATATTTGTACATATTGCAACTGATTCAACTTTTTGTAATATTACCTATAAAACATAACTTTTGTCCATTGCTGCTCTAAAGGACCCCCATAGGCGGTATGGAAGTGTGTATCTGTGTGCCTTAACCCTCTGCATGCTGAAAGCAGTGTCAGACTGGGACACCAAGGGCCCACCCAAAACCTTCAGACCAGGGCCCACCAAAAAGCTCTAGACCAGGGGCTCACTATCAGTATTATTCTTCCTCTCCTCACTCAACCTCTATTCTCCTAGTCTCTTTTCTTTACATACTATAATCTATCATGCCATCTATTTAGCCTCTTTGTTCTCATAGAAATAGGAAATGGCCATGAAATAGGCAAATATTTAGCAGCATGAGGGGCCATTGATACCTGGGCCCACTGGGAGTTTTCCTGGTATCCCAGTGGGCCAGTCCAACACTGGCTGAAAGGAAACATCGGGTTAAACCATTTCACCACTGGCACAAATTGTATTTAAACACCTTAAAGCCACACCCAATGTCACATGCATCTCACACCTAACAACAAATGATGTATTGACAAATAAGATATTGAGCCAATGTTTGAAGTATTAATATTACAGCCCACAAGGCAGGGCCGGAACTAGGGGTAGGCAGAGTAGGCAAGTGCCTAGGGCGCAAAGCTGGGGGGGCGCCAGGCACGTACCTCCTCTGTCGCCTACCCCAAGTCTGGTTCCCGACTGTCTGGTTGTTAATGTGTCTTTTTCGCTTCTGCGCATTTTGCAGGTTCGCGCATGCGCACGCGAGTGCAGGTTCGTGCATGCGCACGCGAGAGCAGGCGCTGCTACTGCAAGGCTTGCCTAGGGCGCCTGCCCAGCGTGGCCCGCCTCTGCCACAAGATGGCAACAGAAATCCATAAATTAAATATTTAACACACAATTATTGTGTTTCTGTGAAAGAGAACTGTGTAAATTCTGTCCCCCTCACCACAATGATTTTCATACACAACTTGATCTCATAAATAACTCCACACATCTCCACACATACTCCTTGTAAGGAAAGCAATACTAATCCTAATACAATCCTAATTGTTTCTTTCTTACAGTCTCCCCTTGATCCTGTGAAGGACCGCACACAGAATTGTGTAAACATCTGAATTATAAATACCTCAAACCCAATATATTGTTCTGTAGAATTTAGCCATTGCACCTAATTAATTTTAAAGACAGTGTTTTTTCTTAAATCTGCATAAATACATTAATAATTTATGATCAGAAATATTATCAAGACTTCCAATTATCATTATATTAGTAATAATTATTCTCACTCACAGTGGTCACAGGAAAATCAAATGGAAACACATTTTAACTATAATATTCAGACTGAAAAGTATAATTAATATGAATTTCCCTCTCCCCAACAACCACATAATCAAGATTATCTGCAGCAATATTATTCCTTTAATTCCTGTCCTTGAACCATTGGCTTTATTAATCAAATCTATAGACCACTGGCCCCAGGCACTTTTTGAGGCACGGGAGTTGGTACCTTTTACAGTGTGAAACATACACTCAGTATGGTTACCTTGCAATTTATCTAAATAAGGTTTTACCAACTAGGGATGTCGCGGACTGTTCGCCGGCGAACTTGTTCGCGCGAACATCGGCTGTTCGCGTCCGCCGCAAGTTCGCGAACGTCGCGCGACGTTCGCCATTTTGGGTTCGCCTTACCTGGCGCTTTTTTTTGACCTCTCACCCCAGACCAGCAGATACATGGCAGCCAATCAGGAAGCTCTCCCTCCTGGACCACCCCCACACCCCCTGGACCACTCCCCTTCCATATATAAACTGAAGCCCTGCAGTGTTTTTTCATTCTGCCTGTGTGTGCTTGCAAGAGCTAGTGTAGGGAGAGAGCTGTTACTGATTTCACTGATTTCTTTGAGGGACAGTTGATAGTAAGTTTGCTGGCTAGTAATCTACTTGATACTGCTCTGTATTGGAGGGACAGAAGTCTGCAGGGATTTGAGGGACATTTTAGGGTAGCTTTGCTGGCTAGTAATCTACCTTCTACTGCAGTGCTCTGTATGTAGCTGCCTGCTGTGGGCACTGATCTCTTCTGATCTCATCTGCTGACTGCTGTAATAACCCAATAGTCCTTGTAAGGACTGCTTTTATTTTCTTTTTTGTTTTTTTACTTTGCTAGTTGCTACTATAAGCCCAGTGCTATTAGTCTAGCAGTGTTGGGGAGTGGGACTGGTGTGCTACTGTGCTGCTCCTAGTAGTTCAGCAGCACCAACCCGAGAAAAATATTTTTTTTAATATACATATATATTTTTTTTCTTTTACTTATCTTACTGTTCTTTAACGTGTACAGTGCTGTTGCTGTTCTTCATAGTAGTGCACCAATAGTAGTGCACTTGCAGGCATTATTTGCTCAGTGTGTTCTTCATTTTCAAACAACAACCATCTAGCTGTGTGAGCTTGTTCACATTCTGTCTAAATATCAATAATAATACCGTCTCTAGAAACACCACCCGAGTGACGTTTTTCAGGCAGCAATAATATATTCCGTATCCACTGCTGTAGTAGTGTATACGTTAACCTTGTAGGCATTATTTGCTCAGTGTGTTCTTCATTTTCAAACAACAACCATCTAGCTGTGTGAGCTTGTTCACATTCTGTCTAAATATCAATAATAGTACCGTCTCTAGAAACACCACCCGAGTGACGTTTTTCAGGCAGCAATAATATATTCCGTATCCACTGCTGTAGTAGTGTATACGTTGACCTTGTAGGCCTTGTTTGCCCAGTGTGTTCTTCTTCTTCATTTTCAAACAACTTCCATCTAGCTGTGTGAGCTTGTTCACATTCTGTCTAAATATCAATAATAATACCGTCTCTAGAAACACCACCCGAGTGACGTTTTTCAGGCAGCAATAATATATTCCGTATCCACTGCTGTAGTAGTGTATACGTTAACCTTGCAGGCATTATTTGCTCAGTGTGTTCTTCATTTTCAAACAACAACCATCTAGCTGTGTGAGCTTGTTCACATTCTGTCTAAATATCAATAATAATACCGTCTCTAGAAACACCACCCGAGTGACGTTTTTCAGGCAGCAATAATATATTCCGTATCCACTGCTGTAGTAGTGTATACGTTAACCTTGTAGGCATTATTTGCTCAGTGTGTTCTTCATTTTCAAACAACAACCATCTAGCTGTGTGAGCTTGTTCACATTCTGTCTAAATATCAATAATAATACCGTCTCTAGAAACACCACCCGAGTGACGTTTTTCAGGCTGCAATAATATATTCCGTATCCACTGCTGTAGTAGTGTATACGTTAACCTTGCAGGCATTATTTGCTCAGTGTGTTCTTCATTTTCAAACAACAACCATCTAGCTGTGTGAGCTTGTTCACATTCTGTCTAAATATCAATAATAGTACCGTCTCTAGAAACACCACCCGAGTGACGTTTTTCAGGCAGCAATAATATATTCCGTATCCACTGCTGTAGTAGTGTATACATTGACCTTGTAGGCCTTGTTTGCCCAGTGTGTTCTTCTTCTTCATTTTCAAACAACTTCCATCTAGCTGTGTGAGCTTGTTCACATTCTGTCTAAATATGAATAATAATACCGTCTCTAGAAACACCACCCGAGTGACGTTTTTCAGGCAGCAATAATATATTCCGTATCCACTGCTGTAGTAGTGTATACGTTAACCTTGCAGGCATTATTTGCTCAGTGTGTTCTTCATTTTCAAACAACAACCATCTAGCTGTGTGAGCTTGTTCACATTCTGTCTAAATATCAATAATAGTACCGTCTCTAGAAACACCACCCGAGTGACGTTTTTCAGGCAGCAATAATATATTCCGTATCCACTGCTGTAGTAGTGTATACGTTGACCTTGTAGGCCTTGTTTGCCCAGTGTGTTCTTCTTCTTCATTTTCAAACCACTGCCACTTAGCTGTGTGAGCTTGTTCACATTCTGTCTAAATATCAATAATAATACCGTCTCTAGAAACACCACCTGAGTTGTTGTTGTTTTAAAAATAATGCCAGGCAAAGGCAGGCCGCCACGCAGAGGCACTAGGGGCCGTGCTGCTATGCTATCCTGTGGCCCTAGGAAATTGCCCAGTTTTAAAAAGGCAATGACCCTGAACTCCCAAAATGCTGAAGAGGTAGTTGACTGGCTTACACAGCACACCCCATCCTCTACCGTTTCTAACTTTACCACAACATCCTCATCCTCCACTGCTATGGGCACCCCACATAACACTTCCTCCACCACCGGCGCCCCTTCTTCACTGGAGTCAGAGGAGTTATTTTCACATGAGTTTCTTGAACTGAGTGATGCGCAACCATTATTGGCAGAAGAAGATGAAGGAGATGAGGACGTTACACCAGATTTAATTCTGGCAGAGAACACAACAGAGATGGACATAATGAGTGATGACGAGGAGGTCCCCGCTGCTGCTTCCTTCTGTGAGCTGGTAGAAGAAATTGATGCATCTGAGGAGAATGAGGATGAGGAGATTGATGTTTTATGGGTGCCCAGTAGAAGAGAGCAAGAGGAGGATAGTTCAGATGGAGAGACGGAGAGTCAGAGAGGCAGGAGGAGAATAAGACTTAGAAGAAGCAGGGAGGACAGCTCGCAGGGAACAGTAGGGCAACAACATGTATCGGCACCTGTGGTCAGCCGGCCAACGCACCCGCCATTGCCGCCAACGCCGCCGACTTCTACTGTTACCGCCAGATTGCCAGCCTCAAAAAGGTCAGCAGTGTGGGATTTTTTTAATGTGTGTGCCTCTGACAAAAGCGTTGTCATTTGCAATGAGTGCAGTCAGAAACTGAGTCTTGGGAAGCCCAACAGCCACATAGGTACAACTTCTATGCGAAGGCACATGAACGGCAAGCACAAAGCACTTTGGGAGCAACACCTCAAAGGCAACAGGCAAACTAAAAGCCACCCTGCTTCTGGTCCAGCATCTTACTGCTCTACCTCTGCTGTCCTTCACCCGTCTGAACCACCCTCCACTCCGCCTTCCACCTTGACCACCAGTTCCCATTCCCAGTCATCTGCCCCCAGCCAAGTTTCTGTGAGGGCCATGTTTGAGCGTAAGAAGCCAATGTCTGCGAGGCACCCCCTTGCCCGGCGTCTGACAGCTGGCTTGTCCGCACTCTTAGCCCGCCAGCTTTTACCATACCAGCTGGTGGACTCTGAGGCCTTCCGCAAATTTGTAGCAATTGGGACACCGCAGTGGAAGGTACCCAGCCGCAATTTTTTTTCAAAAAAGGGAATACCACACCTGTACCACCATGTGCAGAGCCAAGTCACCGCATCTCTGTCACTTAGTGTTGGGCCAAAGGTCCATATGACAACTGACGCATGGTCCTCCAAGCATGGTCAGGGCAGGTATGTCACCTACACTGCCCACTGGGTGAACTTGGTAATGGCTGGGAAGCAGGGAATGTGTAGCTCAACAACGACAGTGGAGTTGGTGTCACCGCCACGGATTGCACGCGGTTCTGCCACCACCTCTACTCCTCCTTCGCTCTCTACCTCGTCTTCTTCCTCTTCTTCGTCCTCTGCTGCTGGGTCCTCCTCCTCTACACCTGTGCACCCCCAGCTCCCCCTAGGCTATTCGACGTGCCAGGTACGCCGTTGTCATGCTGTCTTGGGGATGACGTGCCTGGAAAGCAAAAACCATACCGGATCTGTACTCCTGTCATCTCTGCAGTCACAGGCCGATCGGTGGCTGACCCCACACCAACTGAAGATCGGAAAAGTGGTGTGTGACAATGGAAGCAATCTGTTGGCAGCACTGAGACTGGGCAATTTAACACATGTGCCCTGCATGGCACATGTTCTGAATTTAATAGTACAACGTTTTGTCTCAAAGTACCCAGGATTCCAGGACCTTCACAGGCAGTCCAGGAAGGTGTCGGCCCATTTCAGACGGTCCTACACAGCCATGGCACGCCTTGCTGACATTCAGCAGCGGTACAACATGCCAGTCAGGCGTTTGATTTGCGACAGCCAGACTCGCTGGAATTCAACGCTCCTCATGTTGGAACGTCTGCTGCAACAACAAAGAGCCGTCAACGAATACCTGTTTGAACTGGGTGGTAGGACTGGATCTGCAGAGCTGGGGATTTTTTTACCCCGTTACTGGGTGCTTATGCGCGATGCCTGCAGGCTCATGCGCCCTTTTGAAGAGGTTACAAATATGGTCAGTCGCACCGAAGGCACCATCAGCGACCTAATACCCTTTGCTTTCTTCCTGGAGCGTGCCGTGCGACGAGTGACAGATGAGGCTGTAGACCAGCGTGACGAGGAGCAGGAAGCGCACGATTTCTGGTCGGAATCACCAGAACGAACCCAGGCACCTGCTGCAACGCAGGGAGAGGTGTCAGAAGTGGAGTCAGAGGAGGAAGGTGGCTTTGTGGAGGAGGAGGACCAACAGGAGCAGGCTTCCCAGGGGGCTAGTGGTGACCTTTTGGGGACCCCTGGTCTTGTACGTGGCTGGGGGGAGGAGACTGTGGATGATGCAGTCCTTGATAACGAGGAAGCGGAGATGGATACCTCTGCATCCAACCTTGTGAGAATGGGGTCTTTCATGCTGTCATGCCTGTTGAAGGACCCCCATATCAAGAGGCTTAAGGAGAAGGACCTGTACTGGGTCGCGACTCTACTAGACCCTCGGTACAAGCATAAAGTGTCAGAAATGTTACCAACGTACCACAAGTCTGAAAGGATGCTGCATTTAGAAACCAGCCTGCAAAACATGTTGTACAATGCTTTTAAGGGTGATGTCACTTCAGGAACTCATCAACATTCCAGGGGCAGAGGTGCCAGTAATCCTGCCACGTGCGCACCTGCAAGGACAAAGCACTTTGGCCACTCTGTAACGTCAGACATGCAAATGTTTTTCAGTCCAAGGCAGCGGCAGAACCGTTCGGGATCCACCCTCAAAGAACGCCTCGACCGGCAGGTAGCGGACTACCTGGCATTAACTGCAGATATCGACACTCTGAGGAGCGATGAACCCCTGGACTACTGGGTGCGCAGGCTTGATCTGTGGCCAGAGCTGTCACAATTTTCCATGAACCTCTTGTCTTGCCCCGCCTCAAGTGTCCTCTCAGAAAGGACCTTCAGTGCAGCAGGAGGGATTGTAACTGAGAAGAGAACTCGCCTAGGTCACAAAAGTGTGGATTACCTGACCTTTATTAAAATGAATGAGGGGTGGATCTCGGAGGGTTACTGCACGCCGGAAGACTTGTGCTGAGTATCTGATTCTGACTCCCCATGCAGCTGTCCTTCTCTGCAAGCCTCATGACTCCACATACAGCTGTCCTTTAGCGTCCTCCTCCCTCCACCACCGTTACAAACTAGGGTGCAAACCCTACTGGTTTAATTTGAATCCAGGTAAATCCTGAGTTTTTCTGGCCTCTGTGCTTCAGTGGCTGTGACAAAAAAATGAATATTTTCAGCATTTATATGGCATATTTTTTATGGCCTCTGTGCTTCAGTGGCTGCGACCAAAAAAAACAGAATATTTTCAGCATTTATATGGCATATTTTTTATGGCCTCTGTGCTTCAGTGGCTGTGACAAAAAAATGAATATTTTCAGCATTTATATGGCATATTTTTTCTGGCCTCTGTGCTTCAGTGGCTGCAACCAAAAAAAAATGAATATTTTCAGCATTTATATGGCATATTTTTTCTGGCCTCTGTGCTTCAGTGGCTGCGACCAAAAAAAATGAATATTTTCAGCATTTATATGGCATATTTTTTCTGGCCTCTGTGCTTCAGTGTCTGCGACAAAAAAAATTTACATTGTTAGCCTTTATATGGCATATTTTTCCTGGCCTCTGTGCTGCAGTGGCTGCGACCAAAAAAAATTAATATTGTTTGCATTTATATGGCATATTTTTTCTGGCCTCTGTGCTGCAGTGGCTGCGACAAAAAAAAATTAATATTTTCAGCATTTATATGGCATATTTTTTCTGGCCTCTGTGCTGCAGTGGCTGCGACAAAAAAAATTAATATTTTCAGCATTTATATGGCATATTTTTTCTGGCCTCTGTGCTTCAGTGGCTGCGACAAAAAAAAGATAACTTTTCAGGAAAGTACACATGCCTAATTTTTCAGGGTTCTGCAACAGTGGCAAAATCGCATCTTTTATGGTCACCGCAGGTGATCAATAAAGTACACCAAAACTGGGCCCACACTGCAGAATCAGTGTTTTTTGGTTCACTTCACTGTACATTAAATTACCTCTGCCTGACCGTGCACGTGCGCACAAGCACGGTGACTGCTAAACACACCACTACAGAAATATTGCCACCAACAGGACGAACATCCTGGAGGTGACAAGCTCAACTAGTAATTAACAACTATTATTTGCTCACTTGACGGTATCATTCATTAAAGCTCTTTGCGTCTTTTTGCGTTGCAGTAAGCACCGCGTTTCGTCTTTGAGTGTGAACAGGCTGTAACCTTTACACGACTTGATTGGCATGTAGACGCCGGACGTTTTAAAGCATTTTATTACACAGGTTTAGAAATGTAGTGTGATTTCTGCCCTTTACAGCACAAAACGCAGCGCTGTGTCAACAATGGATTTTTTAGAAACATTTTTGCCCTTGATCCCCCTCTGGCATGGCACTGTCCAGGTAGTTGCACCCTTTAAACAACTTTAAAATCATTTTTCTGGCCAGAAATGTCTTTTCTAGCTTTTAAAATTCGCCTTCCCATTGAAGTCTATGGGGTTCGCGACGTTCGCGAACCGTTCGCATTTTTGACGCAAGTTCGCGAATATGTTCGCGAACTTTTTTCCCGACGTTCGCTACATCCCTATTACCAACAAACCCAATCAGGACCTTTCCACTTTGGCCTAAGTGGATTATTTTTCATGTGATGCTAATACAGGTCCCAGTGTCCAGAGTCTGAATCTTGAATTTGACTTTTTGTCTTTAACTATGGAACAAGGGATGTGACATATCAGCAAATATAAACCCACCCAAACATCTTTGGAGAGTCCAAGCACACCACAGCCTACCAACCCACCTCTTACCTCCACACCGTGTTGCTGTTGTGTACATTTTAATAAATCTATGCACTCCCTGCCAAGCTTCTTTTTTTTTTTTTTTTTTTACAGAAGTTTGGGCTGTGGAAGGAGATCAGACAACATTTAAAAGTTTGGCTCAAGGGATGACTTTCAATAGATCGCAGTGAGGTAGCTACTCTGCTACACATGAAACCCTGACCCAGAAATAATTTAGCACCAGGTTCCCCATGAACTTGCGGTGTGCTCCGTGAGAGAGGCGACACCCTTTTGTCCACACTCTGGTACAGAGAGGAATCGCTGTGAGACAGGTTACCCTACCGATTATGTGTTGTCCCAATAGTAATCCTGCTCAAGATGAGAGGAACCGCAGGTTCAGATATTTGGTGTATGTGCTTGGCTGAGAAGTAGTGATGGGCAAATTTGTGCCGTTCGCGATTCGCGAAACGGCGCCGGTGTCTAGTTTTTGATGCTGGCGTCTGTTTTTTTGGATGCCGGCGCACATTCGTGGCAGATTCGTTTTGCAAATTTATTCACCCGCGGTGAATCGCGCAAATTCACTGTGAATTCGCACCTGGCGAAGCCAATGGGACGAAGCTACCATCTATGGGATTATGACTGAAAATCAGAATCCCCCCTAAATGTGATACGTTAACACTGGTGAGCAGAGCCGATTGATTCGGGACCAGAATGTGGATGAAAGGGGACCACCTCTCTCTGGGAGAGCACCGCACGTTCATGGGGAACCTGGTGCTAAATCATTGGTAGACAACCTGATTCTGGGTCAGAGTTTCATTCATAACAGAGCTGCTATTTCGCTCCGTTCTATTGAAAGTCATCCCTTGAGCCAAACATTTAAAAGTGATGTCATTTTCTGCACAGTATCAATGTGTATTGTAGTTCATGAGTGCCGTTTGATTACCACTCATTCATATGAATTAATTACCTTCTACAAAGTTGATTTATTGTATTAACATCAGTGTTTCTCAAATACTGATCTATCAAATATTTGAATATAATCCAAAGCTAACAACAGACCAACTGAAAAGTGTATGGAGCAGAAGGAGAGAAAGAGAGAAGATGAAAAAAATTGACAAAAGAACAAGGGGGAAAATAGTCTATAAAAAAAAGAAGAAACCACATACTTCCTCTCTTTCATACAAGTTAAATTGATCACATTTCATTAAAGGGGCAAAAATAAAGATTTCAACTTAAAACGCAAGGTGGGACTATTCACTGAGGTTAGCTGGAACTACTATGAAACATAATGACCTACTAGCACTCAGAGCCTGGGTGTGGGTGAATTGGGACACTTTATTACCTAAGCTAAGAGAGGAACCAGATATAAGTTGTAATAGAAAAGAATCCACCAACTTTCAGAAAATAAAAGAAGCTCAATCATATTTTCTGTTTTTTTCATTGGGTGTTCTTTCTCACTTTGATCCATTATAGTATTACTTGTTGCAATGTGCATAATTAATGGATATGTTCTACACCATGCAGGAATATTTTGCATTGTATATTTGTAATATCTAATGAGCAGGGCCTCATTACCTATTTTTTTGGTTAGTATTTGTATGTATTATTTGTATGTTTTAGATATTTGTCAATTAGGCCAATATTTTGGCCCATGCAGGTCAACAAGTATTACCAACATTGGCCTGTGTATAACCAGCTTTATCTTGCTGTGTGTAACACGAGCCTTAGCTTTATCATATTGTAAAATCCCAACAAGGTCACTCTTCCTGATCTTATTCTGAAAATAAACATAGTTCCATCATCCAGATGCAGTTCTTCCTGAAGAATATAATTAGTTAATTAGCTATTTCCTGTAATTGTAAATATTGTAAAATAATGAATAAGCCCACATTTACTCTATTCATTTTCAGGACAACAGTGCCATATGGTGATTCAATTTGATGTCAGAAAACTGTACAAAGATGAGTTTGCAGGAGAACTGTAGGAAAGTATTGCACAATCCCATGAGGATATTAAATATAGACTCCTATAGCCAAAGATTAAAGCCTATCAGTCCAATCACATCCTGACCACTCATAATAATACATTCTAGATATAAGCCTAACAAACTTGAAGGTGGATCAGATATAGACAGTGAACCAAAAGCAGTCCACATTAATACCAAGCATACTCAGGATAAGAACAAGAGGCCAGTGGAGTGGAGAGATGTTGGTAAGTACTGGCCATAGATGAAAAGATCTGATCGTACGAATCATCGTATGATCGGACTTCCCCACCTGTCACTAACCATTCAGATCAAATAAAGTACAAAAGAACAGATCCGCCAATGTTCTGCCCCTGACGGCAATCGAACGGAAGTTATGTCCAACAAAATCTAGTGACAGTCTCCCTCTGAAAATCGCACGATCGGCAATACATGCAGAGATATTAACCTGTCCGATCGACCAAACGACGGATCTCCGTTGGACGAAAAATGTCGGGACTCACCACACATGGTCCAAAAATCGTACGAATCCTTGATTCGTACAATCAGATCTCTGCTTCTATGGCCAGCTTAAGACCAAGTCCGCAGCCAATATTGGCCTGTGTATGACCAGCTTTATCTTGGTGTGTGCAACACAAGGCTTAGCTTTGTCATATTATAAAATCCCAACAAGGTAACTCTTCCTGATCTATGACCAAGCATACCAGGGATAAGAACAGGAGGCCAGTGGAGTGGAGATATGCAGGTCAGTCTATGATTTGAAATATTTTATTTGGTTTTCACAATAAACCATAAAAATCAATATGATAACAAATAGTATGCAGAATAAGAAGATTCCAGGTCAGTCTAGACCAAATCCGCAGCCAATATGAGGTACCAGGAAGTAGACAAAAGTGGAGGTCAAGCGTAGACAAAACAGGTTCAGAGTTGTGGCTCAAGCTTTCTAACAAAGCAAGAAGTTTTAAGTCTCTAAACAGGCGTGAATGCATGGCATCATCATGATCTATACACATGGACATTGCATGTCACTTCATGTTATGACGCATGCAATGTCCATGTGTACTGGAGAACCTTCATGTGTGCATGTACCGAACCACACACAGGGGAAAAGCTGAACATCAAGCAGGCAGTTAAGTATCCTTACAAAGGCTTAGTGGGTGAGAAAATGTGTACATAAATGAGTTTTGCAATGAAAACGAGTAGCTGATTTTTTAGTACCTCTTTACAGGGCATCATGAGGTCAGTTCCATGATAAGGAAGCACAACAGCTTATGACATTCACATATGCTTGTGTAATAATACAAAGAAGTTATAATTGGCTATATGTTATATGAAGGTTTCTCTGGTAACTTGTTTCCAAATAACAGGGAAATAGAGATTGGAGAAGACTTATTTTGAGGGGTACTGTTAAAAAACAATACATTTTGTGAAAGCGAATTTCCCCTTTGAATATTTAAAGATGATTCTTCTTATATTGCTAACGCTAATAAGATGGAAGAACAAAAGTGATTACGATGAGGCGGGCTAATTAAAACAAAAGCTTCTCTGCTGTACATTAAACACACTAAAATCTAACTTGAACAGAATGTATTTACATGACCCCCTGCTTATACACAGCATTGCATTATATCCAAACATAAGATATTGTAACTTTCACTAAGGAATTATGGGTGAGAACAGGATTGTTCCACTGGTTAAACAGTATGGATACAGTGTCATGTTCATAGCTATAAATCACAATTTAAAGACTGCTGCATCCCTACGCTTGATAGTAGAACATTGCTTGTGAGGAGCAGGTCCAAGAGAGATGAAGAAGCCAAAAAGCCCTCTAATGTATATTTGAGTAACACTGACACTATGCTGGTTACCAAATACTCAGTTGGCTACTTTATTTAAGCTGTGATATGGATGGTACACATCGCTGATTCTAGGGGTTGCTGCCGCCTTAAAAATCAGCTTTGGAGCGGGACAAAAGGGGGCAGCACTTTTCTCTAACTGAGGGATCCCCAACCTTATTTACCTTTGAGCCACATTCAAATGTTAAAAAAGCATGCAAAAAGTTCCTGGGGGTGCCAATTATAAATTGTGGTTGACTACTGGTGGCCCTTAAGTGGACTGGCAGCCTACAGAAGGATTTGGTTAGCAGTGAACTTTGGTTTTTATGAAACCAGAACTTGTTTCCAAGCCAGGAATTCAAAAATAAGCACCTGTTTGGAGGCCACTGGGAGCAACAGCCAATGCATTGGTGAGCAACATGTTGCTTCCCAGCCATTGGTTGGGGACCATTGCTCTAACTAGTAGTTTTACCACTATATTTACTCAAGATGAGACCAATTATTTTCTGGGGATGAGTCCTCACAACAATGTGGAGGCAGGGTGTAGTACAACTGTAATCAGTGAGATCTCCAAAGAATTGGCACCAGTGGTTCTTATAAGTTAACCATAGAATTTATTCTAAATCCAGGGTAAGTGAGAGTATACACAGGGGCAGATTTATCAAGGGTCGAATCTCAAAGTGTAAAATACTTCGAGATTCGACCATCGAATTAAAATACTTTGATTTTGAATATCGAAGTCAAAGTATTTTTCACCAAATTTGGTCATCGAATGATCAAAGTAAAATTGTTTGATCGAATGATTAAATGTGTAAAGACTTAGAAAATGGTTGTAGAAGGTCCCCATAGGCTAACATAGTACTTCGGCAGGTTTAATTTGGCGAAGTATTGAAGTCAAAGTTTTTTTTAAAAAGACAGTACTTTGATTATCGAATGGTCGAATATTCAAACTATTTTTACTTCAAATCAATTTCAAAGTAAATTCAAAGTAAATTCAAAGTTGTAGTATCCTATTCGATGGTCGAAGTATCCAAAAAATTACTTCGAATTTAGAATTTTTTTGCTTCGAAAATTCACTCAAATTCACTTCGACCCTTGATAAATCTGCCCCACGGTGTTAACAGAGGTACTTCCAGTTTTAGCCTTTATGTTAAGTGGAGCCCCAAGGGTGTCTCTCTAAACCCTGGCTCAACACATGGGGGTTTATTTATCAAAGAGTGAAGTTAAAGATCGCCACAGTCCACTAGCGTGAAATACTACCACTCTCCATTAATTTCTGTGGGATTTTTAAAGGTGTATTTACCAAATGGTGAACTTTCAATTTCACCCTTTGATAAATATGCCTTTAGAAATCCCATAGAAATTAATGGAGAGAGGCGATATTTCACTCTAGTGGACTGTGGTGATCTCTAACTTCACTCTTTGATAAATATACCCCTTAGTCCCTACTGGACAATTAGTTCATGATATCCTAGTCCCACTCAACACTTCAAAACCTCTGCTAATTAGCTCTGACTATCTATCACTACTAGAGTGAATTATTATAGTGAGTAGCTTATAACAGGCTAGACCTGAATTTGTCTAGGTTCTAAGTGCAAACCCTTCCTTCTGCTCAGTTAAGGGGACTGGTAAAATGGACCCTGAACACAATGATTATATATTATTACACAGCACCACCTAGTGGCAAAACTGGGTAAATCTGGGGGTCATGCTTTGACCCAGTAGCCAAGCTTCTGTATAAACTAAGGGAACCTTCAGTGGCCAAACTTTAGGGGATTGCAACATAAATGAAACCATTTATCAGTCCCCTACACTATTAAATCCCGTAAAAGTCTAGGTAACAAGTAGGACATTTTCCAACTATTGGAGCAGACAGATTGTAGCAACAACAAAAAAAGCAGTGTATCTTCTAAGAAGTTAATTGCTGTAACTATCCTTATTAAACTCTGGATCACCTATAAACAAATCTTTTAGAAATAAATCAAGTCAGCAAAAAGTTTTTTCTCTCATTCACAAGCACAATCAGCCTTTCTCATTCTCAATGTTTTCGCTAAATCTCTGTCTATCACATTATCCTGTGACTGATTGTGGTGCAGTCTCTACACTAAACAAAGAGATCTTGCAATGTTCCACAGAGCAACCCACATTGTTGCTTAAATGGTTAGCAAGTCCATCACTGTTACAAAGGAATGGAACTTAATTCTACACAAAAATTGGTATTTAACAAGGTACAGTAATAAAAAAGCACCTTATGTCAGTTATAAAAAATAAATACAAATATAAAAATATCATATATCAGCAATTCCTAGATTTCATTCATAAGCCTGTCGGTAAGGAAGAGAGTCAATGTTCTCTATAACAACAGTTTGCATATCGACAAATGTAAGAATACAGGACATTCAACTGCTTGTGGGCTGGAGGAAGAAGCTTCTGATAAACAACTTCCCTAAAATGAACAGTATGTGGTAGATACGGTATTAAGGCATCCTAACTGTTATATACTGTTTCACTGTTCAAGGCTGGACATTAGCTGAAGACTGGTATGTACTATGGTTATTATGCTGACATAGAAACAAAACCAAAATGAATGAAAATCAACCTTACAGCTTACTATACAGGTTAATATTTCAGCTCTGGTATTTTCTGTGGAGTGAACCCATTGCTTGTTCTTGAAAGCTCATTATATTTACATTTTCCTGTTGAATTGTGCTTAGGGGAATACCTATACTGCCATAGTTTTATGGGATCTCCCTGTACAGACTATGAGAAAACTTAGGAGACTGTTCCTGCTGAATTGTGATTAGTACAAGGGAATACCTATGCTGCCATAGTTTTATGGGATCTCTCTGTACAGACTATGAGTAAACTTAGGGGCTGTCCCTGCTGAATTGTGCTTAGTACAGGGGATACCTATGCTGCCATAGTTTTATGGTATCTCTCTGTACAGACTATGAGCAAACGTAGGGGTCTGTTCCTGCTGAATTATGCTTAGTACAGGGAATACCTATGCTGCCATAGTTTTATGGTATCTCTCTGTACAGACTATAAGCAAAAGTAGGGGGCTCTTTCTGCTGAATTGTGCTTAGTACAGAGAATACCTATGCTGCCATAGTTTTATGGGATCTCTCTGTACAGGCCATGAGCAAACTTAGGGGGCTGTTCCTGCTGAATTGTGCTTAGTACAAGGGAAGTGAGAGTAAATGCAGTAACATCTATTTAAGGACATCAAAAGTATGCAAAGATTGTTCTTGGTTGTTATTCAAATGAAATATCAGTTAAGGATTCACTTGGTGCATTATGTTCTTTGGCTCCAAAGCAATGATGGATTTACAAACTTGCAGAACATAATGAAGTTTTCATACAGCATTTGTGAGGGACAATGTGGGTATAAGAAAAAATGAAGAAAGTTTTGTGGTTACAGGAAAGGAAACTTCCTCTTCTGCAGCAGAAGGATATGTTTAAGAAAACACTTGCATGTCCAATATTTCATTCCTAAACCATGGGGATCTGATTTGAAGTTGCCCCTCATTTTCCTGCTATTGCAGTCCCAGCTCATCTTGGAATATTCCCACTAGATGTCGGAACATTGTTGCAGGATTGTGCTTTTATCTGGCACAATGGGGCACATTCACTAAAGGGCAAAGTAGCCATCGCTAGCAATAACCAGAAATCTCATCCGCAGGGACTTCCTCAATTTACTAACAGGCGTAGAGGACAATTCGCTATCGAAAGAGTACATTGCTAGTGAAGTTTCGCACCCTTTCGCCAAGCAAATTTTTGCTCAGACGAAAAATTGTTGCTCCGCAAATTCACTAAAGTGTGAATTTTCCATTATGTTACCCCTTTTGGCAGAGTTTCCTTTGCCATCGTAGACCTGGCAAACTGATAAGATGAAGCTACATCCTCCACAATCTTATGTCAGTGACATCATAGCCTGTATGATGAAGAGTCATTAAAATGAAAAAAAAAAAGATGGCGTTTTTCATATTTTAAAGTAGGATTGTCTTTAAAAGTTGTAACTGTTAAAAAATTTTATTTTAACATTTTTTAAAATTATTTGAGGTACATGCCACATTAGTTTTAGGGTGGGCTCATGTCTAGGGCATTAGTATATCTATTTTGTCTTTATTTTGCTTCTTTGGACATGTGTAATAATAAGTGGCCACTTCAAGCATTTGCACAAACATCTCTAATAAAGACTATATATGACCTATATGTACCTGCCCTATTCAAATTGACTTAAGCGTGTACTAACGAAGTTTCACTAGGCAGAAATGTACATCAGTGAAAGTTCAATATGAAATGCTTGTGCTGACGAATTTATGTTAGCGAAACTTCACCAGTGTTTGGTTGCCGAGCGCAACTTAGCATTTTAGTAAATTAGAGTAGTGGTAGCGAATTTGCACCTGTTGAAGTTGTGCGAAGTGTGGCAAAGCCTTCGCAGAATAAAATTCGCCCTTTAGTGAATTTGCCCCCATGAATTTTAATGAGGTTGGGCTCATATCCAGGTTGAGGATCAGGCCTGGCTCCCAGTCAGCATTCAAATTCATTCCGCATGTGGTCAGTTCATTGACTTCCATATCTGGAAACGTATTTTGCTCATTGGGGCATTATTGTACTGATTAAGGATAGCCTTCCCCAAACTGTTAAAAAAGTAGACATGAAATTTGTCATTAAATTTTGTTGGGTTAAGATTTTCTTTCACTTGTCCAAGGACCTCCAAACCCATATATGAAAAACACCCTCAGGCCATTATTCCTCCTCAAAATAAAAAAAATAATAATAGAAACTTATCCTTTCTAAGTGTAACAGCTATAGATAAAATAATCCCAAATAGTCGAGGAGGAAGTGTTACTTCTGATCTTTTAAAAAAAGAAGCAAAATGGATCTTTTACCTAGCTACTAGACAATCTAATGGGCTAAACTCAGAATTTGATATCTCTTGCTTTATCTAACGAAACCCTTTATTTATTTATTTATGTACTGTATTTATTGATGTATATATATTGCAGTCTATTTATAATATCATATTGATTATATTGATTATATTTGAACATTTTTACATCTTGCATCTGAACATTTGGAGATACTTGTGAATTTTTTACACCTTTTGTAACTTATATTATTTTTAATTAAATAGATTTTGTGTGTTCTACAAAGTGGCCACTAGAGATCACTATGCTTTAGGCTATTTTTGTTAACTCCGCCTAAGTGTTTTTCTATTGGCTCTTTATTCTTTAAATATTGTGTCTGAATTGCAAAAAATTAGCCTATGATTAAGTTTCCCTGTGTGACACGAAACGCGTCAGGGGTTATTCCCTTTTAGATGTGATGTAAAATAAAGTTTCATATTTTATATATACCTTTCTGGCTCTTGGAATCTACTTTCGTTTGGATGTTCCGGATTGGAGCCTGCCTAATGTGATTTGTTGTGCATTATTCCTCCTCCACCAAACTTTACAGTTGTCATCATGCATTCAGGAAGTAGTATTCTACTGTCATCTGCCAAAACCAGACTTGTCAAGATAGAAAAGTGTCATTCATTTACAATGTTTCCATTGCAGAGGTATTAAACGTTATACCTCACCAACACCACCACCACTGTGCACCATTGCAACTGATGCTTGGCTTGTGTGCTGCTGTTAACGCATAGATCATGTTAGATAATAAGATGTTTAGATACAGTTGACCAAATAATATTAATTTATTATATAAATGATTTTTTTTTGTGATATGGTATTGAAATTAGTATATTGTCAGTGTGAGTATGGAAATACTCAATATCACCATTCATTATCCGAATGGAATATTTTAAGCACAATCAAAGCAGGAGTCTGTTAAATCCTACTGCCATGACACCTTTAGCCCATTAATGATGTGGAAAAAAAGTTGATGATTTAGAAAATATATCCCACAGAAATAACCTTTGATTCGTAGGAATGCCTGAGTCTTACGAACAGGAAACCCTTGAAAAGCTCATTTCAAACTGGCTCTTAGACAGTCTTGGATTAAAAATTGAGATGCAGTTTTTAAAAGTTTGGAAACATTTATTGTTTTAGACCGTATAAAGAGTCAATTTAAACCGAGAACAGTAATTGCAAAATTCCTGCACTTCCGCAGACAAGACAAAAATGCTTGAAGCTTACAAGAATAACCACCTGGTCTTAGATGGCCAGAAAATACTTATTTTTCAGAACTACTCTTTTTATAACTAACAAACGAAAGGCTATCACTGCCAACTACTTTACCAACTAGGAATTACATTTTCCTTAAATTATCCAACTAATCCAAAAATATTTCTACTTTCCGGTCCTCACATTTTTGGTGGCTCAGAGAAAGCTTATTGCTTTGTGACTAAATTGGAATCTCAAGAACTAAAACACCAATCCCAGTCTTCAGACATTAGAGAGATTTCCAGGTCAGCATCTTCAAACTCTCCAAAACCTGATCCACAGCGCACAACTTATAGGAAGATGCAGAGAGATGACAAATTCAGAGATAAGTGGAATAGATCCACATCTTCCCTGAGAATATCTCCCTCTGCAAATGTTTAATGGGAAACATCTTTGCCCTCTAGTCATTTATTTCATATAAGAGTTATTCCTAAGCAGGGTAAGGATCTTTCCTCTCCTAAAGCTTATCGTCTTATCGCTTTGATTAGTTGTGACTTTAAATTTTTTAACAAAAGTACTTACTGACTGTTTGTCATACTGCATTTTCTGCAACCTATGATCTAGATAGCTCCAAAATACAGAAGTACAAATTATTATAATTACTAAAAATGATTTTTGTTTTTTGATAATAATACAGTACCTTGTATAGGGTAGCCACTTGTCCAGTTTTGACCTAGACAGATTGGTTTTTGTAAAGGCTGTCCAGGTCAAAACTGCCTGGTTTTTCAAATTCGCAAAACCAGACAGAAATCTCCAAGTCCACCCCACAGCATCATTGGCCTGCCCTGTGACATCGAAGGCATGCCCCCATGCCTGGACTGCATGACCCCTAAAGGTGGCAACCTTAACCTTGTACTTGATCCCAACTAAGCTGCTTGAATCCATATTGGAGACAAACCAATTCTGCTGGATTTATTAAATGTTTAAATGTTTTTTTTTTTAGCAGATTTAAGGTATGGAGTTTCAGATTACAGAAAGATCTCTTATCCAGTGAACCCCAGGTCCCAGGCATTCAAGATAATAGATCCCATACCATATTGGATTATTACTGTCTTTCCTGAGGGATGTGTTTTGGTATAATACTACTTCAGGGCTTCATTTTAAAACATCACATACAATTATTAATTAGCTATTAGTTTTAGTAAATAAATGTTTATTTTTTTATTTTTTTAATGCAGGAAGAAGGACGGTTCTGGGTGAGACAGATGGAGTTCTACATGCATAGGATTATTCTCATGATTCTTCTTCAAGGTAAAGCTGAAACTACCCCATATCATGCAGATAATCCAGTGTGTGTGATTTGTATGTTTTGCCTCCCAAAGTACCGCCAATAATTCAGAAAAGCTTATATTGATAGACATTTTCTTCTCTTCTTCTACTGTCATATTTGGGGGCATACAACAGCCCCCAAAACATATCCCACAGTGGTTAAAGAGACATCTGCTGCTCATGCCTGATTGATTTCCATTGGAGCAGAGGCAGCAAGCATGCACAATAGATACCTCTTTGGTCATTTTCACACCTTAAAAGTGAAGAAAAGTTTAGAAATGAAAATGCTAGACTAGAAAGTATCTGAAATGAGCTGCAGTTGAGTTGCTTCTGATTTAGAAATGACATGAGACTGAATGCATGAAGAAAAATATGTTATTATGGGGTTGGATGCTCCCAGCATCTGGCCTAAGCTGTAGGTGATGCTTTTTATACTTTAAATTTTTATGCAGGATCCTGACTTCTCTTCCTTGTTATTCACAATTCAAACTGTTGCTGAAAAACCACCAAGCCAACACCCAACACATAGGGGTGCACTTACTAACACTGGAAACAAACATCACCGGTAATCAGTCAACAAGCTATAAAACAAAAGCAAAGGTTTGATTAGTTGGTATTGGGCAACATCCCAGGTGAAGTTTATCTTCCGTTTTATTTAAATATATTTTTACTTAGCATTGGCGTGCTCCCACAAACCCCCTTTTTTTTGCATTTAATAAACATGCCCCATAGTGAAGAGCACAAAAGCACACAAGTTAATTAGTCAAAACCCAAAAGTTGAATAGATGTAACCTCATCAAGGTGCTTATCTGAGAACTTCTGCAATTTAGATTTATTTTTCAATTTTTAGCAGTTTTTGGGATATTTGCAGTAGTGCAGTCTTTTGGCTCAACTAGAAATCTGCAGCGTTAGGGGGAACTGAATTTAGTGCATAGAAAATGCAAAACAGTAAGGGTCACTTACACTCTGGGTCTTCAAAAAGCTGTTGAGCTGAAGGGTGCCTAGCAGTATAAAACTGTCTAATATCTTAGAAACAGCTACAAACAGAAAATTAATGCAAATAGCAAAAGTGCTCAGAGGGATTTACATTAATTCAGATTAGATCCCCTTTAAAGAGGTTGTTCACCTTTGAGTTAACTTTTACTATGATTTAGAGATTGATATTCTGAGACAATTTGTAATTGGTTTTTATTTTTATTATTATTTTTTTTTTTATTCTTTTTCTTGGTTTTTGTTTTATTTGGTTTTTTATTCGGCAGCTCTCCAGTTTGTAATTTTAGCAATCTGGTTGTTAGGTTCCAAATTGCATTAGCAACTATAAGAGACTGGAATATGGATAGGAGAGACCGAATAGAAAGACAATCAATAAAAAGTAGCAATAACAATAAGGGGCCAATTTACTAACTTCGAGTGAAGGATTCAAAGTTAAAAAACTTTGAATTTCAAAGTTTTTTTTGGGCTACTTCGACCATCGAATGGGCTACTTCGACCTTCGACTACGACTTCGAATCGAAGGAATCGAACTAAAAATCGTTCGACTATTCGACCATTCGATAGTCGAAGTACTGTCTCTTTAAAAAAAACTTCGACCCCCAGTTCGCCATCTAAAAGCTACCGAAGTCAATGTTAGCCTATGGGGAAGGTCCCCATAGGCTTGGCTAACTTTTTTTGATCGAAGGATATTCCTTCGATCGTTGGATTTAAATCCTTCGAATCGTTCGATTCGAAGGATTTTATCGTTCAATCGCAGGAATTATCCTACGATTGTTCGATCGAACTATCTGCGCTAAATCCTTCGACTTTGATATTCGAAGTCGAAGGATTTCAATTCCTAGTCTAATATGGAGGGTTAATTAACCCTCCATATTCGACCCTTAGCGAATCGGCCCCTAAATGTGTAGCCTTACAGAGCATTTGTAATTAGATGGGGTCAGTGAACCCCATTTGAAAGCTGGAAAGAGTCAGAAGAAGGCAAATAATTTTAAAAATAAAAAATAAATAATTATGATCAATTGAAAAGTTATTTAGAATTGGCCATTCTATAACATACTAAAATTGAACTCAAAGGTGAACCCCCCTTTACGTTGCAGTTTATTTTATGCTTTATAATGTGATTCTTTATCAAGAGTTAACAGCTTTTCTGAGATGCACCCTGGCTGACTGTGACTATTTAAACCAACTTTTATATATTTTTTCTTTTTCAATGAATGTCCACATTTTCACGGAATAATGATTTTTACGTACTGCATTACTCCATCTGGTTACAGGTCTGTGCTACAGTCTCTATACGTTGTGTGTGTTACACTAATGTGTCTGTTTGTCAGGTTGGTTCCCAAGTTCCTACAGTCAGGATTGGACAATTACCCTCCCTGAATCCATCAGAGCATTGAGAGGATCCTGTGTGGAGATTCCCTGCACATTCACCCGCCCCAGGGACTATGAAGACTTCAATCTGATTTGGTACAAGGAAAAACGTCCTCGCAGTGATAATATAATATTCAGTCAACAAAATTCCTCTCATGTGAATCAACGTTACAGAGGTCACACTTCCCTGGTCGGCAATGAATCAAACAGCTGCTCCCTGAGGATTAATGATGTGCACGAAAGTGGCACTTATTATCCCTATATACATAGAAACTGCCTTGACTCTTTCACCAATGACTGCCAGAAAATCAAGGTTCAAGACTCAGGTAATATCTATATGGGAAATATAAGGGTACAATCACAATCCACACGATTTGTAAATTGTATAGTATGTAAATTGGCAGGTAACAGCCTTAAACTAACAATGCCCTGCAAACTGAATATATATATTATCCAGTAGTGATGGGCGAATTTATTCGCCAGGCGCGAATTTGCAGCGAATTTGCGCGATTCGCCGCCAGCGAATAAATTTGCGAAACTTCCGCGAAAATTCGCGTCAAAAATTCGCCTGCGTCAAAATTTTTTTTTTGAAAAAATGGGGCGTCAAAAACGGGCGCCGGCTTCGGAAAACCGGGCGCCGGCGTCAAAAATGGGTGCCGGCGTCAAAAACGAGACGCCGGCGACGTTTCGTGAATTTTTCGCCGTTTCCCGAATTTCGTGCTAAATTCGCAAATTTTTCGGCGAAGCGAAACGGCGCAAATTCGCCCATCACTATTATCCAGTGATGGGACAATGGGAGAGCAGACCAGTGGGTATTGGAAAGTACAGCAAGAGGTGTGTGGGGGGGGGTTCTTCACTCATGCCCAAGGCAATTAATATGTAGGATGATCAGGCATATGATGGTCGCAGAAATATTTATTGGAGGGTCTGTTATGCTCTCAAAAAACACATAAATATTCAGCAAAATTCACCAAAAAATGCAATAATAAATTATTGGAAAATGATTTTTGGATGATTTTTCTCTTCTGTCTTTGCTAATATATGCCCACATTTTGTATAAGGCTGACAGTTGAAACAAAGTGTTAGGAAATATATTTATATTGCAGAAGTCATGGCATTGTTACCTTCCTGAATAACAGATGGTTTAAAGATAAGTGACAAAGAAGAGAAAGCTGTAAAGCTACGATGCACAGAGAAAGATTGTCCAATTGAATGTTCTGAACATGAAAATGATTGGTAATCTGTTAATAACAACATCTTCTTATGTAAGGAGTAATATATATATATATATATATATATATATATATATATATATATATATATATATATATATATGTATTTTGTGTTCACAGCCTCATTGCACCCCCGCCTAATGGTATTAAAAACTAGTGGTGAGCACAACTTTCCCTTGTTTGTTATAGTTATACAGGAGCAGTGACCAGCTCCATGTTGTAGCTCCCACCCTTCCCAGCTATAGTCAGGTGATCCCACTGGTGTCTAATAAAAGGGCAGCCAAGTTTGGGAGTTTTACTTTGAAAGCAGCAAGTAAGTTGCAGGTAAAACCTAGTCCCTTTGTAAAATGTATAATGAAGCAATAGAATTCTTAATGAATCAGATGAAAATTGAGTGTAGGACTGGCCAGATATGGGATGACTGTGACGTAGTTGTTCAGCTTAAATATATTGCAATATATGGACAAACAATCCCTGTTTTGTTTAAAGGGTAAGGCATTTTTTCAGTAGCAGTATGCACAAAATGTCGCTGTCTTAAATATATTGATAATGGGTTGAGTGCAGAGGACTCAGATTCAGATAATATAGAAAATAAACAGTCCCCATGTAGTAGGTGCTTGCTTTGTGCCATGTATTAAAGTGATGTTACAGGGATGAGGGAGAAAGGGATTGAGGGAAATATTTGAAAATATGACAGCCATAAGCATGCATAGGTTTCATTATCTCTGTTATCAGTAAATAAGTTTATTTCTTTTAGATACTGCCAATAAGCTATCAATACAGATGCCCTCAAATATAATTGAAGGGGAAAGATTCTCCATCTCCTGCTCTGTAGAACACACCTGCCCCTCCAGTCCCCCTACTCTACAGTGGGACAAAGATGGATATAAACTCACTGAAAGGCAGGAGAGACTTAAGGATGGAGTATGGAAAACTGAGACTGTTATGGAATATCTCCCCTCTTACCAGGATCATGGAACTGCACTTGAATGTAAAGCTACATATCAAAATGGGCTTGTATCCAAGCGGCTGGTCACTTTACATATAATACGTAAGTACTGACAGAGAAATGTATCTTTTATATACTCTATTTAATGACAGTTTCAGTATTAATATTATTTTTAGACTTACTATCTTCCCTACTGGACAGTTGACAGGCCAGCTACTTCTTTTCTGATGTTGTTAGACCTTGCTGTCTGCTCATTGCCCAAAAACTCTCTTCTCTTACCAGATGAGACAGTTTAAAGATGGCTGTGCATTCCACTGTGGAACACATGGCCACCTTTAATCATTATGCAAGCATTTCATGTATGTAGGAAGCAGAGTTATTCAAACAGCATGGGGATACTAAGAAAGAAGAAAAGTTTGTTGCTTTCTGACAGATAATTCATGTCTGGATGTAGTTAATGTGCTCATAATCAATCTCAGAAATAGCTGAACATCTGTTACAACTTATAAATCACACATGTATATTTAATTTATAAGAAAACTTGTATTAAGTAAACACTTTTTGTGGTCATGTGATTATGAAGGTGATACTGGTCATAATATTAGAGATTTTTATGAACACATACGGAGTGAGGGGGTTTACACTGGTGTTATGCAACAGCAAGAATATTGTATGCAGAAAGGGAGAAGTCCCCATTTTTTATAAAACAATGGGCAATAAGAATTTGAGGGGTTCCCCAGACATTTATCCTGTGAACAGTAGGGGACTGTAGTCTCTACCTATCAATAGTAATGGGTGAATAAATTCGCCGGCGTCAATTTCCGATTTTCACGATTTTCCCGTGAAAATGTCCAATTTTCAAGTTTTTTGAGTGAAAACCTTCAAATTTCAAAATTTTTTAGTGAAGTCCTTCAAATTTCACGATTTTTTAGTGAAAACCTTCAAAATGCACAATTTTTTAGTGAAAGCATCTGACTTTCACGATTTTTTCGTGAAAACGTTCGAATTTCATGTTTTTTTCATGAACTTTCCAATTTCACAATTTTTCACAAATTTTTCACCGTTTCGCAAATTTTGCAGGAAATTCGCACATTTTTCTGCGAATCTAAAATTTGCCCATCACTACAGAGTTAGTTGAACGTGACATGAACCAATTGTGGAATGAACAGTGCAATAGGAATAAGACGGGTAATCTCATTGCACATCAGAAACAAGCCCTAAAAAGATTAAAGGAAAATGCAGCCCAGGCATTTAAACAAGCTAATAAAGAAGTCATTTTGGTGGTTCTAATACTTCAGATTTTGAAAAGGAACCATTGTGGCAATTGGGGGATACAAAGACTAAAGCTGGCCATAGATGTTGAGATTTTTAAAAGATCAGACCCTGATCGTGAGACCACGATCTTCTCGGAATTACCATCAACTAAAAAGACAGGAAAACAAAGGGGAGCTGCCTGCTTGGCCCTGCAAACCTAGATACATTGCACTGGGACCGACAAAAAATTTTTGACCTGGCCGATCAATTTCCTGACAGATGTCGGCCGAAAAAATCGTAAGATGTCCGATCGTTCGAATCCCACTAACCGCACGATAATTTCGAAGGATTGGTCTGACTTCCCTAAAATCGGTCGTTCGGCAAGAAGAATCGTAGCGTCTATGGGGAGCTTTACAGAAAGTTACCAACCAATCTGACAAAGGAGTTTAGAACCATCTTAGAAAAATGAATGATATATGAGAAAGGATTGGGACTGATTATGGATAAAATGTGGAAGTTTGTAATACCTGACTGTCCCCAGACACCTGTTTTTTGCCACCTTCCCAAAATTATAAAGGGCGTAACCCCTATAGGTCGGCCTATAATATCTGAAATTTCATCCTTTAATGAAGGTCTATAAGAAATGATAGATATGTTGTTATAGCTATTAGCTATTATTATTAGACTGGTTGACTATGTTCAGAACTGAAATCTTGAGATTAATCAATGGGTTGACCTAGGGTGAAACATGTACCTGGGGAACAGCAGATGTAGTATCGTTATATTCAAGCATACCACACACAAAGAGGATGATATAGATTAAGTACAATCGTTGGCAGGTACAATAATTATAAAGATGGAGTGAAGGATTTCATTTTGGAGGCCATTTAGTATCTCTTAACTCACAATTATTTCATGTTTGGGGCATCTGCTGTTTGTGTGAGTAGGAACTGGTAACCAGGTTGAGAATTTTAGCACAGTCCTTAATACGAAGAGGAACTATACCTGACATTTTACATCTGTTTTGGTACTAAAGAAATAGTCTACCTAGATTTATGTATCTCTGTTATAGGGAATAACTTGGTGTATATCTAGGCTTGCAGTGGAAACTCCCTGTTAAGGGCAGATTCATGTCACCTACACCACTTTAATAAGGGTATTCTGAAGGGGCAATTTCTCCCGTTGCAGAGAAATTTTAGCTCTGATGAGGAATTTTTGAATGAGACTTGTTTATTGCAGGGTAAGTTCCTTGATAAGGGATAGTCTATGAAGGCAATAAATGATATGTTTAGGATAGCGCTTGAAACTGAAAGGAGTACATTATTAATTAGATAGAACATTCATCATGTTAGAACTCCAGGTGAAGGAAGTCTGGTAGTGTTTATCACTAGATTTATAGCTTTTATAGAATCAAGTAGATTGTTAATAAATATTTACCTGTTTAATATAAAGATAGTGGGTACAAAGAAGTACAGTATCTAGTAGAATGAAACCTCAAAGGTTTAAATGTCGAGGAATTCCTTACCAGTTACCACTGACAGGGGCGTAACTACAGAGGAAGCAGACCCTGCGGCTGCAGGGGGGCCCAGGAGGTATAGGGGGCCTATGAGGACCTAATTAATGAGAAATGTCAATATATATTGGTAAAACAGTACAACCTCTGGAAATGTTGGGGGCCCTAAAATTTATTTGCTGTGGGGCCTAGTAGCATCTAGCTACTCCACTGACCACTGAAGATGTTACTCGGATGAAAAACTCTAAGGGGCTTATTTACTAATTTTTGTTTGGGCTTTTTGGGGTAAATACTTAAGGGAACTGAATGTGTCTCAGTGAGTAGTGTTGTTCTTAGATCTACCAAGGAGCTGTTATCTTGTGTTAGGGAGCTGCTATCTGGTTACCTTCCCATTGTTCTTTTGTTAGGCTGCTGGGCGGGGGGGTGAAGGGAGAGGGTGATATCACTCCAACTTGCAGTACAGCAGTAAAGAGTAGAGATGGCGCGAACTGTTCGCCGGCGAACTTGTTCACGCGAACATCGGGTGTTCGCGCTCGCCGGAAGTTCGCGAACGTCGCGCGACGTTCGCCATTTTGGGTTCGCCATTGTTGGCGCTTTTTTTTGCCCTCTCACCCCAGACCAGCAGGTACATGGCAGCCAATCAGGAAGCTCTCCCCTGGACCACTCCCCTTCCCTATAAAAACCGAAGCCCTGCAGCGTTTTTTTCACTCTGCCTGTGTGTGCTGAAGAGATAGTGTAGGGAGAGAGCTGCTGCCTGTTAGTGATTTCAGGGACAGTTGAAAGTTTGCTGGCTAGTAATCGTTTTGATACTGCTCTGTTATTGGAGGGACAGAAGTCTGCAGGGGTTTGAGGGACATTTAAGCTTAGGTAGCTTTGCTGGCTAGTAATCTACCTTCTACTGCAGTGCTCTGTATGTAGCTGCAGTGGGCAGCTGTCCTGCTTCTGATCTCATCTGCTGACTGCTGCAATAACAGTAGTCCTTGTAAGGACTGCTTTTATTTATTTTTTTGTTCCAATACAGAGCAGTATCAAGCAGATTACTAGCCAGCAAACTTACTATCATCTGTCCCTGAAATCACTAACAGCTCTCCCCCTACACTATCTCTTCCAAGCACACACAGGCAGATTTTTCAGATACATTTTTGCCCTTGATCCCCCTCTGGCATGCCACTGTCCAGGTCGTTGCACCCTTTAAACAACTTTAAAATCATTTTTCTGGCCAGAAATGTCTTTTTTAGATGTTAAAGTTCGCCTTCCCATTGAAGTCTATGGGGTTCGCGAACCGTTCGCGAACCGCTCGCATTTTTGCGCAAGTTCGCGAATATGTTCGCGAACTTTTTTTCCGACGTTCGCTACATCCCTAGTAAAGAGTGACTGAAGTTTATCAGAGCACAAGTCACATGACTGGGAGTAGCTGGGAAACAGGCAATATGTCTAGCCCCATGTCAGATTTCAAAATTGAATATACAAAAGTCTGCCTGCACTTTTATTTCTTTGGAAAAACAAAAACATCTTCTAATTGATCTCTTGAGCCTTTCCAGATTATATTTCAACTATGAACCTCTTATTTAGGACCAGGTTGGCTGTCCACATGTGTGGACTCCCAGTAAACTGATGTTCCCATTAACCTAAAAACCGTGACGCATGTTCGTATATATATGTTATACATTTAAAATCACATATTAAAGATTCACAACATATTTATTTTAACTGGAATGAAAGGGGAAGTTGATTTTTATTTGGGTCAGGACTGATGCATAGCTATACAAACATACATTGTGATTTGGGTTTGGAAGAAGTAAGTGTAAAGACCCTGAACAGTGATGGGCAAATTTATTCGCCAGGTGCGAATTCACAGGGAATTTCCACATTTCGCCGCCAGCGAATAAATTTGTATTGTCGCATTGCTTTAAGGATTATTACTGCTGAATCATTCTCAGAATTTCCAACTGTATATTGAACTTTAATGTTTGGGACTCCTTATGTTTTCAAATTGTTTCATTTGTTTTAACCTGGAAACAATCCCTTATTAATTTTGCAAGCTTTGAATCCTATCCTATTTATAGCTCCCCCTTAGTATACAATTGTTATCTCAACATGAGTACCCTCTATTAGCAGTAAGGAATTGTCAACCTTTTTCTGAAGTCAATTACCATCTCTTTGGTCTTTTAAATATTTAAGATTAAGGGGCAGATTTATCAAAGGTTGAGTTATAGGCGCAAATTCACTAAGCGAACGCTAGCGTTAATTCGCTAGCGTTTGGCATTTTTCGTTACTGCGCAAATTCACTAACGAACGCGGGCGTAGTTTCGCTAGTGTTACTTCGCACCCATACGGCAGGCGAATTTTCGCTAGCGACGTAACTACGCAAATTCACTAACTTGAGCAGTGTACTGAACGCTAACTTTTACGCTAGACTTCCTTCTCCACCTCAGACCTGGCGAAGCGCAATAGAGTAGATAGGGATTGTTTCAAAAAAAGTCAAATTTTTTTCTAAGTCCCAAAAAACGCTGGCGTGTTTTCTACATGATGGGCGATAGGCTGAAAAAGATCGAAAATATTTTTGGGGCTCCCCTCCTTCCCCCCTACATTTCCTGACTCATGGCAACTTACCTATACAGTGGGCACATGTGTAGGGCAAAATAAAAATTTTATTTGATGTTTTGAAGGTTTACTAGGCATTTGTAGTGGTGATACGTATTCCTCCATTGAAATTTGAATTTGGCGCCGTTTGCAAATGAACCATCGCTAGCGAAACTTCGCTTTGCTTGGCGAATCAACGCTAGCGCAACTTCGCAAACTTACGCTACCCCTGTGCGCAACTTCGGATTTTAGTGAATTTGCGGAGCGCTGGCGAAACTATGCCTGGCGAGGTGCGGCGAAGTGTGGCAAAGCCCGGTAAAGTTGCGCCTGGCGCAACTTCGAATCTTAGTGAATTTGGGCCATATAGTTTTTTTGACCTCGAATTACCTCGAAACTCGAATAGTATCTTTTTTAGGAATAAACTCGAAGGGGGCCCATTTACTAAGGGTCGAAGTGAATTGGAAGTGAATTTTTGAATTCAAAAACTTCAAATTTCAAAGTAATTTTTGGGTACATCGACCATCGAATATGCCAAACTTCGATTTGAATTGAAAAAACTTCAAATATTCAACCATTCGAAAATCAAAGTACTGTCTCTTTAAAAAACGTCGACTTTGACACTTCAGCACCTCAAACCTGCCAAATTGCTGTGTTAGCCTATTTATGTTTTTAGAAGTCAAAGTTTTTTTTTTGAAAATAGATCGATTTAATCTTTCGAATCGTTCGATTCAAACAATTTCTATGTTCAATGGAACAATTTGAATTAGATCGAAAATGGCTAAATTCACTCAAAAAAAACTTTGACTATCGAATTTCTACAATTTGATGGTCGAATTTCGAAGTTTTACCACTTCGAAATTCAACCCTTAGTAAATGTGCTCCTTGGGGGCACATTTACTTAGGGTCGAATATCGAGGGTTAATTAACCCTCAATATTCGACCGTCGAAGTAAAATCCTTCGACTTCGAATATCGAAGTTGAAGGATTTACCGCATTTAGTACGATCGAACGATCTAAGGAAAAATTAAATCCTCCGAATCGAACGATTCGAAGGATTTTAATCCATCGATCGAAATGATTTTCCTTCGATCACAAATTGGCTAGAAAGCCTATGGGGACCTTCCCTATAGGCTAGCATTAATGCTCGGTAGGTTTTAGGTGGCGAAGTAGGTAGTAGAAGTTTTTTTTAAAGCGACAGTACTTCGAAATTCGAAATATTTTTTATTCTATTCCTTCACTCGAGCTAAGAAAATGTGCCCCTAAATGTCTAAAACTCAAACAAATATTACCAGATATTATGAAAAAATTGGAATGTTAGGAATGAGCCACACAATCATAAGTTACCAGAGTGAACAGCGGTGGGATAAGCACACAGCCCTGACGGGAACCTGTTCTCAGGCTAAGGAATGTACAGTATTGTTGCATTTTTACAGTTCATACCAATGGCAAAACAAAGTTGTAAAAAACATATGGCACTTATCACCTGTTCTAGTACATAAATCAATGAGATCCAAGAGCACAGTACAGTGTTACACCTAATACATATATTGCTCTTTTCGTCTATTGCAGTTGCACAAAGAGGAGAGGAGCTTCCATTGAGAATTATAATCGGAGGTGTAGCTGGTGCAGTATTGGTCATACTATCAGTTCTGGGTCTATATTTATTTTTTAGGTATGTGATTAGACTTTATTGTTGGAAATAATACTTTTGCATAATGTGGACCCAGGGCAAAACAACAACCAAGCATAAGTTATCATCTATTAGTCTTTTTGTAGTTCTTGTGGAATAATGCAAAAACCACAAAGTTTATACATTCATTTATTATACAGTGATGCTTATTAAACTGAACTGTGCTCTATTTTCTTTTGTAAGTCTGACTATGTTGATAATTGTCCCAATTTTTTCCCCTAGAACATCCAGAAAGTCACAGAAATCAGAAGCTCCAGGAGGCATGAAAGTGGAGGCCAACAATAAGGTGAGGCCATAAAAGTTGTATGTGTCTATAACCTCCCCAGTAGCATCAGGGTAACAATTTGTCACCAGTCATGATGTTTTAAACTTCCTTTATGTTTTTTCATAGAGGAAGAGTCTAACATAAAACCTCAATATTGTAACATCATCATGATCTTCAGACTCACACTGAAAACTGAATTATACAGTATATTGATTGACTCTGTCATACCTTAGTCTTATCCTGATATCTGATCCCCGTCTGCCTATAATTGAAATAAAATAATTTGAATAATTTTTTTTAGCTTCAAGCCAAAGCATAAAACAATTCTTTATTAATCCTTTTAAGAGTAGAGTTAGCTTCTGGTTATTCTGCCCTTTAAAATAAACTTCTGAATCAGGATCACCATAAAGCGTTAGGATCAGAAGCTGGATCATTTATTAGGTCAACACTTGAACACTTTTGGTATTTCTTACTCTGCTCAAACCAACAGGGGCATATTCCAAATGATGGACCAGAGAACTATTACTACAATGTATCAGCAGTTGCAGGTTCCTCAAGGTAATTATGAGAGTATTCAATTCAAGTGTATAATCAATCAGAGTGAGATTTTACTTTGCAGTAGAAAAGTAACTTCAAGTAGTTATAATTTTACATTAAACAATGGTATTAGCCACGTTGTCAAAAACAAACTCCACCAGGAGTCTAAAAAGTGTCCATATTGCCCCATGCTGTGTCCTGTAGATTTATATAAATGGAAAGGCCTAAAAGCTCCATTCCATGTTATTTACAGTTCTTAATATGATGCAACTAGAATCCATGGTAAGAAGGACAATGGTGATATGTTGCTAGAAACACACAAAAAGAAGTGGGAAACAGATATCAAGATGCAATCCCTGTCCAAAGGGATGATGTTGATTGGGTAAAATGGGTTTGCATCCATCTTGTTAATATATTGCTATTTGCCTTAGATGTTTGTTTTGATCATCATAGTTAAACTGGGATAACTGTTGAGTGTCAGATATATCTGCCTGTTGAGCTTTTTGACTCCCTTTATATTACCAATGCCCAAGTGATACCACTGTACTGTCCCATGTCAATGTTTTTGTGTCCCTCTGTTCTGGATATAGTGAGCTCTTACTGCTCAAACTGCCCAAACAGCAATTGCCTCTTAGTCAGTGCCTCTTAGACCCAATGCCTCAGTGACTGGGTATGTCCATACTCCTTTTAAATATTAAAACATACATGGTGCCCATGACATGCAGTTATATGACCTCAGTGTAGCCCTGATACAAATTCTTGATGCGCTCTAGCCTTTAGTACAAGTATGTTATCCATTATCCTGAAACCCTGCGAAACAGCACCGCTAAATATGTTGGCGCTATATAAATACATGTTAATAATAATAATTATAACCCTTTATCCAGAATGCTCTGAATTAGGGGAATGCCACCTCCCATAAACTCCATTATAGGCAAATAATCCAAATTTTAGAAAATGAATTCCTTTTTCTCTGTAATAATAAAACAGTACTTCATAATTGGTCCTTATTAAGACATAATTAATTCTTATTAGTGGCAAAACCATTCTACTGGGCTTCATTAATGTTTAAATGATTGGTTAGGTATGGGGATCTACATTACGGAAAACTTCAGTTCCCAAGCACCCTGTGTAACAGGTCTCATACCTGTATATCTGTTGTGAGAAACATACAGGCCGACCTAGGTTTCCAGTACTTACTGAGATACAAGATTTATTTCCCTCCATCGAGTGTCAAAGCAGATATTTAACCAGCATCACAATCTCTACATAGAATTTGGTACGGTATTTTATGTAGAATCATATATCAGATATGAATTCTGGTGGAAATAAATCTTCAGAACTTGCTCTCTGCTTGTCTTACCCAAATATACATTAAGGGGGGTTATTTATCAAGGTCCGAATTTATCTCAATATCGGCTGCTACAAACTCCGATCTAACCCGCTTGGGTTTTCCACGCTTATTTATTATTAAATAAGAAAAGCTCTGAATTTCACGATTTTTTTGTGAATTTTCCTCCAAAAGCTCCGAAAACATTGTGAAATTGCCCGAAACCCCCGGCACAAACAAAAATCAATGGGACTGTTCCCACTGACTTTTATGCAACCTCGACAGGTTTGAGATGCCGCGGTTTTATAATCAGGCTTTTTAGCCCTCTGGGTTTAATAAATTCAGAAAAATCCGTGATTTTTTTTAAAGTCAGATTTTATAAAAAAAATCACAAATTTTTTGGATTTTGGGGGATTTCGGGTATTCGGAGCTTAGTAAATAACCCTCCAACAGTCTTATATTGTCTGTGTTACAGGAACGGAACAGCAGGAACCCAGTTGAGTGAGATGAAGTTAGAAGATCTTTATTCTAAGCCAAAGGTAAGTATTATGGATGAAATATGTAAAGATTTATGGAACAACATTGACCTGTGATAAAAGCTGTAGACATACTGTAAGTCATAGAGAAGCAATTCATGGACATCATTTGAAGCCTACATGCTTTGCTATCAAACAGCCAGCACCGTAAGTGAAGAATAATGAAGAATTATGAATACCAACTGTTTTATTGTATTCACATATAATTTTAAGTTGTCTTATGTAAACCATTATTATTAGAAGCAGTAGCCTCCCCAAACAGAAATTTTACCCTTCTTCGATGGTCAACATATATCTTACTAAAGAACTATTTCCAAGATGTTTGTTGAGCTGGAAAACTATAGAGTAGAATATGTCTATGAAGGTTTCTATTCATCCAGGTCATAGTATATCTAGCAGAAGTAGAAGTTCAACAAAGTTGACTGAAGAAGCTTCTCAGATGAGTAGTGAAACATCTTCAATGATTGCTCAGCAAGTCCAGCTGCTCTAGATTTACTTCTATTAGATATAGAGTAGAAGGTTAAATCCATTGGGTTACAAGATCACTACTATTTGGACAGAATTGATTTGTAATAATAATCTTAGCGTTGAATATGTTTTCTTTTCCATAAATGCAATGAAGGAACCAAACGAGGTTGACTATGTTTTGGTGGATCATGCAGCAATTAACAAAGCCCCTCAAGCGCAGAAACACACAGAGGAGACAGAATATTCCGTCGTGACTTGCTGATTTGGGAGGGCAAAGAAAAATTCTCGTGTGAAGACTAAAGAAAAGAAATATCTCAGATGATTTTTTATTCTGCTTAGTGCTTGGTGCTTGATTTGTTTGATTTGCTAGCCCCATCTAGTGGTAAACATAAGAGTAGCACCAAAGCAGGACAACTCCTGCTTTTCTCCTGCTTGGGTATCCAATACAATTTTAAACAATGGAGTGAATTATTTGCAGTGTAAACAGTGTAATTTAGAAATAAAAAGAAAATCATGGAAGACTCCCTTTAACTAAAAATGAGCACAATAAATTGGACTTGTGTTGAAATTACATTATCCCTATTGTTTTAATATTAAAAAAATCCACATCTTTCTATTTTTTAAATGTGAAAGTTCGGTTATTTTCATTGACCCTATCTCCCACTTTATGAACAGGGCAATTACTTCAGAGCTCTGTACCTTTAAACAAGTATCTAAGCAGCAGCCTTTGAGCAGTTCATTACCAGGGTCTTCTCAGTGGACTGGTAACTCATTTTATTATGAATCCTGCCACTTATTATTATTATTATACTGCCACTTTAAGTAGAAGTGTTGTGAAAGGTCTATAAGGATATATTTTTATCCGCCGTGTGGGCGGGCGCAGAAAGTATTGCTTTCCTGTGCACTGCAACTAATTTAAATTAATAAGTAAAACCAGCACATTAACCCTAGGTGCAAGGCATTGTGAGTGCAACTACTATATGTATGATGGTAATTTATGCAAATTTAAGCACACTATTTTGTCTGTTGGTTGAGCACGCTAGGTACAAATTACAGGAAGGCCGTCTCCCATAGATTTATCCAAATTTTTACATGTTTAAACATGTTATTTATATGACATTGCAGCTTTTAAGAAACTGTATATTTCGCATGTGTAATGTTTGATATACAGTGAGAACTTGGACTGATACTATGATACTTGTTATTATAAAATATATCTGGAACGGTCTAATTCCTATGACGGACGAATGGCTAGTGTCAGAGGGTTGATAGTTGTCACCCCCGCCCTCTATGACGCCATAACGCTATAGGGCCCAAGGCAGGATGGACTATAAGGGCTAATGGTCAACTGTGGACAATGGTCACTCATATAACTTATACTAGGCCATACAAATAAATTATCTCCACTCTGTTACTTAGAAGAGTGTCAGCATAGTGTCAGCAAGTCTCTTATGCCCTTTTGCAGAAGTGTTGCTCAATAGCTGTCTGTACCACAATGGCTATGATTAGCCAATAGCTGATTGCGAGGCTGTGGACAGTTGGAACCAGATATCTCTTATGTTGCAAAACTGCACATCTTACAGGAATGTATAAATATATATGCCAGTAAGTCTCCTCGCCAGACCATGTATAGTATTTCCTTGTACCCTTTGTCACAATTACTGTAAATGCCTTCTGAAAGCGATATAATGCTTGGACCAAGAGGTGGGTCTTTGGTAAGTCCTTGGCTGACATTCTGTGTGTTACTCCAACAGCTTACCCAGACAAAACTGTTATGTTGTATTATGTATAAATAAATTGCTTGACTATTACTAAAGGTTTTTCCTTTACTGAGTTTTGTCTTACACGAGGTCAAAATGGTACTACTAGAAATACCATCATACTCATGTGATATAACAATTATCTGTTAATGTACTGTGTTTATAATTGTTAAAATGTATCTTATATTTTGGTTACTTTTGAAAAATAAAAAAAAATAGATTATAATATTTTAAAAAAACATATATTTTTGCCTTCATTTTGTTCCTCCTGTGTTTAATTCAAGGTGAATGCCTGTATTGACATAATTTTATGGGATCTCTCTGTACAGACTATGAGCAAACTTAGGGACTGTTCCTGCTGAATTGTGCTTAGTACAGGGGAATACCTATGCTGCCATAGTTTTATGGGATCTATCTGTACAGACTATGAGCAAACTTAGGGGGCTGCTCCTGCTGAATTGTGCTTAGTACAGGGAATACCTATGTTGCCATAGTTGTATGGGATCTCTCTGTACACACTATGAGCTTAGGGGGCTGTTCCTGCTGAATTGTGCTTAGTACAGGGAATACCTATGTTGCCATAGTTTTATGGGATCTCTCTGTACAGACTATGAGCAAACTTAGGGGACTGTTCCTGCTGAATTGTGCTTAATAGTGGGAAAATTTTAGGTAATTCCTGCATATGTACTCTCTACACTAAAATACACTAAATTCCTATTTAAAAAATGCTTTAAATTGTTTCCAGGAGTGCCCTGATCATCCCATTATGTGAGAAAGCTCCCAGCTCTGAAAATAAGGCAAAATGGGACACTGTTTATGATCTGACAAAAATGGTCTATTTATAAATAAGAAACTGATAGAGTACTAATAACAGAGCCCAGAAGGTGGCAGCATAAACCGTTAAAATAAATGTTCAATGCACAATGGTGTTTCAGAAAAAGGGGTGGTTCACTTCAAAATTAAATTTTACTATGTTATAGGATGTCTAATTCTAAGCAACTATTCAAATCGCTTATTTTTTATTTATTAAAGTTTTTGAATTATTTGCATTCTTCCTCTGACTCTTTCCTTACTTTGCAAGGCTACAGATTTATTGTTTTTGCTACTTTTTATTACCACGTCTAAGGGGGTTATTTATCAAAGTCCGAATTTATCTCGATATTTTCTGAATAAACTCCGACCAAATTCACACTGTTTTTTTGGGCTTATTTATTAATATACTGTCCCGAAAATTTCGTTTGCGGGGAAAAAATCGTGAAAAATCTGATTTCCACAATTTTTTCAAATCTTTCATCTGATTTTCACGTTTTTTTCAGATTTTTCACCCGAAAACTAAGAACTTTGCCCGAAAACTCCGAAAATGTTGGGGTATTGCCAAAAACCCAGCGCACATCAAAAAATCATTGGGACTTCTTCCATTGACTTATGTGCAACCTCAACAGGTCTGGGATGCCAGATTTTCAGATTCTGACTTTTCCATCCTCTGGGTTTAATAAATTCCGAAAAATTCGTGATCTTTTAAAAAGTCAGATTTTATAAAAAAAATCACGAATTTTTAGTGATTTTTGCATTTGGAGTTTAGTAAATAAGAGTCCAGGATTCTTTGTGCAATATATTGTGGTGCTCAATTCGGAAACTGCTGCATAAAATAGTTTCAACAATCGATATAATGTAGAAAAGCTCAGATGGTACACACTATAGCAATTGTGCTAAATGTTTATTGTGATTTATTGAGATTGGTGCAAATTCAGGCCTCTCCTATTCATATTCCAGTCTCTTATTCAAATCAATGCATGGTTGCTAGGGGAAATTAGACCCTATTATTATTTATAATTATTATTATAAATAATTATTATTACCGAACACCAATGTGTGTTTTCTTTAGGGATGCCGAACCCCCGAATCCTTTGGGAAAGATTCGGCCGAATACCGAACCGAATCCGAATCCTAATTTGCATATGTAATTTAGGGAAGGGGAAAACATTTTTTAGTTCTTTGTTTTGTTACAAAAAGTCATGTGATTTCCCTCCCTGCCCCTAATTTGGATGTGGTTCGGCCGTGCAGAAGAATTCGGCCGAATCTGAATCCTGCTGAAAACGGCAGAATCCTGGCCGAATCCCGAACCTAATCCTGGATTCGGTGCATCCCTAGTTGTTTTTTTATTTTTTTTAATCCCCTGACCACCAATGTATTATTTTAATAATCTATAGGCCCCTGTCACCAATGCTTTTTTAAAAAATATTCTCTGGGGCCCCAAACGTGTGAGGGGGGCCCTGGCACCAATGTTTTTTTTTTAACTTATATGGGGACCCTAGTCACCAATTATTTTTTTTTAACTTGTAGGGGGGCCCTGACCACCAATTTTTTTTTTTTTAAAAAAACTTTTATATGGGGGGCCCTGGCGCCACAGTTTTTTTTTACTTATAAGGGCAGGACTACATGGCCGATTCAGCTGCAATCCGACGCGCTGCGCAAAATTGCAGGCGTCACGTCGGATGCGATGGAAACAAGGTAAGTAATTCAATTGTCGCATTGTGTAGCAGCATTGATGCGACACGACTGTCGGATGCAGACATTGCACGCTGCGTCTGAATCCGACAGTCGTGTCGCATCAACAATGCGACATGATCCGACACTGCTATTACTTACCTTGTTTCCGTCGCATCCGACATGACGCCTGCGATTTTACGCAGAGCGTCGGATAGCGGCTGAATCGGCCATGTAGTCCTGCCCTAAGGGGGCCCTTACCATCAATAGCTTTTTATAACTTGTGTGTGGGGGGTTTACCTTTTTTAGCGCTGATGTCTCTGTGGTCTTTTAACTGTGGTGTGGAGTGGGCAAGATCTGGGGTGGGGCTTGTGGGCTGGGGTGAGTGGGGCTCAGTGGGCCCCAAAAATTTTGTTGTGCGGGGCCCTGTGATTTCTAATGGCGGCCCTGCTCATTGTAACTCCTGACTGTGTTAAGTTTGCATATTAACCATATTATTGACCATTATTCAGTGCTTTACCAAAGATTGGGGAATCAATAAATTAAGTGTTTAGCCAGTGAAGCTTACAATCTATTTCTTCATATCGCAAGTACTAGAGGTATTTTTTTATGTTTTTTTCTAGCATGGTGTGGGCTATTAAAGGAGTTGTAAACTATAACACAGCTCCCCCTAGTTTTCTATAGAGGTTGCCGAAAACTAGGGATACACCGAATCCACTATTTTGCATTAGGCTGAACTACCGAACTGAATCCAAATTGCATATGGAAATTAGGGGTGGGAAGGTGAAATCCTTTTTTACTTCCTTGTTTGTGCCAAAAGTAAAGCAATTTCACTTCCCGCCCCTAATTTGCATATGCAAGTTCGGCCAGGCAGAAGGATTTGGCCGAATCCGAATCCTGGCCGAATCATGAGCCGAATCCTGGATTCGGTGCATCCCTACCGAAAACCATAATTATAGATGCAACAAATTTCACTAATGACAATTCTACTGATACAAGACTTCATTATAAATGCAAAAGCATTGACCAATAAGAATTTAGATTCCCAGCATCCTGTCAGGCATCTTGCTGTTATCTTACATATAGAGATAATTATGTCTTTTTATTTCTTCATTATATTACACTGGAATTAAACATGGGGATAAAGGACAGACTTGTTCAGTGCTGGGAAACTGGGCTTAAAGCTTCCAACTCCAATTACAGGAACAAAGAACAGGGAGTCAGATTTATACAGATCAGCTGCCATTCTCATTGGAGGATTATTTTTTTCTATTTTAAAGAAGTCGCTGACTGTGAAGATTTGAGGAAACATTTTGGAAAATTTTTCTTTTGCAATATTGCTTTAAGAATACAACCCTGATGTTGCTGAACTACAGGTCCCAGCATGCCTCAGCCTTCATTATATGAGTAACGTTTGGTTGAGCAGTGCAGCAGCAGTGTTTACTACCCCTTTAAAGGGCAATCAAAGATGGGGTGGGGGTTGTAAATGGCCTTTTGCATGTAAATGCATGCCCTGTGCTTAGTGTAATCTTACATATGTATCATATGCTACACCTTTCAGCACACCCAGGCTAGTTGAGCTGGGTGGGACTTGTAGTTCTACTCCCAAGGATGGACCTACAAATGTTGATCTTAGCCCAAGGTAATTGATACTCGTTCTGCTGCACAGAGCCCAACAAAGATCTTAAAGGACCAGTAACATCAAAACATGTTTTTAAAAATAATTCATAAGTATACATAGAAAAAAAAAAGAAAAGACGACATGGCGACTATCCATCATGCGGCGCTCGATTTTTCCTTCCTGGCTATCTCCTATAAAGAAAAAGAAATCAAGCGACACACGATGGATCGCCTGATCGCTTTCTGAATAGGAGCACAAGCAGAGTTTCTGTAAGTTATTTCTTAATACAGACTTTGCGATTTTAAAGTTTAATTTGTCTTGGTGTTTTTTTTTTTTGATGTTACTGGTCCTTTAAACTAAACCCTAACAATACATATGGGTAAAAATGCCATATTGATAATGAACTTATTGCACCAGCCTAAAGTTTCAGCTTGTCAATAGCAGCAATGATCCAGGACTTCAAACTTGTCACAGGGGGTCACCATCTTGGAAAGTGTCTGTGACACTCACATGCTCAGTGGGCTCTGATTGGCTGTTGAGAAGCTAAGCTTAGGGCTCGTCACTAATTATCCAGCTGAAAATGAGCTTCCCCTGTAATATAAGATGATGCTACAGGTTTGCTGATTATTAAATACTGATGCTAATTGCACTGGTTTCTGTGCTGCCATGTAGTAATTATGTGTATTAATTACTAATCAGCCTTATATTGTGACATTTCTATTCTATGTGTACTGTATATTGTGAGTGGCTCCCTAAGCTCAGTAAGTGACAGCAGCACAGAGCATGTGCAGTGAATCAGCAGAAAAGAAGATGGGGAGCTACTGGGGCATCTTTGGAGACACAGATCTTTACTGCTAAAGGGCTGTGGTTGCCTTGGGCTGGTACAGAAGCACAAAACATCATGTACAACATTTCTAGCTACTTCTTTAGTTAAGCTTTAGTTCTCCTTTAAGTGTCAGGAATCCTGCAGAGTTTAGATAAGCAAGGAGCAAGTGTAGAAAGCATCACAACTAATCCAGATCTACTGTATTTGTAGTGCAAGATGGAATTGCCCTTAACTTTGGAATTCATTGTGTAGTGAGTGGCATGCTGAGTGCAAGAGACATGGACCAGATGTGCAAGGGCTGTATTCCCACTAGTGTGACAAATTAAGTGCAAATTGGTGCAAAATAAAAAGCATTCTCCAGTATATGCTCCATATTTTGCACATGCTACCCTCTGTTGTAAATGTAAAGTAAGTGATAAACAGCAATTGACCAAGTACATTAGAAGACTGGACTGGATCAGTGAGTTGTACTTTTGATGCTGCCGACTTCATCCAAATGAAATGATTTCAGTTTGGGCTGGTACAATATTATCAAAAGTCGAACAGCTTCCTTGTGTAAACTTCAGTCATTTCCCCTTCCTTGTTTTTCTTCCTTCCCTGTAAATATTTTATTGTCACTCGTTATTTTGTCTCCGTCCAGAGAACGCCTGTTGACTGAAGATCCCGACTGATAGTCCCAAATACTAGACAATATGCCAAATGGCTTCAGCAGATTAAGTCTGTAGAGTTTTGCATCAAAGGAAACATTTGCTTGGACTGGGACTTTTGTCCTCTGGGTCTCTTGCTGTTGGCTGAAGTTCATGAACCTTGACCATGGCTGATGTTGAGGAATTCCATCAATTTCAGCAAGTAATGCTCATAGTGAAAAGGTCTGTTTTTGTAGAACAAGAATGTTCAACTTATCTTTAGTGGTTTTTACTAGTGATGGGCGAATTTCTCCTGTTTCGCCAAAAAATTTGCAAATTTCCCGTGGAAATCGTGAAATGGTCGAAAACTAGCGAAACTCAAATTTTGATGTGAGCGTCTATTTTGACGCCCACATCAATTTTGCGTACATTTTGACACTTGACAAATAGTGTTGATGCACAATGGTTTTGACGCGAGCGACTTTTCTGGAGGCTGCAGAGTACTGGAGACACAACTAAGAGAAGAGCAGGAGCTATAGGTGAAAGCAAAGAGAGGAATGACCTCAAACCCCATTGCTGAGTTTTGCACCTTCAGCTACACCTCATATAGATTGTCACTTTCCTTTATAGGAGTGTATAGGAGATCAGATCAGCATGCAAGGAGCTAAATCTTGTGCAAAACAATTATCTGTTCATCGTGTTTTGCACTTTTCCTCTTGAAAAAGGCTTTACGCCAAAACGTTGGGGTAATTCTCACTTTTTTTGAGATCCCCTTCCTTGTATTGCTTATATAATCTGGTTACAAATCAGTGGCATGTGTTTGATAATTACTATTGTTTTTACAAGTTGACTTTAATGTATACTTTTAAAAATGTATCTTTGTATGATAAATTAATAATCTATAAAGACATTTTTTGCAGTCCAGGTATAGGATCCATTATCCAGAAACCCGATATCCAGAAAGCTCTGAATTATGGAAAGGTCGTCTCCCATAGACTCCAGTTTGTTCTTGTACTGATACCAACTTAAGGCCCCCATACACGGGCCAATAAAAGCTGCCGATAGACCAAGTCATCCGACGGGCTTTCCCGATCGATATCTGGCCGAAAGTTGGCCAGATCTCGATCAGGCAGGTTAAAAAATCCAGTTGGATCGCGGCCACATCTATGCGTGTGTGTGATCCTGTGATCCGACTGCCCATTTCGGATGCATTGTGATCCGATTGTTGGGCCCAAGGGGGCATATCTGGGAGAGATCCACTTGTTTGGTGACATCGCCAAATGAGCGGATCTTTGCGTCTTTGGCCACTAGAGATGGCGCGAACTGTTCGCCGGCGAACTTGTTCGCGCGAACATCGGGTGTTCGCGCTCGCCGGAAGTTCGCGAACGTCGCGCGACGTTCGCCATTTTGGGTTCGCCATTGTTGGCGCTTTTTTTTGCCCTCTCACCCCAGACCAGCAGGTACATGGCAGCCAATCAGGAAGCTCTCCCCTGGACCACTCCCCTTCCCTATAAAAACCGAAGCCCTGCAGCTTTTTTTCACTCTGCCTGTGTGTGCTGAAGAGATAGTGTAGGGAGAGAGCTGCTGCCTGTTAGTGATTTCAGGGACAGTTGAAAGTTTGCTGGCTAGTAATCGTTTTGATACTGCTCTGTTATTGGAGGGACAGAAGTCTGCAGGGGTTTGAGGGACATTTAAGCTTAGGTAGCTTTGCTGGCTAGTAATCTACCTTCTACTGCAGTGCTCTGTATGTAGCTGCAGTGGGCAGCTGTCCTGCTTCTGATCTCATCTGCTGACTGCTGCAATAGCAATAGTCCTTGTAAGGACTGCTTTTATTTATTTTTTTGTTGTTTTACTACTACTACTACTACTACTACTACTACTACTATAAGAGCCCAGTGCTATTAGTCTAGCAGTGTTGGGGAGTGGGACTGGTGTGCTAATCTGCTGCTCCTAGTAGTTCAGCAGCACCAACTTTAATTTTTTTTTTTTTAATATTCATTCTTTTTTTATTTAACTTTTTTTTATTTTACTACCGCTGTAGTAGTGTATAAGTTGACCTTTTAGGCATTATTTGCCCTGTAGGCATTTTTTGCCCAGTGTGTTATTCAACCAACTGCTATCTAGCTGTGTGACCGTGTTCACATTCTGTCTAAATATCCATAATATTACCGTCTCCAGAAAAAACACCGGAGTGACTTTTTTCAAGCAGCCATAATAAATTTTACGTAATCCGTATCCATCGCTGTAGTAGTGTATAAGTTGACCTTTTAGGCATTATTTGCCCTGTAGGCATTTTTTGCCCAGTGTGTTATTCAACCAACTGCTATCTAGCTGTGTGCCCGTGTTCACATTCTGTCTAAATATCCATAATATTACCGTCTCCAGAAAAAACACCGGAGTGACTTTTTTTCAAGCAGCATTCTTATATTTTACGTAATCCGTATCCACCGCTGTGTATACGTTGACCTTGTAGGCATTATTTGCCCTGTAGGCATTTTTTGCCCAGTGTGTTATTCAACCAACTGCTATCTAGCTGTGTGCCCGTGTTCACATTCTGTCTAAATATCCATAATATTACCGTCTCCAGAAAAAACACCGGAGTGACTTTTTTTCAAGCAGCATTCTTATATTTTACGTAATCCGTATCCACCGCTGTGTATACGTTGACCTTGTAGGCATTATTTGCCCTGTAGGCATTTTTTGCCCAGTGTGTTATTCAACCAACTGCTATCTAGCTGTGTGACCGTGTTCACATTCTGTCTAAATATCCATAATATTACCGTCTCCAGAAAAAACACCGGAGTGACTTTTTTTCAAGCAGCATTCTTATATTTTACGTAATCCGTATCCACCGCTGTGTATACGTTGACCTTGTAGGCATTATTTGCCCTGTAGGCATTTTTTGCCCAGTGTGTTATTCAACCAACTGCTATCTAGCTGTGTGCCCGTGTTCACATTCTGTCTAAATATCCATAATATTACCGTCTCCAGAAAAAACACCGGAGTGACTTTTTTTCAAGCAGCATTCTTATATTTTACGTAATCCGTATCCACCGCTGTGTATACGTTGACCTTGTAGGCATTATTTGCCCTGTAGGCATTTTTTGCCCAGTGTGTTATTCAACCAACTGCTATCTAGCTGTGTGACCGTGTTCACATTCTGTCTAAATATCCATAATATTACCGTCTCCAGAAAAAACACCGGAGTGACTTTTTTCAAGCAGCCATAATAAATTTTACGTAATCCGTATCCATCGCTGTAGTAGTGTATAAGTTGACCTTTTAGGCATTATTTGCCCTGTAGGCATTTTTTGCCCAGTGTGTTATTCAACCAACTGCTATCTAGCTGTGTGCCCGTGTTCACATTCTGTCTAAATATCCATAATATTACCGTCTCCAGAAAAAACACCGGAGTGACTTTTTTTCAAGCAGCATTCTTATATTTTACGTAATCCGTATCCACCGCTGTGTATACGTTGACCTTGTAGGCATTATTTGCCCTGTAGGCATTTTTTGCCCAGTGTGTTATTCAACCAACTGCTATCTAGCTGTGTGCCCGTGTTCACATTCTGTCTAAATATCCATAATATTACCGTCTCCAGAAAAAACACCGGAGTGACTTTTTTTCAAGCAGCATTCTTATATTTTACGTAATCCGTATCCACCGCTGTGTATACGTTGACCTTGTAGGCATTATTTGCCCTGTAGGCATTTTTTGCCCAGTGTGTTATTCAACCAACTGCTATCTAGCTGTGTGCCCGTGTTCACATTCTGTCTAAATATCCATAATATTACCGTCTCCAGAAAAAACACCGGAGTGACTTTTTTTCAAGCAGCATTCTTATATTTTACGTAATCCGTATCCACCGCTGTGTATACGTTGACCTTGTAGGCATTATTTGCACAGTGTTTTCTTCAAACCGCCATCTAGCTGTGTGAGCTTGTTCACATTTTGTCTAAATATTGATAATATTATCGTCTCTAGAAAAACCACTTGAGTTACTTTTTTTCAAGCAGCATTCATATATTTTACGTAATCCGTATCCACCGCTGTAGTAGTGTATACGTTGATCTTGTAGGCATTATTTGCACACTGTTTTCTTCAAACTGCCATCTAGCTGTGTGTATTATCGTTTCCAGAAAAACCAACTGAGTTTTTGTTGTTGTTGTTTTTTTAAAAATAATGCCAGGCAAAGGCAGGCCGCCACGCAGAGGCCGTGCTAGGGGCCGTGCTGCTATGCAATCCTGTGGCCCTAGCAAATTGCCCAGTTTTAAAAAGCCAATGACCCTGAACTCCCAAAATGCTGAAGAGGTAGTTGACTGGCTTACACAGCACACCCCATCCTCTACCGTTTCTAACTTTACCACAACATCCTCCTCATCCTCCACTGCTATGGCCACCCCACGTAACACTTCCTCCACCACCGGTGCCCCTTCTTCACTGGAGTCAGAGGAGTTATTTTCCCATGAGTTTCTTGAACTGAGTAATGCGCAACCATTATTGGCAGAAGAAGATGAAGGAGATGAGGACGTTACACCAGATTTAATTCTGGCAGAGAACACGACAGAGATGGACATAATGATGAGTGATGAGGAGGAGGAGGAGGTCCCCGCTGCTGCTTCCTTCTGTGATGTGTCAGAAGAAATTGATGCATCTGAGGAGAATGATGATGAGGAGATTGATGTTTTGTGGGTGCCTAGTAGAAGAGAGCAAGAGGAGGGTAGTTCAGATGGAGAGACGGAGAGTCAGAGAGGCAGTAGGAGAATAAGACTTAGAAGAAGCAGGGAGGCCAGCCCGCAGGGATCAGTAGGGCAACAACATGTATCGGCACCTGTGTTCAGCCGGCCAACGCACCCGCCATTGCCGCCAATGCCGCCAACTTCTACTGTTACCGCCAGATCGCAGACTTCCAAAAAGTCAGCAGTGTGGCATTTTTTTAATGTGTGTGCCTCTGACAAAAGCATTGTAATTTGCAATGAGTGCAGTCAGAAACTGAGCCTTGGTAAGCCCAACAGCCACATAGGTACAACTTCTATGCGAAGGCACATGAGCGGCAAGCACAAAGCACTTTGGGAGCAACACCTCAAAGGCAACAGGCAAACTAAAAGCCACACTCCTTCTGGTCCAGCATCTTACTGCTCTACCTCTGCTCTCCTTGACCCATCTGAACCACCCTCCACTCCGCCTTCCACCTTGACCACCTGTTCCCATTCCCAGTCATCTGCCACCAGCCAAGTTTCTGTGAAGGCCATGTTTGAGCGTAAGAAGCCAATGTCTGACTGTCACCCCCTTGCCCGGCGTCTGACAGCTGGCTTGTCTGCACTCTTAGCCCACCAGCTTTTACCATACCAGCTGGTGGACTCTGAGGCCTTCCGCAAATTTGTAGCAATTGGGACACCGCAGTGGAAGGTACCCAGCCGCAATTTTTTTTCTAAAAAGGGAATACCACACCTGTACCAACATGTGCAGAGCCAAGTTACCGCATCTCTGTCACTTAGTGTTGGGCCAAAGGTCCATATGACTACTGACGCATGGTCCTCCAAGCATGGTCAGGGCAGGTATGTCACCTACACTGCCCACTGGGTGAACTTGGTAATGGCTGGGAATGGGAAGCAGGGAATGGGTAGCTCAACAACAACAACAACAGTGGAGTTGGTGTCACCGCCACGGATTGCACGCGGTTCTGCCACCACCTCTACTCCTCCATCGCTCTCTACCTCGTCTTCTTCCTCTTCTTCTTCTTACTCTGCTGCTGGGTCCTCCTTCTCCTCCTCCACACCTGTGCACCCCCAGCTCCCCCTAGGCTATTCGACGTGCCAGGTACGCCGTTGTCACGCTGTCTTGGGGATGACGTGCCTGGAAAGCAAAAACCATACCGGATCTGTACTCCTGTCATCTCTGCAGTCACAGGCCGATCGGTGGCTGACCCCACACCAACTGCAGATCGGAAAAGTGGTGTGTGACAATGGAAGCAATCTGTTGGCAGCGTTGAGACTGGGAAATTTAACACATGTGCCCTGCATGGCACATGTGTTAAATTTAATAGTCCAACGTTTTGTCTCCAAGTACCCAGGATTCCAGGACGTTCTCACCCAGTCCAGAAAGGTGTCGGCCCATTTCAGATGTTCCTACACAGCCATGGCACGCCTTGCTGACATTCAGCAGCGCTACAACATGCCAGTCAGGCGTTTGATTTCTGACAGCCAGACTCGCTGGAATTCAACGCTCCTTATGTTGGAACGTCTGCTGCAACAACAAAGGGCCGTCAACGAGTACCTTTTTGAACTGGGTGGTAGGACTGGATCTGCAGAGCTGGGGATTTTTTTCCCCCGTTACTGGGTGCTTATGCGCGATGCCTGCAGGCTCATGCGACCTTTTGAAGAGGTGACAAATATGGTCAGTCGCACCGAAGGCACCATCAGCGACCTAATACCCTTCGCTTTCTTCCTGGAGCGTGCCGTGCGACGAGTGACAGATGAGGCTGTAGACCAGCGTGACGAGGAGCTGGAAGCGCACGATTTATGGTCGCAATCACCAGAACGAACCCAGGCACCTGCTGCAACGCAGGGAGAGGTGCCAGAAGTGGAGTCAGAGGAGGAAGGTGGCTTTGTGGAGGAGGAGGAGGAGGACCAACAGGAGCAGGCTTCCCAGGGGGCTAGTGGTGACCTTTTGGGGACCCCTGGTCTTGTACGTGGCTGGGGGGAGGAGACCGTGGATGATGCAGTCCTTGATAATGAGGAAGCGGAGATGGATAGCTCTGCATCCAACCTTGTGAGAATGGGGTCTTTCATGCTGGCATGCCTGTTGAAGGACCCCCGTATCAAGAGGCTTAAGGAGAAGGACCTGTACTGGGTCGCAACGCTACTAGACCCTCGGTACAAGCATAAAGTGGCAGAAATGTTACCAACATACCACAAGTCCGAAAAGATGCGGCATTTACAAACCAGCCTGCAAAACATGTTGTACAATGCTTTTAAGGGTGATGTCACTTCAGGAACTCATCAACATTCCAGGGGCAGAGGTGCCAGTAATCCTGCCACGAGCACACCTGCAAGGACAAAGCCCTTTGGCCGGTCTGTAACATCAGACATGCAAATGTTTTTCTGTCCAAGGCAGCGCCACAACCCTTCTGGATCCACCCTCAAAGAACGCCTCGACCGGCAGGTAGCGGACTACCTGGCATTAACTGCAGATATCGACACTCTGAGGAGCGATGAACCCCTGGACTACTGGGTGCGCAGGCTTGATCTGTGGCCAGAGCTGTCACAATTTGCCATGAACCTCTTGTCTTGCCCAGCCTCAAGTGTGCTCTCAGAAAGGACCTTCAGTGCAGCAGGAGGGATTGTAACTGAGAAGAGAACTCGCCTAGGTCACAAAAGTGTCGATTACCTGACCTTTATTAAAATGAATGAGGGGTGGATCTCGGAGGGTTACTGCACGCCGGAAGACTTGTTCTGACTTCTATGCAGCTGTCCTTCTCTTCAAGCCTCATGACTCCACACACAGCTGTCCTTTAGCGTCCTCCTCCCTCCGCCACCGTTACAAACTAGGGTGCAAACCCTACTGGTTTAATTTTTTCTGGCCTCTGTGCTTCAGTGGCTGCGTCCAAAAAAACGGGGCAAACAATGTCTACAAGGTCAACGTATGGCGAAAAATTACTATTTTCAGCATTTATATGGCATATTTTTTCTGGCAACTGTGCTTCAGTGGCTGCGTCCAAAAAAATGCATATTTTCTGCATTTATATGGCATAATTTTTCTGGCCTCTGTGCTTCAGTGGCTGCAACCAAAAAAATGCATATTTTCTCCATTTATATGGCATAATTTTTCTGGCCTCTGTGCTTCAGTGGCTGCAACCAAAAAAATTTATATTTTCAGCATTTATATGGCATAATTTTTCTGTCAACTGTGCTTCAGTGGCTGCGACCAAAAAAATGCATATTTTCTGCATTTATATGGCATAATTTTTCTGGCCTCTGTGCTTCAGTGGCTGCAACCAAAAAAATTTATATTTTCAGCATTTATATGGCATAATTTTTCTGGCAACTGTGCTTCAGTGGCTGCGACCAAAAAAATGACTATTTTCAGCATTTATATGGCATATTTTTTCTGGCCTCTGTGCTTCAGTGGCTGCGGCCAAAAAAACTGGGCAAACAATGCCTACAAGGTCAACGACGTTGACCTTGTAGGCATTGTTTGCCCAGTTTTTTTGGCCGCAGCCACTGAAGCACAGAGGCCAGAAAAAATATGCCACATAAATGCTGAAAATAGTCATTTTTTGCCATACGTTGACTCAACGTATATGGCAAAAAATGACTATTTTCAGCATTTATATGGCATATTTTTTCTGGCAACTGTGCTTCAGTGGCTGCGTCCAAAAAAACTGGGCAAACAATGTCTACAAGGTCAACGTATGGCGAAAAATTACTATTTTCAGCATTTATATGGCATATTTTTTCTGGCAACTGTGCTTCAGTGGCTGCGTCCAAAAAAAACTGGGCAAACAATGTCTACAAGGTCAACGTATGGCGAAAAATGACTATTTTCAGCATTTATATGGCATATTTTTTCTGGCAACTGTGCTTCAGTGGCTGCGTCCAAAAAAACTGGGCAAACAATGCCTACAAGGGCAACGTATGGCAGTTGTTTAAAGAGAACAGTAGATTACTAGCCAGCAAAGCTACCTAAGCTAAAATGTCCCTCAAATCCCTGCAGACTTCTGTCCCTCCAATACAGAGCAGTATCAAGCAGATTACTAGCCAGCAAACTTACTATCATCTGTCCCTGAAATCACTAACAGCTCTCCCCCTACACTATCTCTTCCAAGCACACACAGGCAGATTTTTCAGATACATTTTTGCCCTTGATCCCCCTCTGGCATGCCACTGTCCAGGTCGTTGCACCCTTTAAACAACTTTAAAATCATTTTTCTGGCCAGAAATGTCTTTTTTAGATGTTAAAGTTCGCCTTCCCATTGAAGTCTATGGGGTTCGCGAACCGTTCGCGAACCGCTCGCATTTTTGCGCAAGTTCGCGAATATGTTCGCGAACTTTTTTTCCGACGTTCGCTACATCCCTATTGGCCACCTTAAGATGTAATTAATGCTTATTGGAAGCAAAACCAGCCAATGGGGTTTATTTAATGTTTATATGATTTTCTAGTAGACTTAAGGTATGATGATCCAAATTACACAAAGAGCCGTTATCCGGAAAGCCCTTGGTCCTGCGCATACTGGATAACAGGTCCCATACCTGTGCAACTTTTTTTGTGTGTTGATGTATTTCTTTAAGTGTGCAGGCGCATAACAGTAGAATTGCACTTGGTTGCAGAACAATGTGAAGAGAGGGTTCCTCACCCAACCTCTCACTATACCACTGTTACAATTGCCTACTAAAGTTCCCAGTGTACCCCTCAATTACCATCAATTCATTATAGGGTAATTGGGTGATGTAGGATCTACAAGGGAACAGTCTAATGAATTAATTACGCGCCTATCCCTATTTATTCACATATCAGATCGAATTTCCACCCTTTCTTTTTAATTGTTTTTAAGTGGTTTTACCAATTAATTCCCTCTTACAGTTCATGAATTTTAAGGAGTCAATAAAAGTTACATTTTATCAGGTTTCTCATTTGGAGTCATAAGTCGTGGGTTCAATCATGTATCAATGTTCACAATAAGCAACTTGCACTTTAAAAGTTTTTTATTCCACAATGAATTCACAAGATTTTTCACTTTATTAATTCAATTTTATTGATCACAAAATTTACTTTCACAAATCAACACAATTGATTTTTGTATAATCACGATGAATTAGTTGATCACAACATTTTTGGAAGACACAACCATAAATACAATTTTGCAAACAGATGTACTCCTTTCTTTTTGTCTCTCTCTTTGAGCACTGAATTAATTGTTCCATACAGTGTTCAGGACTAGTGTGTAGCAGATCTAAATACCTAACAATACTAATGCGCTGTCACTGAGTACAGTATGTCACATTCAGTAGAAGTAATTGCTACAGTTCTTTGGAACCTAAACAGGTGCAATTTGTTAAGGAAGTAAACTGATCTAAGTGGTGAAATTGTGTCTTAAATAACACAGAAATGGTCACATCAAAAACTAAGCTTTTCACTTCCTTTTATTGTCTGGGTGATCAGTGCCGCAAAGAGACAGACATATGGACTGGGCACCATATACATCAAAGCTCCACTTCCTAAAGGGAAGTTATTAGTGTAGAATAAGAATAAGATAATGTAGAATAAGATAATGTAGAATAAGAATGCTCAATCAGGGACTTTATTTGAATTCCTGACATTCATGTCGCCCGTTTGCTTTGTGCTGTACAACTGCAACCCCAGTCACCGAGGCTCATGTAAGAACAGTTACTTACAATGTTGGTGATTTATTATATTATAAAATGTTATGCAATAGGTACAGTGTCATCCAACAGCCTTTGCAATGAAAGGTTTGTAATGAAATATATCAAACTATATAGACAAACTGCAGTACAGATATGGGACCTGTTATCCAGAATGCATGGGGCCTGGGGTATAACGGATCTCTCTGTAATTTGGATCTTCATACCTTAAGTCTAATAGAAAAACACATTAAATAAACCCAATAGGCTGGCTTTGCTTCCAATAAGGATTAATTATATCTTAGTTGGGATCAAGTACAAGGTACAGGTATGGGACCTGTTATCCAGAATGCTCAGGACCTGGGGTTTTAACGGATAATAGATCTTTCCGTAATTGGGATCTTCATACCTTAAGTCTACTAGAAAATCATGTAAACATTAAATAACCCCAATAGGCTGGTTTTGCTTCCAATAAGGATTAATTATATCTTAGTTGGGATCAAGTACAAGGTACAGGTATGGGACCAGTTATCCAGGATGCTCGGGACCTGGGGTTTTAACGGATAATAGATCTTTCCGTAATTTAGAAAATCATGTAAACATTAAATAAACCCAATAGGCTGGTTTTGCTTCCAATAAGGATTAATTTGTCTTAGTTGGGATCAAGTACAAGCTACTGTTTTATTATTACACAGAAAAAGGAAATGGTTTTTAAAAACTTTAATTTTTTGAATAAAATGGAGTCTATGGGAGATGGCCATTCCGTAATTCAGATCTTTTTGGAGAATGGGTTTCTGGATAACGGACCCCATACCTGTACATGTATTGTATTTTTTTTACCTTTTCCCAATATGGCCATGGCAGTTTTACAGCTCTTGTGTGTTGTCTGGTAAACTGCCTATACGGACTGAAACCCATTCAAATGGCACACACATTACTGGCTGGTTATTATACAGATGATTCACATTTCCTGATTGACACGTATACTTTTGGGCTGGCCAGTATTGTACATATAATAATGACAATTCCTGTTTAAAGTTGCACTCAGACAAGGCAATGCAATGACTCTACTGTTTATAAGGCTTAAAAAGAACTAAGTAGAGTTGTTCAGCCTCTTGTGTCTGTAGCCCACCCTTGAGTGCACTTTAGCTGTGTATTGTTGCAGTGTGTGACCAGGCTAAGGCTACTGTGCCACTGACCTACTGATACTTTAGTAACTCCCAGCAACTCCCGGTACCTCAGGTAGAAATAATCCATCACAGAAAAGGTTTTCTTGCAGCAAATTAACTGATTTATTGATTTATTTACAGCAACAAGATAGTAAAAATATTCTCAGTCGCTACAGTCCAAGCAAAGTCAAATGTAGAAATCACAAATCCCTCTCAAGGGGCAAATAAACAGCATACAAATGACCACACTCCTGGGTAATTCTGTCCTGAGATTTAAGTGCTGCTCCTACGGATCCTCCATCTGGGGTATTGTGTCTTGGCACCCTACCTGGTCCTCAACTCTCCACTGATCTCTCTGAGCTAGTGGCTCACATACGTCAGGGTCCTACTCCCACTATTTTGGTTAACCTCTAGGCATTTTGGTGGCCAGCAGATTTTTGCCCCCAAAAAATTTGAAATTGAGGAAAGTCAATGAAAAATAAGAGAATGCTTAAGAGTGATTTGATACTGGGGTGCAGGACCCAAAATCTGGTAAATTCCCACTTCTACACAACTTAGTCCCATAGCATGCTGGGTATTGCGTTCTTTCATTGAACTTGGCAGTCTGCAAATTATTAAACAAAAACGACATTAACATGCACTGGGAGAAGCAGGCTTGGCACATTAGGGCAAGAAAAAACGTTGGCTGGTTTCCAAAGTACAAACCAGCCAAAGGCCCAAAAAGTAGCCCAAATCTCTACCTTGGCTAGTTTGTACTTTCAAAACCCACCTGAGCTTCAAATTAGTAGCCCATTTTGTCCTGAAAACTGCCAGCCTGGCAGCCGTGCTGGAGAGACCCTAAGCACAGGGTGCTGTACCCTTTTATAGTTTCACATATTACCCCCTAGTGGACAAACCATAGCCTAGTAATTCCAAGTGGACCCAGGAAGTGGAGACATAGCTGCTGTATACACCAAAGGACCACCTAGGTGTCCTTATACACAGGGGGAACTGCCTGAGCCACTATACCAAAACTCGAGGTCCCTACATGCCATTTTGGAAGTTTCAATTTGAATTAACTGTTCTATGATTATGGCATAGCCTCAAGGCAAGGACAGCAGGGCATTTATGCAGTGCCTACCATAAGCAGGGTCTCTGCTGTGCCTTGAAACCCCTGGTGCTTCCATATTCCACATCATGTAAAACATACAAGAGATAGACATGCCAAGGAATGACCACGTCCTGCCCATGTTCCTCTTTGCATTTGAGTCTTGCAGCAGGAGGAACAACTTGGGCATAACTGAGTGCATAACCTGCCCGTGTATATGTGTAGTGTTTAGTAAATCTTCTGATGTTTGGAATGTACAAGGCTCAAGTGGAGCTGTTCGGTTTAAAATCTATACCTAAAGGGGTTGTTCACCTTCGATTTAACTATTTGTATGATGTAGAGAGTGTTATTCTGAGACAATTTGTAATAGGTTTTCATTTTTTATTACTTGAGTTTTTTGAGTTATTTAGCTTTTTATTCAGCAGTTTGCTATTTCAGTAACCTGGTTGCTAGGGTCCAAAGTCTGGAAGTTTGGATATTTGGCTCTGAACTATTAGGCTGTATCTGTGCTATAAAACCAGCTGTTCTGGATGCATAGTTGACCAAAGGGACATAAAGGAGTTATTTGTATGTCTCCGCCCATAATGAGAGTTCAACATCTTAAAATCTAATAGTGTTCATTAAACTGCTATTGCATTGCAAATTTTAATTGCGCTCTCTTAAGAAGAGCTTGAAGGTGTCGTAATCTTTTGGAGCAAACATAACGACTTTTTCAGTAAGTTTTATTACATTTACTGCGTATTGGGGCAAACTATAAAATTTGCAAACGGTCTTCCACTGTCGGAAGTGGTCGCTAAACAGTTTCCGGTTTTGCAAAAGCTATATTCAATCCGCACATAGCAAAATTTGTTCGCGCATAACTTTTCGCATTGCGAATAGTTTTTCCGTTACCGACTTTTATTACATTCCCCACTTGTGTTTTCAGAAGGCCTTATGCTGCTAAAAGGCAATAACAAATTCTGTACCCGCTTTACACTGAGCCTTTTTTGGGATCAAGAACTATTCTGAAATGTCAGGTTTGGCATTAATTAAGTCCTATAAGCGTCTCTTTTTTCCTTTCCTATATTTAAATGCATGAAGTCATCTGTTTGCCTGGGAGTTGTTGGAGAGCTGCCACGTTTGCATTCCACTGGAGCCCACAGAGCGGCACTTGGCCACGTTCATATAAATTATAAGTGACACCGCTTTCCTCTATGGCACTCGCTAGATGTCAAACAAGCGGCAGCCGCACAAAATGCCTGCGGTAAATACAAAACAGCGGTGGTATTATGATTACAAGCTTGTTGTTTATCCCCAAACCCACTAGGCCTGTGGAACCCTCCCATGTTCAGATAATAAGAGAGGAAAAGGGCTTGAGAGTTTGGAAAGAAAACTAAATAAATGCACTGCACTTCCCATTGTGTAACTGACACAAATAGGCAAAAACAGTCAGTGGAAGGTTGTACCTTGTCTCTGGCCCGTGTTAGCGGGGACTGCACATTCAATAACATTCAGTAACCCTTTACATGCCGCAGCTCATTTATAGAGAACTGCACTATTGGTTTAATTGTATCGTAGATACATTGTATTTGATTCAACTTTAAATCTTAAGTTGTGCTCATTGCTCTGCTCCTGGGTTCAGTTCCAACAGGAAACCAAGAATAAACTGTTGGTGGTTTCATCTACCGGAACCTAATCTCATATGGTGCAAATTCACTAAGCGCTGAAGCGCCGAACGCTAGCGTTTGGCATTTTTCGTTACTGTGCAAATTCACTAACGAACGCTGGCGTAATTTCGCTAGTGTTACTTCGCACCCTTACGCCAGGCAAATTTTCGCTAGCGACGTAACTACACAAATTCACTAACTTGCGCAGTGTACTGAACGCTACCTTTTACGCTAGACTTCCTTCGCCACCTCAGACCTGGCGAAGCGCAATAGAGTAGATAGGGATTGTTTCAAAAAAAGTCAAAATTTTTTCTAAGTCCCAAAAAACGCTGGTGTGCTTTCTACATGATGGGTGATAGGCTGAAAAAGATCGAAAATATTTTTGGGGCTCCCCTCCTTCCCCCCTACATTTCCTGACTCATGGCAACTTACCTAGACAGTGGGCACATGTGTAGGGCAAAATAAAATTTTTATTTGCAGATTTGAAGGTTTTCTAGGCATTTGTAGCGCTGATACGTATTCCTCCATTGAAATTTGAATTTGGCGCCGTATGCAAATGTACCATCGCTAGCGAAACTTCGCTCCGCTTGGCGAATTAATGCTAGTGCAACTTCGAAAACTTATGCTACCCCTGTGCGCAACTTCGGATTTTAGTGAATTTGCGGAGTGCTGGCGAAAATACGCCTGCCGAAGTGTGGCGAAGTGCGGCGAAGTGCAGCGAAGTTGCGCCTGCGCAACTTCGAATCTTAGTGAATTTGCCCCATAGAGCAATGCTCATATATAAGATTTTTAGCATAAACGGATGCTTTTATTTTTATGTCAGAAATGCAGAGCCTTGGGAAGCATTCAGCCACACAGAGGGAAAAGTATCACAGATGGCTTCAAGTCACAGCTTTTTTTAGGTGACCTGTTTTACAATTTACATGACATCTGCAAATACCATAAGATGCACTTAGAGTTACTTGTAAGAATGAGTAAAAACTAATACGCCCAAAATGTTCTGTGTAGTCAGCAATTACGTCGTCTGAACTGCTGAGAAAACAGAAGGATAATTGAGCTTGGTCATCTCTTGTTCTGATTTAATATATGGAACATTTCTATATTTTTTAATACACCTTTAAGACTCCCAATCATCTGCCGTGGGTTATCTGTTAGGAAATAGCTCTGGGGGTCTTAAGGTCCTTTAGAAATATTCAGCAGCTTATCTGCCTGTGTGTGGGGGCTTCCGACGGGTCTCACCGATCGATATCAGGAAAGATCCGCTCTTTTGTCGAGGTCGCTAAACGAGTGGATCTGATTGTGAATGGCCACCTTTAAATTAACTTTAAGTATGTTATTGAGTGCCCAATTCTAAGCAACTTTTCAACTGGTCTTTATTATTTATTTGATCTAATTCTTCAGTTATTTGCCATTTTCCAGCTTTCAAATGGAGGTCACTGACCCCATCTATAAAACACATGCTCTGTAAGGCTACAAATGTATTGTTATTGCTACTTTTTATTACTCGTCTTTCTATTCAGGCCTCTCCTATTCATATTCCAGTCTCTTATTCAAATCAGTGCATGGTTGCTAGGGTAATTTGGAACCTAGCAACCTGATTGCCAAATTAAAAAACTGGAGAGCTGCTGAATAAAAAACTAAATAACTCAAAAACCACAAATTGTAAAAAAGTTGTCTCGGAATATCACTCTACTAAAAGTTAATTTAAAGGTGAAAAAAAAACGACCAATCTCCTGGGTCACAGCCTGTAGTACTAATGCTCCCAGCACCATAATGGCAAGTGGATATTCTAGCTGCTGGAACCTGCCATAGACTGTTGTTAGTTCAGGAACTTCTATTGTTCCATCTGTTACTAATTAGATCAGTGGCGGACTGGGACACCAGGGGCCCACCCAAAAACCTTAGACCAGGGGCCCCACTCTCAAAACTATTATTTTTCCTCTACTTACTCAACCTCTATTCTCCTAGGGGCAAATTCACTAAAGCGCGAAGTGCCTAACGCTAGCGCAAATTCACCAGTGTGACGTCATTTTCGTTACTTCGCTGATTTACTAACGGGCACTGGCGTAAATTCGCTAGCGAAGTGGACCTACTCTAGCGCTACTTCGCGAAGTGCCTAACGCTGGCGCAAATTCGCCAGCATGACGTCATTTTGTTACTTCGCTGATTTACTAACGGGCACTGGCATAAATTCGCTAGCGAAGTGGACCTACTCTAGCGCTACTTCGCACCCTTACACCAGGCGAAGTTGCGCTATGGTGAAGGGACGATGTAACTACGCTTATTCACTAACTTGTGCATTTTTCTGAACGTTACCTCTTGCGCTAGACTTGCCTTCGCCACCTCAGACCAGGCGAAGTGCAATAGAGTAGATAGGGATTGCTTCAAAAAAAAGCTGTCCCATAAAACGCTGGCGTCTTTTCCTTTTTAAAGGGTGATAGGCTGAAAAAGATCGTAAATTTTTTGGGGGGTACTCTCCTTCCCCCCTACATTTCCTAACATATGGCACCTAAACTATACAGTGGCACATTTTATACAGTAAAGCTTTCTCAGCCTTGTGTAGTGTAATATATTTGCGCATACATATACGTCCATTGTACTTTAACTTGGCGCCGTATGCAAATTAGGCATTACTTCGCTTTGCTTAACGAATTAACGCTAGCGCAACTTCGCAACCGTTCGCCTCCCTGAGCGCAACTTCGGATTTTAGTGAATTAGCGGCGCCCTGGCGAAACTTCGCCTGGCGAAATGCAGCGAAGTTTGGCGAAGCCGTCGCTAGCGCATTTTCGCTGCTTAGTGAATTTGGCCCCATGTCTCTTTTCTTTACATACTATAATCGATAATTCCATCCATTTAGCCTCTTTTACTCATAGAAATAGGGAATGACCATGAAAAAGGCCAAATGTTCAGCAGCACAAGGGCCCACTGACACCTTGGAACACCGGGAGTTTCCCTGGTATCCCTGTGGGCCAGTCCAACACTGAATTAGATGCAATTAATGCAGGGGAAGCTGACAGCTACCTCTACATTGAGCTGGCAGTTATTCCTGGGTTCCCACTGCATAGTAGACTTGTGCCTAAAGAATCACAACCAGATGTCATTTTGACACCAGAAATTAAAGCATCAATTTTCAAAACACAAGGGTAATTGTCCAAGGCGCATATCCGCCTGGTGATTACTGTATGCTGGAATTGTGGGGAGAACACTACATTCTGGGTAAAAAATATGGTAAATTGTGGCAGAAATTGCACAAACAGTTTACATGGTTATATACAAGTAGAAATGTGAATGGGAAATTAAACTGTAAGGTCCACTGTGTCTGGAACACGTGCCAATAATTAAAAAACACTAGGGCTCATTTAGCTTGGGTTATACCACTGCAATACTGAGATATCAAGCTCTGGGGAACCAAATCTGGGTCACCTGATGGGCAAGACCTTCTATAGATAAGCAAAAAAACCCTGATGGAGCTTCACTTGGGCCTGAAAACTATAAATTAAAAATATATTTAAAAATATAATTTTTTTTAAATGGACCTTACACTTACAGAGACGTAACTTCCAGGTCCTGGGCCCTCCTGCATAAAAAAAGATCTTGGCCCATACTTAAAAGGGTTGTTCACCTTTGACTTAAATTCTGACACAATTTATAATTGGTTTTCATTTTTTATTATTTGTGGTTTGCAATGTCAGCAGTTTGGTTGCTAGCAAAACAAATAAACTATGGAAAATAAACAATGAAGACCAATTGAAAAGTTGTTTAGAATTGACCATTTATTTACATATTAAAATTAACTTAAAGGTGAACGACCCCTTTAATGAAAAAATACTTTTGTGACTGCTTGGACGACACCTGCTGTCCCCTAAACATATCCAGTCACTTTTCATCGAGTATGAACCAGATGTAAATGACATTTTTCAGAATGACTACATGAAATAAACAATTCTGTGGTTTCCTGTTATTATAGAAAACATAGATTACGTTTAAGTGTCATTCTGCTCACCCGCCCCCTCACTGATTGCTTTGTCTACGTGCTCACAAACCCATTGCTTTTTTTTCTGGAAAATAAATGAACATTATGTCTTTCAGTACCTTCATTCATATTAATGGGCCCGTTCCTTTCAACAAAGGGACAGACAGGAGGATCACTACGCTGACTCTTTAGAGCACATTATAAGGGTGTGGATGGCACCATTGCGTTTCCTAAGTAACACACAATGGTCTGACATTCCAGGGGGACATTCCTCTTGCAACTGCCCAAAGGAAACTGTAACATTATCAAGTCTGAAAAAGGATAATGAGATCATATAACATAAAATGCATTTGGTGTAGAATAACAGAAATAGCATGAACTAGCTAGAAATCTATAGCTTAGGTAGAAAATGAGGGCAAAACCAGAATTTGACAGCAAAAAAGAAAAGCAAAATGTTTAAGTTGCAGATATCAGCACATGTTTAATGTGAGCATTATTTATCTGGCTCATGATGAACTTAGGTATAGTCCATACTGCCCCTTTAAATTCCAAGTACAGCTTGTACAGAGTAGGGCTTTTATCCAAACAAAAGGAACGATTCGATCCAGGAAATTATTCTTCTGGCCAAAAGGAAATAATGAAAGGTTCTGCTTTCCTAATGGAAAGGTGAGGCTGGTGAGTTAAGGAGGGGGGAGTCTTTATTTTTCTTTGGGTCATGATGCCAAATGGTGCAGTAAAGAGTCATAACACATTATAAACCTCATAGACGTGTCTTTTTAAAGCCACCTTAACTATATAGTACAGGTGTGGGATCCATTATCCGGAAACCCATTATCCAGAAAGCTCTGAATTGCAGAAAGGCTGTCTCTCATAGACTCCATTTTGTCCAAATAATCTAAATTTTTAAAAATGATTTCCTTTTTCTCTGTAACAATAAAACAGTAGCTTGCACTTGATCCCAACTAAGATATAATTAATCCTTAATGGAAGCAAAACCAGCCTATTGGAGTTGTTCAAAGTTTACATGATTATCTAGTAGAATTAAGGTATGAAGATCCAAATTACAGAAAGATCTGTTTTCGGAAAGAACCTGGCCCTGAGCATTCTGTATAACAGGTCCCATCCCTTTAACAAATGTATGCTTAGATTAGCTCCTTGTTGTATCTTCATCTCTGGAACCCAAGTTACAACTCACTTACCTAGTGTATAGAACGGGGCACCATGGGAGGGATACCTTTATTTCACAAAAAATGCTGATTTTAAGCAGAGCAGCAGTGTATATTTAAAAACACTATGCCTGCGACCCCCAAATGGTTGGATTGGGTTGGTGGGACACCAAGAAAAAAAACGGTGGGCCCCAGGCCCTCGGGGGCCCTGCTGGCCCAGACCCACTGTTGTCACTGCCCCAAACCTTAGCTCTGGTCACAAGCACGAGCAGGAAGAAGTTGCACACAGGGGATCTGAGATGTCTTTGCGGCTGGGTCGGTCCCTGGGCCGACCCTGCCCCCAAATATACTTGTGAAATTTCACTAGACAATGGAAGAACTCACACTCCAAATAATCAGATATGATTCTACAAGTTGAATGGGTGTGGAGGATATTATATACATGGATTAATAGCTTCTTTTCAGCTATAATATCCAATTACATCTATCCTTCTTTGGGCACTCAAGGTATTAACATTTTCAGACTGGTATGGATCTACATATGGAGGAAATTACATTGTATTTATACAAGGAAACTTTGCCTAGCTTGGAATTATTTACATTAAGCTATAAATGCCTGGGATCTTAACATTCTGTATATTAAATTGTGTTATCAATCTGAACTACTCTGTGAGGAATGCATGAGAAAGAACATTCTCTTCAAACACAGAGAAAACTAAAAGTACAGCTCTTGTGTGTTATAGATGGAGCAGTCATGTTGTCCACATCTGTCATACCCATTCCCATTGAAATGAATGGTGCACCATATACGCCATTGAATCCCGCCCGCACCGCCAGTATAAGTACGTTAGCCTAGAAGTGAATCCCAAGAAATCATTCATCATTGGAGTCATTTATACATGAGTGCTGGTTAATCAGCAACACAACAAAGGTATGGATCACAAATGGAATGTGCAGTCATTTGTCATGTAATAAAGCAACTGTTCATTGTTTGTTGAAGAACTAGGGTGCGACTGAAGTGGGTTACCAAGGCAATCCCATTTTAAACACTATGGTATGGAAATCAGTTTGCCCTTGCCTCCTGTTTACTTACAGTATCATTCCCAATGGGTATCCTATATGAACCACTAAATGAACTGGGCATATAGAAGTATGGCAAACTGAATGGTGCCTCACAATAGTCACACAACACATCACAGTTTATCTGTACAGAGGGACCAGGTTCCTTGAACCTTTTCCAGCTACAACTGTTAATCTTAATGAACTGTTGATGAGCTGTTGATCAAGGATAGATTAGAAATAGGGCATTTGGAGCTTAATTTTCACTTTGTTTTACAAACCAGGCCCAGACTTTAAAATAAAGTGCTAGTAAATTTACACATGTGTAGCATAGTACATAAACAGCTTCAGTAGAATAGTATAAGTAAAAAGGAGGCCAAGTTCCTTACTTCTCCATCATCCCTCCTTGAGTCACATCACAGTTATTGAATAGTCCTGTTATAAGTCTCTGTCCCAGAGTATCATAGGGTATTAAGTGTTTCTTAGGTCAGTTCTGGCATTTCTAATTCCAAAACCATTGTCAAAGAACATTTACTGAGTCTTATTTTAATATGTCCTGTTCAAGAACAATGTCATTCAGCCTTTGGTTTGGCAAGGACAGCTGCAATATAATATATAAAACATTTTTGTGGTAGCTATATATCATAAATATAAAATATCTGGATATCACATGTTTTCCAAGTGGGGATTGATTAGTGTCTCACAATGAGAACATCTTCATAACTGTGAGAAGAGTCAGGGATATCAGCAAAGAGCCTTGTTGTAGGGTTTCTCCACTGTTCCCACTTCTAAAGCTGGACACATGGACTGATGATCCCCGAAATGCGGCTTTTCCTTGGGACTGAATGACGCTATCTGAAGCACAGCCAGCTACTCTGATGGTAGATCCTAGAGGTAGAAAAAATATTAAGCTGTTTAGTATTCAAGCAAGATCAATATTCCACAAACTCAATAGACAATAGGACAGCATTCTGCTACAACACTGCAAGAACTTGCATAAACCTATCTAATGTGTTTGAAGTAATAATCTGGGTAACGCTCATCATTTAGTTATAAGAATCTGCCTCTATGATCATTCATAGCAACCAGAGGGCAAATTTTGCCATTAGACCTTTTTATGGGGCAATTCCACCTAAAGCTGTGAGGAAGGGGGTTGGTTACCACAGTAAATGAAATGTATTTATCCATCACTTGTTCCTGGTCCAGTGCCAGAACAGGTTATGACACAATCTCTTTGAAAGGGCATCTTAAACCATGGGCAGGGAGCATGGAAGAGATGTAACCTTCCTTTTCCTATTCATGAGGCTGTTTAGTGAGAATTCTTGGTCAACCTGTTCCTGTAATTGGCATAGCCGTTGCCATGTCTATGTGGAGCAGGAGGTCCAATTTCCAAAACCCACCAGCACTCCCTGGCCTCTCAGGTAGGAGGTCCCCCCTCAGGGCTAAAATATTTAGTGCGAGTACAGTGCGAGCTGGACCCTCTGATAGTGGTCTCTGCCAGCTCTTTGGTAGTCTGGTGAGTTGGCAGTTGCAAGTTGTCCTCACAAGAAAGGCCAACCAAACTGACTACTTTTGCATCTCTGTTTCTCCAGTGAAATATACTGTTTGTTGCAGGAAAAAATTTATGCTAATATGATATATTATTCTTACTCTTCATGTTTCCTTATTTTCAGGGACGATCCTGGCCCCTCCGATGCCTGAGGCAGCAGCAGTTGCTGCTGCCCCTCTTCCCCTGAAAATTCCCTCTTAAAGTACCAGGATCAGCATTTTTGCCGCCCCCTGGTACCTAGTGGGGCGCTGCCGCCTGAAACGACAGCCTCAACTCGCCTCATTGGCGAAGCACCCCTGCTTATTTTTAGTGCAAACATTATTATTACATGCACTTTTGAACAACAGAAATACACACGGATGTTACGAGTTATGAATGCAGCACTGTAATTAAGATCCTCTGTTTGCTCTCATATAATAGAAGTATTCTGTTCAGTATAAAGGGCTTTGTTATGTCATAGTATCTGCCTTGTATTGTGTTGGGCAAATCTTTTGTTATGTACACAACTCAAAGAGCTAAAATTTTAAGTCACCTTTCCTGTGCTCTCTGTCCTGTTGTTATACAATACAAGTCCTCTTGTGGTACAGTGTTGCCACCCACCCTTGCAGGACGAGTATAGAAGTTATTTACTAAGACCCAGGGTAAAAGTGCAACAGCACTAAGGGGAACAAGCACATGTCCCTTAGTCAGGGTTGAACTGGACACTGGGAAAAAAACCTAGTTGGCCCCACCAGCCCAGACCCCTAAAGCCATTGCCACAGCCCACAAATGCTCTACCTGGCCCTGGTTGAGTCCGTGAGAAGGTAGAGGGGATAGAGGGACAGAGGGAGGTTTGCAGCTGGGTTGGGGTGGAGGGGCTTTATGGCTGGGATGTGGGCCCCTGAGGCAGCAGTCCCAGTTGTCCCAGGCCCCTCAGTCTAATGCGGTCCTTAGTGCTCATGCAGACAGCACTTCTTCTTTGGGTTTGGCTGCCCACTGCACCTCGTGCTTGATAAGGAAGTCCATATAAATGATGCACAAAATAAATGGGTGTCTATGTGTCTCACCCCTCCAGCCCCTCATGAATACAGTGCGGCTGACCACAGTCAGCACTGTATCCATGGGGCAGCCGCAGGTCTCTGCACTTCAAAGCGAAGGGACCTGTGGAAATTTGTCAAGGGCACTAAGTGTAAAAAATGCCACATTGCACCCATTGTTTGCACCGTTTACTGCCTTCCATGTAATACATGATAATAAATGATCCTTAACTTGAATTCCAACCACCAGACAGGCCAAACTTAAAATCACATAAATATTTAATTTTAACCAAAGACATCTTTCTTAACGAGGAAGAATGTTCATTATATTTTTATTAAATCTTATATCATGTTCTTCATATCTCCAGCACCTTTCTGCTTATGAACAGCTTAGTAAAGTTGGGAGATGATACATTTTCTTAGCAGGGGCATAACTATAAAATTAGAAGCAGACCCTGTTGCTGCATGGGGGCCCAGGAGGTATAGGGGTCCCATGAGGCCCTAATTCAAATACAGTTTCAATATATATATATATATATATATATATATATATATATATATATATACAGATGCAGCCACTTTGGTTTGTCTGTTTGACACAGAATAACTAAACACAGATATCCCATTTATCTCATTTGACACAGAAAACTGTGTTACAACATCCCATCTAATTAAAGCATTCACCATTATGAACAATGGTGCTTTGGTATGCTAATTAAAAGGTTAAATGCATTAAATGGGTTAAGATGACTTTAGATAACACAGTTTATTCAATTAACTCTGAGTTATGATGCATTTAACTCACAAATCCAAGTGGCTGCATCTGTATATATATATATATATATATATATATATATATATATATAGATATATAATATAAAACAAGTCAACCGCTAAACATTTTGGGTGCCATAAAAATAATATGCTGTGGGGCCCAGTAATATCCAGTTACACCATGTTTCTAAGGCTCAACTCGAGAGAAGAATTCCAACTTTTCATAGTTTGTTTTTCAATTGAGTGAACGTTTATACAAACAGATCGGACGTTTTCCCCCTTATATGTACATGAAAGATTTATAAGTTAAATGTCTTCCAGATTTCATTTTTGCTCTGACATTCCGAGAATCACTTTAATCTCCTACCAGTTATCTAGGGAGATGTTTGTTATGTTGGAGCTCATCAGTTGCACCCACCCTTCTAATCAGTTCTTGCCAAGGATCTAATATCTGCCAGAGAGGAAGAACCTTCCCAGAGATCAGAACTTTAATATGTGATCACAATGATCCCTCCAGCCTTTTCAAGGAGAGATGAGGAGGACAATATGTATAGAGAAATAGTTCCGGAGTCGGAATGCTCCTGTTTGATGTTAACAATAATGCGGATGACATGCAGTAACAGCAGCACATTGTTCAGATCTAAATATAACCGGCTCATCAGCGGGGGGCTTCTCTGTGCCAATCAACAGCAAAATGTCATATACATAGGATATGGCTCTACTAACAATAACAGAAGTTACCTAAGGCCAATTCAGGTCATGTTAATTCAGTGTTTATAACAACTTAATTTAACAATTACAATGGCCTGTTCCATCCGGATATGCAGTTTTCACCCTGACAGCCATTTCCAAAAACCAAGCTAGTGGATGGAAACCAGACAGGAGGCAACCCTACCTACTTCCAAGCATAATTTTGATTAATAAATATTATAAATCACAAGAATAATTATAATTATCATCGCTTTGTGCTACATATAACACTCATCACTCGTTTGCTTCCCATGCTAGTAAATAATGGAACCTTGCTCCACTCGTGCGCTTCACAGCATTAAAACATTTGCTGGGAAAGCACAGAACCCAGATATTACAATAGCAACCAGTCTGTAAGGTTTTACTGACATTAAAAATAGTATTGCATCAAAAATGATGACGCTTCTGTATAAATAGAAAGTCAAGTTCCTTCTAGCCATTCATGTATAATATTAATTGTAGTACAGTAGGGGGAAGTTCTAAAGGAAACTATGTTTTGCTTTGTTGCACAATGAGATACAGAGAACTTGGGAAATAATGAGCTTCCCTCCCATTCACTATCAATGTTTTTTAGCTCAAAAGCATACAGGAAAAACAAGTGCACTGGAAAAGTTTCACTTAGATGCTCAATATAAGACATTTAATCTACTCAAGGTTTTTTTGTGCCTTTTCAACTTAAAATTGACTGGTTTGCCAAAATGATTGGCAAATCTGTAGTTTTAGGTAATTATGATGTTGACCTCAGAGCCAGTATGTTATCTTAGGTTCAAAACCCCTAAGGATCAAGGTAGCCTTCTTCTTATCAAATGGTATGACAGGGCACCATTGTAGCTACCATGTAGGAGGCTGCATTGTACAAACACTCCATTTGCACCCTGCTTTGAATGTAATATATGATCACCCCCTCATAGTTTTTGAATGGAGAATTGGCAGACATGGGCATCATCTTCCAATGGTGCCCTTGTCAGGGGGTACTTCAGTCAGGGGCCCCTTGAACTCTGATAGGAAAGTCAATGGCCGGTAAAATTACTTTGACGGGCGTCAATTTTGACGCCCGCAACAATTTTTATACAGGCGCCTATTTTGTCTAAATGCATTAAAATCAATGGGCGTCCGAATAATTTTGACACTTGTCAACTTTTATGCACGCAACCTTTCTGACGCACGGCTCAATTGTTTTGATGCAGCGGATTTTTCGCCAGCGAATTTTCGTTCCAATTTTTTTATCAGATTATTACTTTAATTTAATTTAATTTAGAATTTATTCACCCATCACTAGAAATCATAATTGGTGGGTTGTGGAAGAGGCAGAGGTTAAGGGGAGTGAGCAGGGGGCATAATTTGGGAGTGTCTGGGGTTGAACAGGGGTGTGACCATGTGTGCAAGAGGCATCTAATTTTTCATTAGGCCTCAAATTTCTTTTTGGCACCTAGGGGATCCAGGTGACCAGACAGTTAATAATTGGGACTCCCTGGGGAGAAGTCACTGCTACTCTTCACTTTCTTTCAGATCCGTGGGCCATTCGATCTGATACTTTGAGGGTCTGGCCAGTGTATAACCATCATTATAATAGTAATTATGCGGCCTCATATTAAAATTTCATCAGTGTTCCCCAAAGCTACCATACCATACAGAAACTTCTCGAAACACTTTTGCAATTGCCCATTGCACAGGACCCCTATATACTGTATGACCTCTATGTACAATCACTGGTCACTGTTACCCCTATTGTTCCATCTACTCCCCTCAGACATTGGGGTTCCTATTTCACATAAAATGAGTTAATGCCTCCAAAATGCACTGTGACAGTGTACTATCTGTATGTTGATTTACTCAAACATACAAACCATGAATATCTTCTGTATTTGTTCTGTACTGTGTAATATATAAACAGCAGGCAATAGAGTACATGGTGCAACATTTGCCTATACAGATCTGTTGTCTTATAGTTCTTCCTTTTGAAACCCCCCCTTTTGGTTAGAATACACTAGGGAACTAAACCTTCAAAAAGAAACTTGCAACTGTGCAGGAAGAAGTTTGTTGATTACACAAAGAGCTTTCATGTTGCTCCTTTAAAAACCTCCCCTGGAGTATTCTGTTATTACACATTACACTGTGCTAATCTGCGGTATTGCCAGACAAGGAAACCAACAAATTAATACCAGATAAGGAAGTGAATAAATTACCAAGAATTCCACCAGCATGAAAGTGTATGTCTTAAACTGAAATAAATGTACAGCTGTAGATAATTTATGAGCCTATGAGGAAGAAAGAACAGTATGACTTATGCACTTTAATATTAGGTGCCAAGATTTAGGTTATGCATGTCTAATTATTAGTATTCAGAAATGACATCACTAAAGCTGGCCATAGACGCAAAGATCTGAGGATTTGTACGATTTTCGGACCATGTGTGGAGAGTCCAGTCATTTTTCGTCCGGCGGAGATCGGTCGTTTGGTCGATCGGACAGGATAATATCGCTGCATGTATTGTACAATTTTCAGAGGGAGACTGTCACTAGCTTTGGTCGGACATAACTTTCGTACGATTGTTGTCAGGGGCAGAATATCGGCTGATCTGTTCTTTTACTGCTTTATTGGATTGGAATTAGGGATGGGCGAATTTTTTCGCCTTGTTTCGCCGAAAAAATGACGCCCATAGACTTGTATGGAGACGTGCGTCAAAAAAAAAAAAGACGCGTGACAAAATAATTTCGCCGCACGACAAATATTTTTTGACGCCCATAGACTTTAATGGAGAGTCTGCGACATTTCGTTTTTGGCGAAACGAAACGGGTCAAATTCGCCCATCCCTGATTAGAATGGTTAGTGGCAGGTCGGGAGATGGGGAAGTCCAATTGTACAATTATTCGTACAATCTGATCTTTGCTAGTGATGGGCGAATTTATTCGCCGTCAGCGAATAAATTTGCAAAACGCCAGCGATAATTCGCCGGAGTGAAAAAAAAATTTCGCCAGCGTCGGAAAAACGCCGACATCAAAACCGGGTGCCGGCGTCAAAAAACGGCATCAAAAATGGGGGCTGTTTCGCAAATTCATGAATGCAAAAGGACATCTGCCATTGCCTTTTACAAGATTTCAACAGGTTTTTAGCTGGAGTATTTTCGGATTCAGATTTGTCACAGTTTTGACGCATTTTAAAAGTTGCGCTTTTTTCCCATTTTTTTTGTGACAATAAGCCCAACCTGAAAAATTAGAGGTTTAATAAATGTACCATTAAGGTATATGCTGGGCTAGTCTGAACCTGAAACTGGAAAAGGGGTTTATGTATTTAAGTTCTGAACTATTGGCACCAAAATAGAATGCATCATGCCAGCCCTAGTGATTCTAAGGGTCAATAATATAGATGCTGGACAGAAATGGAAGAACAGTATGGGGCACAAAAGTCTACATACCACCCCCCATTGTCCATCATGAATACAGTGCTGCTGTGGGGCAGTTCTAAAAACATGGTTAATTTTGCCCTTTTTATGCACATTTCTTGCCCTGCAGGTAAAAATTGACACCTTTTACTTCTCTGTTTTTAACATAACAAGGAAAAATTGAAGGGTTTGTTAGAAAAACCCCTAGCACAATAATGTTGGAAATATTCAATTCTAAAACAAGAGAATAATATGTATTTGAAACAATTTTAGAATTCATTTTCATTGAAAAGGCAAACATTATTTTGATGACCAGTGCTCTGCAAATAACTAATAATGTTACCTCTCAGCCTAAATAAGAGCAATATGAGTGTGAAGAGCCTCTTCCAAATTAGACCGCAGTAAACAGTTCTGACTTCCGATTTCGACATATGTTTTAAAGTGCAAACGGACTTCCTCCATCCCGAGCACACTCCAGCCCAGTCTATAGAATATGTTTACTGTAAAGACGGATGATGGATAAACATTGTGTCTTGGATTTGGACTGATTTCCATTCTATGAACAATGAGGTGGCAACTTTGTGTATATTAAACTCAAACAATTCATATAATGATTTCCTGCTGCCACACATTTGTTGCTTCTTCTTCCAGGACTGGCACCAATGGTAGGCAGCAGAGGAACCAGCCTAAGGTGCAGCTATTTTTTATTTATGACCAGTTGCAGAAAATATGTTTATTGGGGTATGTACGAATCACACTGAGTGGCTCAACATTAGACCAACTTCTCCTTCCTGTTTTACCATTACATTTTCCAGATAGAGTAATGGTGTTTTATGGAGTATTGTTAGACCACAGATGGCCAGACTTGGATCTGCTTTGATTTTCTCCACTGCATTACTAAACACATAATGACCCAGAGTGGTACAAAGAGGTTGAACTAACAGCGGAAGAGAAACAGAGACAGAAAGAGAAACAGCTGAACTACATGGTTTTGCCTAGTTTTTAAAAGTAACAAAAGTCTATGAATATACTGAGACAGAAGTGCTGAGTATAGAGGGATTTAGCCGAGCTGAGTAGAAAAGAAAAAGGAACTATTTAATTGGTAAAACAAGAGAACTGGAAGCCTAGGGAAAGACTTTAGATTAAGTACATGAGCAACCGTAAACTCAGTCAGAGAGATAGTTGAGATATTGGTCATTTTTATGTGTTCTGTTACTTTAATCCATTACCCATAAAACCTCAGGTCCCGAACACCTGTATATATATATATATATATATATATATATATATAGAAGTATTCATCAATTCCAGGCGCACACAAGGATTTTTTAGAAAAGTAAAAACAACTTTTATTTAATGTATATACATTAAATAAAAGTTAAGTTTTTACTTTTCTAAAAAATCCTTGTGTGCGCCCGGAATTGATGAATACTTCTAAATATCCGACTAATGGACAGCACCTGGGTGAATTGATGAAACATCGTGGGAGTGCTTGATCCAGTACTTTATATATATATATATATATATATATATATATATATATATATATATATATATATATATATATATATATATATATATATATATATATATATATATATATATATATATATATATATATATATATATACACAAAAAGAATGAGGAGCACACCAGGAACGTTTTTCAAATAGTTAAAAAAGTTCAATTTTTATTTAATGCATTTAAAAAAACAGGTCAAAGTTTCGGTCTGTGCCTAAGACCTTTCTCAAGACCATACAAAGAAAGGTCTTAGGCACAGACCAAAACGTTGACCTGTTTATATTTGAAAAACTTTCCTGGTGTGCACCTCATTTTTTTGTATATCGCTATTGAGAGTAGCACCTGGGTTATTCTCTACTTAATGGTATGTTGAACACTCATGGACTATGTATATATATATATATATATATATATATATATATATATATATATATATATATATATATATATACAGTATATATATATACTGTATATATATTGGCAGGACTTTCTGGTAAGGAATGCATATATATATAAAATGAAAGAATTTAAGGCCTGCAGAACATGCAGTATTAGACTGGGGGGCATGTTTACTAACATTGGAGATAAATATCTGGAGAGATTTCTGGAGATGTTGCCCATGGCAACCAATCAGCAATTAGATTTAAACAGCCACAGCCAAATTAGAAAACAAAAGCAAAGATCTGATTGGTTGCTATGGGCAACATCTCCAGAAATCTCTCCAGATATTTATCTCCAAAGTTAGTAAACATGCCCCTGAGTCTCCTGGGGGCCTCTAGCAAACCTGACATCTTGTCACATGATATAGGTTCTTATATAGGCCCATGTCAGAAATTAGCATAGGCTAATGAAAATAGGATGGGATTCACTAGGGTTTCACCTGGGGTCCTGTGTTATCCTCCCTGACCCTGGACCTGACCTTGTTACAATTTTGTGCCTTTCACACACGGGATATTTTTTAGAAAATAAACTGGTTTAGGCAAAGTTTTGAAAATTATTTGAGTTATTCTGATAATACGACACATGCCGTAAGCTTTGCTAAACACAAACTAGGTGGCAATTTGTCTACAGATAAAATAAGGCTGAAATAAGGCTGAACGTAGCAAGGCTAATAGCAGGAGAATCTTCTGTCGTCTTCAGAAAGTGTTTATTGATGAAAAACTGAGCAAATTTGCCAGTGGGCAATAACCCATAGCAACCAATCAGTGCTTGGCTTTTTTTAAGGCAGCTGCAGGTAGAACAATAAATGCAACACTCTGATTGGTTGCCATGGGAATCTTCCCACAGGTAAATTTGCCCAGTGTTGATAAATGACCCCCAGTGACTCTCCCAAGAGGATTTGTATTGTACACTGCACTCCATCATGGTTATAGAAATGCACAACCACCATAAATGTTTCATGGAATTTTCTTCCCCTTAAAACGTCCCATCTGGATTTAAGCATAGGTTTAGACTTAGTAATACATTGAACCCCAAATCAAGATATATATATTTCAAATTTCAACATTTTTAAAAGTTCTCACCTCTCTCTTTAGAGACTGAAAACCGAACACAGTGATACTCGTTTCCAGTGCAGTTCACAGTGGTGTGAGCGTCGCAGGATTCTGAATCCTTAGCAAAGCAGGACGGGCAGCTGAGTTCATTGAGGGTGACGTTGGGTGCTACCACTGAAAGACAAGAGAAAATAATGGAATCAATTCATCCATGTGCTCAGATGCATTTATTTATTTATATATAAATCCAGACATATGTACACTACTACTAAATTCTCAACCTTCCAACCTAGAGTCATTTCTAGTTGATTCAGAAATCCATAAGAGGATCCAGGTCTATAATGTTTGTATTTGGGGGAACAGAACTCATTCTGGATTCTAAAATTGTGTAACTACTTCTTCATAAAGGAGATCCTCATTCCCTTTATAAGCTTAATTGCTCTTCTCTAAGCATTTCAAGTAGTATAAGTAACACTTTTACAACTCCCAGTATCAAACGGCGAGAACTTGTAGTCTCTGGATTTTATATGTTTTTGTTTCTAATAAACTGTAATCAATCAATCAATGCACCCACTCTTTTCTTAACCTTTCTGGCTCTGGTTGCAAGGTAGGGCATGTTCTGACATCCATAGATATTATGGTGAATGTATCCAAAGTTAAATAGAAGCTAAAATATATTATTATGTGGTTTGTTTACACAAGGATAGGCAAGCTCAACTTTTCTATACCTGAAAATATTACTCAGTATAAGAGCAAGTATGAGAAAGTGTTATATTCAGATATGTGGTTCCATATTTCAAGGCCGTACACAAAGTAAATTGTTGTTTGGGGTTCAGATATGTCCAAGCAGTCAACAGTTCTTGCTCCTGGATTACTCTATATACACACTATGGGGGTTATTTATCAAAGTCAGAATTGATCTCAATATTTTCTGCTACAAACTCCAATTAAATCCGCTCTGATTTTTTACACTTATTTATTATTACATTTTCCCAAAAATTAGCGTTTAGTGAAAAAATCGGATTTACACAATTTTTTCAGATTTTTTCATCAGAATTTCATGATTTTTCTGAAATTTTATCCAGAAAACTTCTGGGTATTGCACGAAACCAAGTGCACATCAAAAAATCATTGGAACGTCTCCCATTGACTTGTATGCAACCTCGACAGGTCCGAGATGCCAGATTTTCAGATTCAAACTTTTCCATCCTCAGGGTTTAATAAATTCCCGAAAAATTTGTGATTTTTTTTAAAAGTCAGATTTTATCAAAAATAAACCCCACAAATCTTTCATAATTTTTGCATACGGAGTTTAGTAAATAACCCCTATGAGTAGCTTTGGCTTTAGATTTGTCCAAGCAGTCGACAGTTCTCGCTCCTAGATTACTCTATATACACACGATTTAGGTAGTTGACCTGAACAAAATGAGACAATGCCTGAACAAAGTAACAGCTTCTCTCTCTTCTCCTAAGGAATTTTGGTGAGGGAGTATTGGAAGGGGTGGCCTATAAAGTTTAAAGTCCAAGGTAGAAGAGGAAAGCTTGGACGTATACTAGTGCACTTATTTACTAGTAACTGTGCCAGTTTTACATTTCATTCTTTACAAAATTATGTTCTTATTATTGAAGGAATAAAGAGATGATAAGCCCTGGGAAGAAATCTGCTTTTTATTTTCTGCAAAAGAATATTTCTCAAGACATAGATTTATTTACTGCGCCAAAAGGATAACAGGCTTATTCTGATCCCAGCAGCTCTTCAACGCACATAAGCTTAGAAAATATTCTAGACTCCAAGATTCTTAGAGTCATTATTAATCATATAAATAAAGTGACTGCAGATGGAGAAAGTGCTTAGTGGTGAAGTCAATAGTATTGGGCAGGTGAAGTTACCATGCATTTCTCTAGGGTTGCAACCAGTTTTAGAAAACAAGAAGACCTTTGTGTCTTTTTAGTATTGTCCCCTGCAAATAACATTGATAATGAGTCCAATTTTTACCAGCCTGGTGCAACTGTCAACAGGGACCGATGTAAGCTGTAGCATTTTGAGATTGAGGTTGAATGCAGCCAATGATACAGTTACTAATTTATACTGCTCCCTATTATGAGCATCATTCAGACTGGTAGGGGGATGAAGAGAGGTAGAAGATGGGTTGAGTAACACCAACTGCCCACACACCCCTCATGAATACAGTGAACATCAATGTTCTAAGTTTAAGGTCAATGCTCATCATATTTTTTGACTCAAAATGCAGCCCCTGTGCTCAGTGACAGAAGGACTGCACTCTTGTGACTGCAGTCTCACGTGGGGTAATAAGGACCCAAATTTGTATTTTTACTACCAGTAGAAATACAATGAAGGAGATACTGCTCCACGTCTTATTAGCCTATGGGTTATACTATGGCACAGATATTGGTCTAGTAAGACATTTATCTGGTCATTTCTGAGCTACTTACTATATCGTAATGTTTTAAGAATAAAATATACCACGGATCGAGGAAATTAAAATTATTCTCTTCCTAAAGCTCTTGTAATGGTAGTTACATTAGATAGGGGGTGGATGAGTTCTTAGCAAATGAGCAATTCAATGTTACTTAAATTGAGCCAGAGTCACTACTGTAATTGCCAGTTTGGAATCAAAAAGTCGTTTTTTTTCTACTGCTGAGCAAGTTATATTGTGATTTACTGAACTGGAGAGCAAACAGGAGCTGACTGTGATATAGTTATGTGAATTGTAAAATAAGTGTAATTATAGAAGAGCAAAACTATGACACACTGGAATCTTTAAGTATACCCTCCTATAGGCAGAAGTTATCTCCAAGGTTTATTTCTAGCGTGCAAATGTACATGTCTTGCTCAGCAGAAATATTATGAACTGGACACATCTGCAGAGCAGAAGCCAAAAGCAAAATGTGGTTTCTATTTAGTATCTGAGCTCATTCTTCAGTTCCCAATCACACGCCAAGTTCAAAAGGTAGATATTAAATACAGACGGCACAAACAGGATGAATACAAGCGGTTATTCAGCACATGACTTACAAGGGACGGTGCCTTTATTACAGTAGTCAGTGGCACAACAGCTGGAGCTCATTCTTACTCGATATCCATTGGCTCTCAGGCTCACAAGATGAGTGCAGTTATAAACACTTCCACAAGCCTTCTTTAGGACTGCACTCTTCACTTGTCCTTAAAGAACAAAACAGAAAAGAATTATTAACCAAGAATATTGATGACTAATAATCAAACATCAGTTCTTAGTTGAGCCTCTGCTGAAGGCCACTGTAGCAACACCACTGTCAACAAGCCTGTTTTTTACTATGTGCATTGTGGACAGGCCACGAAGGTCTGGGCCCAGGGCAGCAAAAATTGGGTGGTCGCATGCCACTCACTGGCTGCATCACTATTGGGGACTGGATGGGAGATTTTGACAGTGGTTTGGATCTCCCACCCACCCTGTCTCCAGTGGAAGATATTGCAATGGTCCAAAAGAAGCAGAACTGGTGGAGGACTCTACAAGCAGCAGGTTGGTGCAAGGATTGTGAGCGGTGGGGTGTATACAGTGCGAATGGGGTATGGGCAGGGGTGGGTCAGGTACAAACAATGATGGGACCTAGGTTCTCAGCATCTTGAAATCCAGCCCTGCAGTAAATTCATGAAGAAATGTAGTATATGTTTTCTACAGGCTCACTTATTGATAGGTGATTCCGAAACAGAGTAAATACTGGAGTAAAAGAAAGTATACCAAGTATATTCAGCTTTCAAGCTGGACATGGCTCCCAATCAAGTTTCTCTTCATGATCAGAGTCACTTTGAACAGGGATGGGCCATCATAGTTTGACAATATTTAGAATTTTGTGGCTGTAGGAATTCAGTAGGTTTAAGTAGAGCAAGGAATGTGAGGCCAAATTTTGAACAAGGTACATAGACTAATACTAACAGACTAATGGTAATATAGATTTTTACAAGAAACAGTTGCTTAAAGGATCCCGGTATGGAAGTATGGTGGAGAGACACCTTCATTTGGACAAATTTTATGGTGAAAGTGCATGATAATGAAAAGGGAGGTCTGATTTCAATGACATAACTTCAGTCTAGGGCTGAGCAGATGTAAAACCACTTGATCTGAATGGGATAGTTTATAATAGTTGCTTTGTGGATTAAATCATTTTATAATATTAAGGCAACAGCATAGATATGTCAAAGCAACTCTAATAGCTGTACCATTATACAAATGGTACACAAAGCTTTAAAGGGCCAACATAACCTATTTTGTATTTGTCTAATAGACATAAAAGGAGGTGAATGTATTATTGTTTTACTCTTGCATCTACGAAGAAGCTCCCAAATACATCTTCCCATAACCTTTACTTTACAGCTCCTTCCCTACATCCTTCGTTTTGTAAGCAGATATAATTATCTAAATTTGAAGAATCCAAAATGGAGGAACTTCAGTCTTCCTGTCTGTCCTGTTGAAATAGAGATAATGAAAACATACATATTTCCCGATTAAAACAATAGGCAAAAAGTAAGCCTAACCGCCATTGTTGAAAAAGGGAGTATATTTCCCCTTTTAGCATTGGAATAGGGACAAATAATATTTATATGTTATGTTTAAGTTACAGATTCTATAATAACATGTCTGTGGGTGGGTTTATGTGGCTGTGCATGTCTGTACAGTGTCTGTGCATTCCTTCATGTCATCTTTGAATTCTGGTAAGATTAAAATGATCAGCCAGGCGGAATGTTTAAGTCTATTTACCTAGGTGAACATGAAAAAATGCAATGATGGGTTATTTACAGTATGTACAGTATAACATAAAACAGAACAAAGACAGCTGCAGGCAACAGAGAAGAAACGCAAAACCCAGCAATCAAATCAGAATTGTGGATCAGGCGATTGCATGTTAACGTGTTCTGAAAGGGATAGAATAATTGCCAAATGATTGCTGTTTTTGGTGTAATCAGTCCAAAACTGTGGATTGCAAAACCTTGGGTGGGGTGGTTCTGTTTTATCCTCTAATAGTAGTTTTGATCCAGTTTTTGTTTTTGAAAGGTATTATATACAATGCCTCTTTGTCTCGGTTTACTCAACAGGTTTGGGAAAGCGCCATTGTAAGGGTTTTGGAGAAAACTGGGCACAGCTGAGTAACCAAAGGATAGCAAATAAAAGGAGGTGACATGTAGAAACATGGAACTGGGAGGTAAGAACAGATACAAGGACAAAGGGCAACTTAAGGACAAAAACAAACCCGAGATAAAGAAAAGAGCAGATACATTGAATAGGTAGAGTAAAGCCAGGACAGACAATAGGACACAAATCAGAAGTAAATACCAATGTCTCTGACAGAGGATTCAAACATATATATGAAATAGGTAAAAGGGAGGCCAAATGTGACCCTCTCCCTCTGCTGAGGTGTTTGGTGGAAAAGTTTAGGTGCTGCGACAGCATAAGAATAAAATAAATGGGTATAAGTGGTTCCTACTGTCAGGGCCCGAAGGCTCAGTAGAGGTGAGGACCAAGGAGGAGACAACAACACCAAGTTCGCGTTACAAAAGGATTTATCAAGAGAATAGTCGTGAGCAGGCAAATGGTCAGTACAGGCGGCAAGGATCAAAGTCGTAAAACAAGCAAGGAGTCGGTACACAGATAATCAGGAAATCAGGAAATCACACCCAGGAACTATACAAAATAGACCTATAATTGGGCAAGGACAGAAAGGGCAATTGGGAATAAATAGTCCAAAAGTTGGCGCCAAATTTGACGCAGTGACGTCATGATGCCGACGCCGGCGTCCTTCCGTAAGCGTCCTGACGCCGACACACGTTCTGACGCCGGCGTCCACTCCGTCGCCGGCGACCAATCCTGGGGCGACACGTTTTGACGCCGTCATATTGCGACCAGGACCTCATGGTGGAGCAGGAGGTCGCCATCTTGGATGTCCCGTGGGGTAAGTTCATTTACTTTCCATTACACCTACCTATGAACGGAAGGTTTATCTAACAGAAAAAATGACTTGCTTTGTACAATAGGTACATATTTGTGTAAGGGCACAGGAAAGATGTGATCAGACACCCCAGCCGAGTTGGAGCCTGGGTTCCTTTCCAGCTATACTCCCTACTCTAAGCAGGTGTCACCTAGGGGGAATATTAACCACACTACTTCTCCTTGGTGGAGCACAGGACTGTTCTTGCTAGTGCTATATGGCAGGATACTAGATCTGATCCTCATTTATAAGCTCCCTGTGCCCTTCATTCTTACCTTAGAGAGGTTTAGTGGAGAATGTAGCTAATTAAAATTGAGCTTCATCTTTTGGACATCAACCAGTGTGCAGCAGCAGAGAACCTACTGGAAGGAAGAATTTGCTGGTTTTCCAAAGGATAGAACAGAATTCTGGCGTGGAGTAAGAGGCCATGCTTCCTCGCTGAATCTTTTACATGGGCATGTATATCAGAATAGTTTATCTTGTCATCAGTTAACTTAAAGGAACTTTTTCCTGTACACATTGCAAATCATTTTTTATAAAATCTAAAAATATCTAAAAGGACTTACCAAGAAAGGTCTCAGTCAGGGTCACCATACAGCGGCTTTCGGGATCTTTGCAGATTTCAAAGTGACCTGAGCAGGTGTTTCCGGTGCTTGAAGAACACACCTCACATTCGAGAGCAACTCCTGAAAGACAATGTTAATTTGTCTTAAAACAGTTTTTAATTCATGAAAAAGTACACCTTTCAGAAAAAAATATACTCAATGATTCTGCTTTATTGCAGTTACAGTATACTGATTGTAACAGTGTTCTGGATTTTATAAGAATACTGTTGACTGTAGTGTGGCAAATATATCTTATGTTCTACCAATATAATAACTTAATTTCATTCATATTTATATATTTTAGGGCATGCCTGATTAGTGTTATCCTAAGCCCATTTCACTGACTTTGAACTAAGCTCTCAAGATAAAGAGACACTGTAAATTTGGAGCTAGAGCAGCCCAAAAATACCAGAAATGTTTATACAGTTATGGGATCTATTATCCGGAAACCCTTTATCCAGAAAGCTCCGATTACAGGAAGGCCATCCCCCATAGACTCCATTTTAGTCAAATAATCTACATTTTTTAAAATGATATCCTTTTTCTCTGTAGTAATAAAATAGTTATTTGTACTTGATCCAAACTAAGATATAGGGTATTATTTATTAAACCTTCATTTTTTCAGGTTGGGTTTTTTTGAGATTTAGTTTACCCCGATGCGGCAAAAAGCCTGAATCTGAAAATCTGCCTTTTCAAACCTGTTGTTATCATGTATAAATCAATGGCAGATGTCCCTTACTCCAATTTGGAGATATGGTGGTCTATGCTGGGGTTTGTCCGATAATCCGGAAAAATTGTGGGTTTTCAGACAATAACCCCAAAATAAATCAAGCGATTCAGGAGTAAAATCCTTTTAAAAAAATTTATGATTCGGGTTTTCGCTCCAGTCTATCTGTGATCTGATTTTTTTTTAGTTTAGTTATTTTAGTTATTTTAATGATAAATAAGGTGAAATCATGGTTGGGGGTTTGGTCAAGCTTTGTTTAATAAAAAAATGTGATAAAGTTGGATTTTAGTCAATAATCCCCATAATTAATCCTTATTGGTAGCAAAACCAGCTAATTGGGTTGATTTAATATATAAATGTATGGTATGAAGATCCAAGTAATGGAAAAATCCATTATCCGGAAAACCCTAGGTCCCGAGCATTCTGGATAACAGGTCCCATACCTGTACCAGCCTTTCTTTGTCTGCCTTGTTTTGTATCTCAGTATATAATGGTTTATTTGGGCCAATCTTGCTTCATGCTCAATACATCCTCATCTTTATCATTTTTTTTTTTACCCATATGTGACTTTTTTTGCTATGGTTACAGGCCAACCTGGGAGAGAGACCTGACTATCACATTTTTCTCCTACTGAATTATTTGTCTGCAAAGATTCCTGTCCCTCTGAACTACAATAAACTGACAATGGTCAGATAGTCAATGTTCTATTCTATCATACGTCATACCTGGGAGACCCTGTGTCTAACTCCATCATTCTTAACCCATTGTGATATTTCCGTGGTTACTGGCAATTAAATAGCATAACATGCTTTAACATATGATGAGTCTAAACAAAGTTTGCTGCATCTGTAATAATCTTCTTTTGATTTCTTACACGGTTGCCTTCCAATTCCAGTCCATGTCATTTGCTGTTCCCCTCAGTTTAATACATTAGCTCTATGAACACCTAATAAATGTAGCTGATACCCTGAGACATAGATTGTTGGCCACTATTTGGCCATCCCTTGACATGACTGAGTGTGATTATAAACAAATATGATACATTTTAGGGGTCAATGTCCTGGAAGGAAAATTGTACATGGACAAAGAACTTGCATCTGGGTCAATGGCAGCACTCTACTCTGCATTAGGCAGGCAGTAAAAACAAGGCTCTCCAGTTATGAGCGCCCACTTGCAAATATTAATGATTCCTTTTACAACATATGTACACCTGTCTGATGTATTGTTTCAGCCTCTTCTGTTGAGATAATAGGCTGTACAGTAGGGCTAGACCTAATTTGCTAAGCTGACTTTTACCCTTAAGCAACTAGAGAACAGATGTCAGATATAGTACTACATGGAGCACGTCTCAATCACTGGAGTGTGACTGTCTTGCTTCCAACATTCCTACCTTGTAATCTGTACTAATATTATTCAGATGTCAAAGGCCTCTGATCTTGTTTTACTTAATTGCAGGTCAATCTGGTATTGTTCCACCAAGTGCAAAGCATCTGCCCACCCTCTCCCACCTCCATTCGTTCTTCCACTTATTTCAGGTCTTTCCAATATAGACAGTTATTGTAATACAACTCATGCTCTGTAGAACTGACTTTCTAAATGAATCCATACAAATGGGTTAAGCTGTTCTCCTACATTTTTCAGTGAGAGAAGAAACTCACTCAAGTGGAGTCAGTCACTCTATGGTTGTGTGGCTTAGTTAGAAAAGTATATTTAAGTGTATTTCAAAAAGTTTCTACTTGGGTACGTAGATGATGAACCTTTGTACACTCCCATATAAGTGCCAAACAGAGACACAAGGGGGGTAATTTCTCAACACTGGTCAAATTTGCCCATGGGCAGTAACCAATGGCAACCAATCAGATTGCTGCATTTGTTGTCCTACTTTCAGCTGGCTTCCCATGGGCAAATTTGCCCAGTTTCGATAAATTAGCCCCAAGGAGTTTTCAAGCTTCAAAAGACTCTTAGCGGTCTGAAACATTGTGACAGTTGGGAATCATGTCTCCCATAGGCATCGATTTTCATAAAGAGTGGTTTATTTATTTTTGGGACAATTAAGACTAATAGCAGATGGCTGTTAAATGATTTACACCTTTTATTTCCCAAATATTAATTGATGAGCTCTGTCTTGGATAGAGATTGTGTATTTTTTATCTTTACTACCTACCTTCTGTACTGTATCTCTGTAACAATAAAAGGACCTTAGTTTTCAAATATAACTAATAGTAATCTGCACAGTACAGTACATATTGGAATTATTACCTCTGTGTACCAGATTTTATTCTTTATTTTCAGTTCTACAGAAGTACTCTTCCACGTGCTTGTCAGATACAACCCCCATGCAAAAATGTTGCAGAATTGCATTCATTTTGAGGAATTGGGCACAAAGCAGATGACTCAATTGCTGGCACAATTATACTAAAATTACAGGTAAAAAACATGGTAATTTTCAGCTAAAATTGCACTTGGTGCACTGCAACCAGAATTGAACTGCTAACTGCCAACTATATAGAGTACACTATCCTATATATAGCTTTAATAACAACTGTATATAATGAAATGCCACACACTGGGCTGGGGGACAGCAGGGACTCTGAATATATAACAACTTCAGGAAGAATATTACCAGCAGGAAATACATAATATCATTACAATTGTGCCACTATTAGTCACAGGTAAAGTAGACATTTCATTAAACATTGATAAGAAAAGTCTAAAAGCTTTAAAGGGGGCAGGTTAACTTTTAGTATGTTATAGAATGGCTTATTCTAAGCAACTTTTCAATTGGTCTCCATTTTTTTCTTTTTTATAGTGGTTGAATTATTTGCCTCTGACGACTTCTGATTTTTTCCATCTTTCAAATGGGGGTCACTGACCCACATCTAAAAAAACAAATGTTCTGTAAGACTACAAATTTATTGTTATTGCTGCTTTTTATTACTCGTCTTTCTATTCAGACCTCTCCTATTCATATTCCAGTCTCTTATTCAAATCAATGCATGGTTGCTAGGGGAATTTGGACCCTAGCAACCAGATTGCTGAAAATGTAAACTGGAGAGCTGCTGAATAACTCACAAACCACAAATAATAAAAAATGAAAACCAATTGCAAATTGTCTGAGAATATCCCTCTCTACATCATACTACAAGTTAATTTAAACGTGAACAACCTCTTTATAAAAAAGCTTTTTTTTTTTTCAATTTTTTTCTGTGCAGAAAAGAATATTAATGAAACATCTATTTAATCCCCTGTATTAACTAAGGGCGTGCCATAATCCTGATTATACTTCCACGTTGTTTCAAATTATAACACCATAAAAGACAAAAGACAAGACATGGTACCTGCTGAGATTAAGGAAGAACAGAGAAGGATTAATAATACTGCAGTCATGATGGTCTTCTGGGGTCTATTGCTGTAACCACTGTTTATAGATTCTGGTTGGGGTTCTAGAGCAGCTTCCGTGGACTTGTATGATCAGTTACTTCTCACACCGGTTGTCTTCTTCTCTTTTCAGTATTTACCCCAAAACAAGAAGACTTCTGATTGCTTCCCACAAAGCACAATGATCACGTTCCTAATTTAGAACTTCGTCCAAGTTGTATTTCTCAGCAAGCGATACCAAATACAATGAGAATGAGTTGGTGCTTGTACAAGAACAGGTGCTCTCCGGACATTCCCTCATGTTTCGACGTATCACAGTTTGTATAGGAGTCGCTTCAAGAAACCAAAGTCACACCCCTTAGCCCTGGTTTGCTTGTGCCAAGGCAGAAATATCCTGTAAGAGTTTCCATCCTCTGTCAGGCATTTGACTTGAACGTCCTAAGACAAGTGTCCAGTGCCAAGTTGGAAAGGTCCTCAATTTGTCCTCCTTGTGTAGGATGATAATAACCGTCCAGCACTGAACACAACACATCCACCCTCTGTGAGCAGAGAATAACTCGTGTGCCAGACAGACACGTTGAGACAAGCTGCTTGTATCCTGTTTCATTGCTTTAACCCTTTAACGCGAAACTCTGCTTCTGTTCTCGCTTCTTCCTAAGTCAACAAGAGTTTTAAAGGGAGCGATTTCTTTTGTGGTCTCCCATGAGATTTGGCAAGTGGGGATAACAGAATAGAATAGGGAAGGGAAAAATGTCAGATGTGTGATTTGCAAGTTTGGAGCTGTTGCTGCTGCTGCTGGTATTTTAATGTTAACGTGCCGTTCCAGTAATATGTTTTTTTTTAACTTTCCATCTGAGTTGCATGGCCCATGTGCAATCAGTATTTAAAGAAGAAGTAAAGCTTAACTAAAGAAGTAGCTAGAAATGTTGAACATGATGTTTTGTGCTTCTGTACCAGCCCAAGGCAACCACAGCCCTTTAGCAGTAAAGATCTGTGTCTCCTAAGATGCCCAAGTAGCTCCCCATCTTCTTTTCTGCTGATTCACTGCACATGCTCTGTGCTGCTGTCACTTACTGAGCATAGGGACCCACTCACAATATACAGTACACATAGAATAGAGATGTCACAATATAAGGCTGATTAGTAATTAATACACATAATTACTACATGGCAGCACAGAAACCAGTGCAATTAGCATCAGAATTTAATAATCAGCAAACCTGTAGCATCAGCTTATATTACAGCCAGGGAAGCTCATTTTCTGCTGGATAATTAGTGACGAGCCCTAAGCTTAGCTTCTCAACAGCCAATCAGAGCCCACTGAGCAGACACTTTCCAAGATGGTGACCCCCTGTGACAAGTTTGAAGTCCTGGATCATTGCTGCTATTGACAAGCTGAAACTTTAGCCTCGTGCAATAAATTCACTATATAAAATATGGCATTTTTAGCCATATTCATTTTTAGGGTTTAGTTCTCCTTTAAAGGGGTGGTTAAGTTAACTTTTAGTATGTTATAGAATGGCTAATTCTAAGCAAGATTTAAATTGGAACAATGCCAAAAATCATGTTTGTTTAAGTCTAACTTTTGTTCCCAGTATTAATCCTACAGTATCTATAAATACTAACTCAGTTATTTTGTGGTGTCTCCAGGTAGACCCATTCCACCTTCAGCAATCTTCAGCAAAATGTAATTTTTTTAGAAGTTGTAGGTAAGAGTTGCAGATGGGGGATATATGGATGTGGGTCAGTGGGCTGCAATATAATCCTTTATGACTTTTTCACCTTACCCCACGATAGATTGCATTATTTCCAGTCTATAATGATGCCGTTTACAATTGTATGCAGTGCAGTGGGCAGTAAGTAGTTGCAGATTGAATCAAGAAATGGATGCAAGTGGGTAAAATATATATATATATATAGCCAGGCTTATTTATAAACACTGGGCAAATTTGCCCCTGGACAGTATCCCATCGCAACCAATCAGTGATTAGCTTTTTTCAGCCAGCTGCAGGTTGAACACTGAAAGCTATCATCTGATTGGTTGCCATAGGTTACTGCCCAGGTGCAAATTTGCCCAGTGTTAATAAATGACCCTGAGTGTGTCTGGGGTCATGGGTCAGAGGTGGGTGGACTCACACAGGTAATATAAAACAACAACCAGGAGCACAGGAGACATTATTTTAGAACACTTAGGGGCAGATTTATCAAGAGTCGAATTTCGAGAGTTAAAAAAAACCTTGAATTCAACCCTCGAAGTAAAATCCTTCGAATTCAAATATCGAATTCGAAGGATTTTAGTGCAAAAGGTTAAATCGAACGATCAAATAAAAATCGTTCGATCGTTCAATAAAATCGTTTGAGTCGAACGATATAAAAGCGATTGATCGAAGGATTTTTATTCGACCAAAAAAAAACTTAGAAAAGTGCTGTGGAAGGTCCCCATAGGCTAACATTGGACTTCGGTAGCTTTAATTTGACGAAGTATGAAGTCGAAGTTTATTTTAAAGAGACAGTACTTTGATTATCGAATGGTTGAATGGTCGAACGATTTTTACTTCGAATCGTTCGAATCACTCACCATTTGATCAACTCGATGGTCGACATACCCAAAAAATTACTTCGAAATTCGAATATTTTTTGATTCAAACTATTCACTCGAGCTTAGTAAATCTGCCCCTTATAATGTAGATAAGGTTATCTGAGTGCACTGGCCCCAGACCCTCAGCTTGGGGAGTGGATAAACCAATAGCAAAACAAGGGGACTCCAGGCACTTAAAAACTCCCAAAAAAGTCCTACAATATATAAAAAAAAGTATTTATTTTTAATGACATTAAAAAATGAATATCTTCTGTGGCCCTACGCATTTCATGGCTCCCAGGGCACTTTGTCATGGGCTCTCACACAGGTCTCTAGTATGTGTGCACTGAATGAAGCACAGCAATGCTCTTCTAGTCTTCAATCCACACCCCAAAAAAGTATTTCCTTCAGGGCAAGATTAAGAGAAAAAGAAGCCTGTTAAAACTAGAAGAAAGTCTTGGGAAAACGATTATGCAAATCCTATTTTATATATATATATATATATATATATACAGTAAATAATGTATGTACTATAATGTTCATAGCTTGGTTTCCCTTTGTGTGACCCTGGAAGCCCAAGCAAAATGCTCTCGCTAAAAGACCAGTCCAGGTTATCTTAACTGAATTTATTTTGCTTAAAGGGGATGTTTGTGGGAATTCCAGCAATTCAAAATACCAGGAAAAACTACAAGTGATTCTGTTAGCGCCCATCTCACTTCCTGCTGCATTTCACTCCCAAGATCCACTTCCAATGGCTCCTCATGCTTCCGGCCTACTTTCCTCCTCTTATATTTGACTACACACTGCCCAAACTGGTTTATCTAGAATGACAGGAATTCTGTTAGTAATGCTTCAATGACGCTACAGACAGGCAGCACTTTTACACTCATAATGCAAAGAAATACTGGTTTCTATCCTTATTAAAAACTTGCAATACCGCCCATAGGTAGGGTTGCCACCTGGCTGGTATATCCCGGCTTGGCCAGTAAAAATGTTGCTTGATGCCAATGTTATTAATAGGAAAAAACTGCAAGAATATAGGAAGGCCGGTATTTTTTTCCAGAAAAGGTGGCAACCCTACCCATAGGGAATTCCACAACTTTGTTAAAGACACTTAACATTAGTAGAAAATGTATATGTTATATAGTGTTTTTTAGGGGACCAGACAACAATGGTGCAAAATCTGGAAAAAATTTAAATCAGGGAAATGGTTCATATGTTGGTGGGGCCACTAAAAAACAGTGTAAAATACAGGACATTTTTAAAGGGATTCTGTCATGATTTTAATGGTATAGTTTTTATTATTAAATTACACTGTGTACATTGCACATAATTCGTTTTACCATTTAAAATGTTATTCTTGAACCAGTTAAAGCATTTTTTTAGTTGTAATATTGGTGTGCAGGCAGCCATCTCAGGTCATTGTGCCTGGCCATGTGCTTTCAGAAAGAGCCAGCACTTCACAATGTTATTACTTTCAGGTAGACTACTGTTTCTCCTACTCAATGCAATTAAAAGAGTCGTGACTTGGGTTAGCAGGACTACAACACTGCATGTAGCACCACCCAAACAATTTTCAATGTCTGATTTGCATCAAAGTACATGCAGAAACAGCTGCCCCTCATGGACATAATTATGCAGGAATTGTGGGGAAATGATGCATTCTGGGTAAAGAAATTACACCATTTCTCTGAAATTGCACAATATCACTTGCAATACTGCAAAATAAGAAGAAATCAGTATGACAAATTTTCTAGCAACTGTTACCAAACAATACATTGTCTGCAAGCAAAAAATAAATTAGTTGCTAAGGGTTACTAGACCTGGAGAAAAAAAATGAATTTGTTACAACCATTATAATAACGGTGCCAAACTGAGTAGATATGACGCAGGCTGCCTCCTCTCCAGCACCTCATACACACACACTAGGGACACCTATTTCTCCAACACATGAATCTCCAAGGTTTCCTGTCCATTCACTGCAGGAAACAGGGAGGGGAGGGAGAGAGAAATAATGAAAATACATTTTAGATGTAATAGGATTTCAGTTGTTGCAAATACTTCAAGGTGCAATGTAGATCTGAATAGTCTACAAATAATTATTTCATGTTGGGGCAATAGTTACCCTTTCCAAAGACTTCTGTTGCCTCTAGATATGAAGCTTATAAATCTTTTTATCTTGGCTCTGTAAACTCTCTAATTCAACATAAATTTGACATAAAATATAAATAGCTGTACATTACTCCTTCTTATGCCCTCAGGGGTAGGTGTGATGGTGCATTCAGTCCCTCCCTCCCTCCCTGAGTGTTTAACCAGGTTATTCACCTTAATTTTCAGATCTGCATTCCATCTATACATAACAATAACATGCTCATTGCTATATATATATATATATATATATATATATATATGCAAGGAATAGAAACAAAGAGTGGATAGTAGGGTCTGTTTGCAATATACTGTACACTGCAAAGATACTGTTGCATCAGTCACATGACTGGGGGCAGCTGGGAAACTGACAATATGTCTAGCCCCATGTTCCAGATTTCAAAATTAAATGTAAAAAATCTGTTTGCTCTTTTGAGAATCATATTTCAGTGCAGAATTCTGCTAGAGCAGTACTGTTAAATGATGTGTTTTGTGAAAAAGAATTTTTCCCATGACAGTATCCCTTTAATTTCACAATTAATTAATGGGATTAACCTTAAAGGGTAACTATAAGCACAAGAGTACTATGGGGAGCAGAAGTACACCCACTATTGCTCATTAAAAGAGCACTTCCCTCTAAAGTCTTTCAAAGCCAGGTATCCCAAAACTTTTTTACCCGTGAACAAGACTCAGATGTAACTAGTGTTGGGGAGCAACAGGAGCATGAAAAAAGTCTCTTGGGTGCCAAATAAGGGCTGTGATTGGCCATTTGGTAGCCCCTATGAGGAATGGTAGCTACAGGAGACTCTGTTTGGCAGTAGATCTGTTTTTTATGCAACCAAAACATGCCTGGAATTTTGGAGCTCATACTTGCACTACATATTATCTTTTATGTTATCTTTTCAATAAGGTCATTAACAAAGTACAGGTATTTGTACTCCAGAAGTTGTCCCACAGGCTTAAGTTAAAGGGATTCTGTCATGATTCTTATGATGTATTTTTTTATTTCTAAATGACACTGTTCACATTGCAAATCATTCACTCTACAATATAAAATTTAATTCCTGAACCAGCAAGTGTATTTAGTTGTAATATTGGTGTGTAGGTGCATCTCAGGTCATTTTGCCTGGTCATGTGATTTCAGAAAGAGCCAGCACTTTAGGATGGAACTGCTTTCTGGCAGGATGTTGTTTCTCCTACTCAATGTAACGGAATGTGTCTCAGTGGGACCTGGATTTTACTATTGAGTACTGTTCTTATACAGTATCTACCAGGCAGCTTTTATCTTGTGTTAGGGCGCTGCTATCTGGTTACTTTCCCATTGTTCTGTTGTTAGGCTGCTGGAGGGGATGAGAGGTTGGTGATATCACTCCAACTTGCAGTACAGCAGTAAAGAGTGACTGAAGTTTATCAGAGCACAAGTCACATGACTGGGGGCAGCTGGGAAACTGACAATATGTCTAGCCCCATGTCAGATTTCAAAATTAAATATAAAAAAATGTGTCTGCTCTTTTGAGAAAAGGATTTCAGCGCAGAATTCTGCTGGAGTGGCGCTATAAACGCTATGGCGCTAAAAACATTTTTTTTCCCATGACAGTATCCCTGTAATTGACCATTGGCTGATACACTATTGTAAGAACATGCTATAGGAAAAATAATTTATTCATTTAGGCACAAAAGGGAGTGGAGGTAAGCACCAAAAGCCAACCTGAGCTAAATTCTGGAGTTGTATTAGAATAGATCATCTCCTAGGGGTTTCTACCTTTTCCAAGATCAAAACAAGATTATTATTTTTATCCAGGGTCGGACTGGGCCAGACCTGAACCCCGCTGGCGCTCCCTCAGGCCACTGATCTCCCTGGTGGAGGCGGCCCCTGTAGGGGGTGTGTGGGAGTGAGGCAGGGCCCTGCACCCACCCGTCCAACCCAGTTTTTATCGCCTGGCATTGGGCTTTCAGCATTTGCTCTATTGGTTGAATAAGGAAATGCATTGTCATCAGCGGTGATGTTACTGGACCTCAAAACATTTGTAAGTCAATCTATTCTATCAAGATATATTAAATCGCTCATTTAGTAGGTTACTGGGCCCCATACATTCCTGGTCCCCCAGCAACAGCAGGGTCTGCTTCCTTAGTATTTGCACCTCTGATTATCATGGTTCATAAGACAACCAGAATGGCAATCTGAAAAAGATTGCCTGGGGCAACAAGTTACCTACTTGCCAAGGATAATGCCACATGGGGGGAGTTCTATGAGTGCAGACAGGGCTGCTCCTGCCATGAGGCAACTGAGATAACATCAGCGGCAGTAAGTAGCCAGTTACAAGAGGTGGCAAAAAGTCGCATCTGGTAACTTTAAGAGACCTTTTTTAACATAAATTTGGCTATTCTAGTACAGAGAGTGCAACAGAGCTCTCTAGACTAGCGATGCAGGAGGCATCGGCACCAACCCTAGAGACGATGGTGACTAAGATAAACTGAGAAACAGCCCCTTGTCTGGTATCCACTCACTGCACTGCATTGGCCTGGGCGCAGACACATGGAGCTGATGCATCTTAACACCAAAATCTGTGCCATGTGTCCGCACCCAGGCTGACCCAGTAGAGACACACAAGTGAACATATACCAGCAGATTGGCTCATTTTTGGCCTACACTTATACACAGGCCAGAGTCAGCCCCATCTGGCACCTGTTAATATCTCCCCTATCTATACTGGCGTCGCTGTATGCTATCTCTCTGTTAACGTGAAGTGTGCAGCACAGCTCTGACAATATTTATTTTCTCACCACTTAAAATAAAAAAAAGTCAAGGTGACAGCCAACGCAAGCACAGTGTTATATAAACACCAATGGGAAATAATGACTGTGCCAAAGGCAGCAAGAGCGTGAAAAAAAAGTAGTGTTCATTTGTTTTAATACAACGTCATTCGCCTGATATGATATCATTATTATTGTGATAGGTAACCGATGGTTCATATGATACAGAAGAGCTCTGGGCAATCCTAGAAATAAATAGAAAAATCAACACTGTAACAGATTAAGAAAACATTTCAAGGACATTTAAATCCTAAAAAAAAAATGTATGGTTAGAAATGCTGTATTTTATATACTGTAGTTACTGTACCAGCTCATATGTTCAGCAGCCCTATACAATATTGATTCAGGCCTTCAAAGTTGTCTCCAGCAGTTCCCCATCTTGGATCTTCTTAGGCATCTTTTGTGTGTCAGTGGCACTGCACATGCTCAGTGGGCTCTGGGCTGCATAGAGGTCATCAGAAATACTCAAAACAGTTAGTGACTAGTGATGGGCGAATTTATTCGACAGGCGCAAAATTGCATTGAATTTGTCCGTCTCGATCCGGGTGTCAAATTTTTTCAACGCCGGCGACGATTCTGACATAGGCGCCCATTTAGACACCAGCGACAATATACGGACGCCGATTGACTTTCGTGGAGAAACTAAATGGGACAAATTCACCCATCACTATAAGTGACCAAGTGCATGTGCTGTGAGTGAACAGAAAAGAAGCTGGGGCATGTTCAGAGGTACAGATCTTGGGGCTCATTTATAAACACTGGGCAAATTTGCCCAGTGTTTATAAATAACCCCCTTGAGAATTTATGCACATAAATAAGCCCCAACCATAATGCGGAACATTTGTTGCTATGTCTTTGTTAAAGATTCAAATGGAATGAATTCTGTTTCGGTTTACAAAGATGGACGGAAGGTACAGGTATGGGATCTGTTATCCTGAAACCCCTTATCCAGTAAGCTTCGAATTACAGGAAGGTCGTCTGCCATTGACTCCGTTTTAATTAAAAAATTAAAAATGATTTTCTTTTTCTCTGTAATAATATTAATAAAAATGCAGGTATGGGATCCGTTATCTGGAAACCCATTATCCCGAATGTTCCGAATTATGGAAAAGCCGTCTCTCATAGTCTCCCTTATAATCAAATATTCCAGATTTGTTAAATGTATTTCCTTTTTCTCTGTAATAATAAAACAGTAACTTGTACTCGATCCCAACTAAGATATAATTAATCCTTATTGGAAGCAAAATCAGCCTATTGGGTTTATTTAATGTTTACATGATTTTTTAGTAGACTAAGGGCTCTTACTGATGAGCGGTTGTAGCTGCACTCCCCTGCGTTCCGTTTTTCTGCGTTCAGCCGCAGGGGAGCGCAGGAGTAGATGCATTACATTTTTTCCAATGGGGCTGTACTCACACAGGCGCGTGTAGGCGCCGAACGCAGGTTGAGACGCAATATGCTGCATTTTTCCTGCGTTCGGCACCTACACACGCCTGTGTGAGTACAGCCGCATTGGAAAAAACGTAATGCGTCTATTCATGCGCTCCCCTGCGGCTGAACGCAGAAAAACTGAACGCAGGGGAGCACAGCTACAACCGCTCGTCAGTAAGAACCCTTAGGGTATGAAGATCCAAATTACTGAAAGATCTGTTATCCAGACAGCCCCAGGTCCACAGCATTCTGGATAACAGGTCCCATACCAGAAATAATAAAGCAGTACCCAGCTAAAATGGAATGAATCCTTATAGGAGACAAACCAACCCTGATTGGTTAAATTCATGTTTAAAAGTTAAAGGGCTTGAAATTGAAATTACAAAAACATCCCATGTGGGGAAATCCCAGGAATTCTTAATAACAGGTCCCATACCTCAATATGTGCAAGGGTACATTTCATTTTAGGAGCATGTAGAAGCAAATAAAATAGTAAATGTTATGTGTGTTTTTCATTAGGCTGATTTCCATTTCCTGAGCTTTGGCTCATTTAGAAATGAAGAGCTAATTATCTGCACGAATCAGATAAGGTTTACGGTATAACTCTGATGATTGACTGACGGAAATATTTACATTTCTTGCCCCCCGGGCCATTTCTATCATCAGCTCTGTAAGCTTTTCCCTTCCGGCTGCTCTAACCGTAACATCAGAACCACAATGACGGTGCGGATGATGGCAGAATAAAGCAAAATTTATATTGTTGGGGAAGAACATGCAATGATATGTGTGAATAATGGAGTATGTGTTAACCCTTTCATTGCCAGCAAATATTTCCTTAAATGCACTAACATGGGGACCAATATGAAGTGACCCCTCGCTTTGCTGCTGTAACAGCCTTTACCCTTCTGGGAAGGTCCCCACTAGATGTTGGAAATTGGTATTGGGTGAGGTAGACAATAGCTTTTCAATGGGCATTATACATGGGTCCTACATGGGTCCTAACCATAATGCATATGCACATGATCATGTTTTTTTTACCTCTGATAACCCCCTACCCCAACAATCCCTATGTAAAGTTCTTGTACTGATTTTGCTTCAGTTGAACCCATTCATATTTGTTCCAGTTGAGGAGTGTCTGGATATGTTTGGTTAAAATTAACTCCATATGCTTTTAACAGCCTAGAATGCAATTTCAGAAGCTATCTTGGCTGCTAGGTTCAATTTACCCTAGCAACCAGGCAGTGGGTTGAATCAGAGACTGCAATATGAATAGGAGAACCTGGAGCAATAGCTTTTTGACCCCCCCATTTAAAAGTTTAAAAAAGGCAAAAGAGGAAGGCAAAGGCGAATAATCAGTTTATAAAGAATTAATACCAAATGAGTTTCTAAGTGTAAGCTATACTTTAACATAGTAACGGTTACTACCCTTTAAAAAGCCACCCCACCTCCATTCTGGCATCTTTTTGCCTTTGTGTAGCTTTACAAAGCATTTGCTTTTTTTTTTTTTATTATGGGGTCAGTGACCCCCTATTTTAAAGCTGGACAGAGAGAGAAGGCAGCAAAAACAGGTATAGGATCCATTATCCGGAAAGCTTAGAATTACAGAAGGTTGTCTCTCACAGACTCCGTTTTATCCAAATAATCCAAATTTTTAAAAATTATTTCCTTTTTCTCTGTAACAATAAAACAGTAGCTTGTACTTGATCCCAACGAAGATATAATTAATCCTTATTGGAGGCAAAACCAGCCTATTGGATTTATGTAATGTTTACATGATTTTCTAGTAGACTAGTAGGTATGAAGATCCAAATTACAGAAAGATCCCTTATCCGGAAAGCCCCAGGTCCCGAGCATTCTGGATAACAGAAATAAAGACCAATTGAAAAGATGGTTTGAGTTCACGATCCTATAACATCCTAAAATGTAACCACCCTTTTAAATGGTGTAATTTGCCTCCTTCCCCATTTGCCTGTCCATGAAACCCCAGCTGAACGTTATAAGAATCATTTAGGGGAAATAAGGTTCCCACCCACTCACTTTGTATCTGAGTTCTTTCATGGGAAGCTACAGACATTCCTGAGAGGCAAGGTTTGTATGGCTCTTATTTGGGAAATATCTGACTAGTATCTGTGTAGTCCTTCTTGGGTTTGTAGTTGGTTTACAAGATTCTGTTCCTACAATTAACTTTGTTAAACTCACTTCAGAAGTGGCAACTTCTTTTATGCAGCCAATCAGGGCCTGTTCTTGTAGTAATTCTGACCTAACACCTGATTACAAGCCATAGTCTGGCCGAATGGGTTTCAGAATCTGGTGCAGCGTTTTTATGGTCTTGCTTCTGCCAGTCTCTATGCTTTTCATGAAACCGGTCAAATAAATATATTTAACGGGGATTCTGGACAACTTGTAGTATTTATTTAAAATTAATTTTCCCCCAATGCCCCCCTACATTGCATTGATTCTAGGAAGGGTATGCAGCAGCCTTTCCCTTTGGTTTGCATTGAGTTTTGTCCCTGATATTGTATATGCTTTACTTTTGTATTCAAAAAGAATGTGTTTGATTATGCTGTTAAGAAATTATGAAAAGCGGGTTTTATTGGGCTGTAATATGCCCTGTAGTATATGTTTTAAAGCTGAAACTAAATGTGTTTTAGTAGCCTTAAATAAGAAGTAAAGTTTAACTAAAGAAGTAGCTAGAAATGTTGTACATGATGGTTTTGTGCTTCCGTACCAGCCCAAGGCAACCACAGCCCTTTAGCACTAAAGATCTGGGTCTCCAAAGATGCCCCAGTAGCTCCCAATCTTCTTTTCTGCTGATTCACTGCACATGCTCTGTGCTGCTGTCACTTACTGAGCTTAGGGAGCCACTCACAATATACAGTACACATAGAATAGAAATGTCACAATATAAGGCTGATTAGTAATTAATACACATAATTACTACATGGCAGCACAGAAACCAGTACAATTAGCATCAGAATTTAATAATCAGCAAACCTGTAGCATCAGCTTATATTACAGCCAGGGAAGCTCATTTTCTGCTGGATAATTAGTGACGACCCCTAAGCTTAGCTTCTCAACAGCCAATCAGAGCCCACTGAGCATGTGAGTGTCACAGACACTTTCCAAGATGGTGACCCCCTGTGACAAGTTTGAAGTCCTGGATCATTGCTGCTATTGACAAGCTGAAACTTTAGCCTCGTGCAATAAGTTCACTATATAAAATATGGCATTTTTAGCCATTGTAATTTTTAGGGTTTAGTTCTCCTTTAAGGTATGGTGATCCAAATTATAGATAAATCAGGTCTCAAGCTTTCCAGATAATAGATCCTATATGTCGGGTTTGGATTTACAATTAATGAAACTGAGATGTATTTTACACCTGTTTAAGGGTACCACACGAATAAGACTAATTATATAAACGTGTGTTTATGTGTGTGTATTAATGATATCGCATGTATTCTGCCTTTTTTTTATACTGGATCATATCACCACCATGTGATCATTTCTCTAACTGCTGCATAAATGCAAGTGTATTATATAGAGAATAAAGTACCCCCTCTTGTAAATTATAAGGATATTATAAGTTACCTAGGAGTTTCATGACCATATAAAAAACACGAGGCCGAAGACCGAGTCATGGAACTCCAAGGTGACTACTAATATCTTCATATTTTGCAACAGGGGTACTTTATGTATTATAATTGGGGATGCACCGAATCCAGGATTCGGTTCGGGATTTGGCCAGGATTCTGCCTTTTTCAGCAGGATTCGGATTCGGCCGAATCCTTCTGCCCGGCTGAACCGAATCCAAACCCTAATTTGCATATGCAAATTAGGGGCGGGGAGGGAAATAACGTGACTTTTTGTCAGAAAACAAGAAAGTAAAAATGTTTTCCCCTTCCCACCCCTAATTTGCATATGCAAATTAGGGTTCGGTATTCGGCCGAATCTTTCATGAAGGATTCGGGGGTTCGGCCGAATCCAAAAAAGTGGATTCGGTGCATCCCTAATTATAATACACTAGTTTCAGTGAGTCATGTGGCAGAAATGACATCAGAACCATTTATAACTGATGACATCAGAATTCACTGTTAATAAGGATATAATTTACAGGATATTCATGGCTTTTGTGTATTATAACCTGTTATTTACATAACACTGACAAGCTCCATGGCACTTTCCAAATGTAGAATCAAATCCTACCCTAGGGGGATCCTACACTCAAAACACCCCTGCTATTCGAGTAATGCCTGTATTGTTTCATAGTGTAGAAGAAAAGTGGCACAGAACTGGGAAGAACTGACAAACTCCTTGCAGATACTGCCATGGTCAGGATCTATCATAAGACTCCAGCCCTGCAAGCTGACCCATGCTCCTGGTGAAAACCTAGTGTGGCACTACCGAGTAGATATGTTGGAGAAGTAGCTGGACATTACAAGGTACTGTACCTTTTGTTGTTTATGTTGCTTGCGGGCAGATAAGCCAGCCCCACTCAGTTAGGTGTAGCCTTGGTTATGTACCAGTGCAGCTGTATATCACAGATAGTGATGGGCGAATTTGCGCCGTTTCGATTCGCCGGAAAATTCGCGAATTTCGCGAAACGGCGAAAAGTTCGCGAAACTGTGCCGGTTTTTCCGTTTTTTCTACAAAAAAATTGACGCCGGCGAATTTTTTCCGCGAATTTTCGCGGGTGATTCGTGAATTTATTCGCTGGCGGCGAATCACGCAAATTCGCCGCGAATTCGCGCCTGGCGAATAAATTCACTAATCACAGATCCATTCTTGAGAGGCTGAGACGTTTTTTGAGTGAGCTGTTCATAAAATTAAAGTAGGGAACTTTAGTTGATGGAAGTAGTGAACTATTCATATTGCTAAATGCCCTCTAGTGGCATAAAAACAATTAATATCTGCAAAGAAGGAACACTCGGCAGCCCTCTAAATAAGTGAAGAAAAATTGTTTTTTTTCATGCAATGAGCAAAGTGACATTTCAGGCTTCACAACAACCTTAATCAAACTTCTGCACTGTATAAAAATCAACTTTATTTAGGTGTATAAGGGGTGGGGTGGGATACGAATGTAAGATGAAATATCAAAATCAAGGGAATAGTATCTTTCTTGTTCAGAATATTGTGAATGTCCATGTAAATAATAATGAGTACATCCCTACTGTTTCTCAACTTGCTCAGGTGCCCCGTCCTTAATGTGTGGGGTTACTGCCCATAATGGGCGGAGATACTGCCCCAATCAGGCGGAGCTATGTCTGAACTGTACTTCATGACTGATCTAATCATGTCCACTGCAGCAAAGCATGTCCCGCCCCCAGCACAGCTGCCATTTTGTAGCGAGACTCTACTGTGAGCGCCATCATGTGGTAATGTTTGATATTACCAGTTCCATTAAACACTGAGTAGTTCTTGGCAAGTGCCATCAAGTGGGCATAACTATAACTACATTGGAATAATGTTTTTAGAGGTAGTCCTGCATGTCCAGATCAGTCTGGAGACCCTGTCCTATTGGATACAAGAGTAGGTTTAAAGGTATATTAAATGAGGCTTAATATTTTGTATATAAGATTGTTCTGTTTAGGGAAGGTCTGAACATGTTCAAAAAGGTACCTATAACAGCTCTGTATCATTATACACAAGTGCAGACCTCTGTAGCTTATAGTCCACAGTCTTATGAGTTAGTTCCATATACAAAGGAGGGATGCACCGAATCCAGGATTCGATTCAGGATCCGGCCTTTTTCAGCAGGATTCGGATTCCGGCAAATCCTTCTGCCGAACCGAATCCTAATTTGCATATGCAAATTAGGGGCAGGGAGGGAAATCACATGAGTGTTTGACAAAACAAGGAAGTAAAAAATGTTTTCCCATTCCCACCTCTAATTAGCATATGCAAATTAGGGTTCGATATTCGGCTGAATCTTTCACAAAGGTTTCTGGTGGATTCGGTGCATCCCTAATAAAAAGTCTGACATAAACTTATAAGACAACTTCATAAATGATTAATTTTAAAGTTTTTTTGGTTTGGTTAAATTAGCACATTCCAAGGCGAAACTGACCATGAGCAAACAAGCCAATAGGTCTGTTTAAGCCAGTACAATTCACACGAGAACCTTCCTGAAATGTACAATTTATTTTGGATCCTGTCAGACAGATGCAGACAGCTGTTGATCTAAAGGGGGAACATGTTTAATTATTTGTTACTGAGTTATAGCTTCATTTGCTATATCATTTAATGGTTGATAAATCAATTGTTACATATCAATACATTGCAGTTGACGTGAGAACTGGCGTCATTATCTAAATGCAGAGAAGGGCTGTTAAAGAAAACGTACTACATGCCTCAAAATACCGGTGGCATGCAAAACTTGTGTAATCCTTGCAACACCCCTTTGTCGGTGTTACACGCCACGTGTGGCGCTTACCTGATGGCATGGGACAAACCTGAGCCACTCTACAATGGTATTGGGAAAGATTGGGTACCTGGTACTTACTAGCGCAGTGCCTCCACCTAGTGGGATCCGGGAATGCACCTACGGGTGGCCCACTAGAAAGTAATAACACACACATAGTATTAGTTAAACCGAATAACTGTTTATATAAAATAACTGGCCAACTAGTACATGCAATACTCCTAACCGGTGATAATATGGCATCATTAACTAACTTGCTTACGCCAAGCTGTCTACCTAACTAAGAAAAGGCAAAGTCCTTTAACAAACACTCTTCTTCAGTGCCTCTTTTGGGTACTGTCCCTTTAACCATGATACTCACTAATCCTCATTGGAAACTTTAGAGCTCTCTTCAGGTGAATCCAGCTCATTCAGACATACAGTGCGACTACCAGCCCCTTTGGATGCTCAGATAGGAATCTCCTGCTGTTTGTTCCTCCAGTCTGGATTCCTTTCCCACTCTCTGTCTCTCCAGGCAGGGGAGATCCTGGCCCCTCCGCTGCCTGAGGCAGCAGCAGTTGCCGCCGCCCCCCCTCCCCTGTGCGCTTAACTTTTTGCGACTGAGGGTGGTCCACGAGGGAGGCAGAGAGGGCCAGTACGCTAGCGCAGAGAGCCTAACTACACTCTCTGTACTAGAAGAGCCAGAAATTCGGCTCTTAAAGTACCAGGAGTGGCATTTTTGCTGCCCCTGGTACCTAGTGGGGAGCTGCCGCCTGAGGCGCCCCTGTCTCCAGGCACAGTATGTGACTTCCCTGTGCCAACCCAATCCAAATGAATGCTTGTGGTGCAGCCTCTCAGCTCTCTGGGCCCATCTGTAGCTCTCTTGCTTCCTTCTCTGTCCACCATGCAGCTCTCTATGCCAGGCTCTCCTCGTTTGCCAGTATCTGTGACTTCCTTTTCTTGCCAGCTACTCACTAGCTGTCACTTTCTGTTGCGCTGAGATCACTGAATAGGTGGTTGCTAGGTAACTGCTTACAGCACACAAACACATGATCTGGGCTTCTGCCCTTACAGGGATAAGTGCAATGATTTTGCATGGAACCCTACACTTGTATCAGAGTGTTAAAAATAACACTCTGATATAAAAAAAATTCAAATTTCCTGCGAAACGGCAAAGATTTGCCATATGCAACTTGACACTCAGGTCAATTTTGATGCTGGTGTTAGTCAATGGGTGTCCAAATAATGTTAACGCATGCCGGTTTGGACACAATTGACTTTTCCAGCGCGTGTCCAAAATGTTTTGCCGTGGGTGAATTTTTGCCGCAGTTTCGCAAATTTATTTGCCATAAATTTGGTGAATTTTTTTCGCTAATCGTGTCAGTATGAAAGTCTTCAGCATACCGACTGGAAGCCACATTTTAAACTGAGAAAACCTTTTTGGGCCAGATTCCAAAGTTGGTTATCATAGGGTTTATTAAAAATTATGCTTTTTCAGGATCCGTTGATCCATCATCATAATGTAAACTTAATCTCCTTCTATAATGATGGCATGCAAATTCCCAATATGGCTTACCAACTATTCTTTGAAAATGGAAACGCCATCAGAGAGTACATGGCCCTTGTACAAATAACGGGGGGAAAAGAGCATTGACTCTGGGTTTTTTAATGGACCATGAATCATTTCTTGGAGGATATACATGATTTGGCTTTGATTTAACTCCAGATCAAGAACGCGGTTATCTTAGATCTTAAATTTCTTCTAGTAGATATATATCTATCTCTATATCTATAGAGAGATCCAGCCACATATGTGTCTATGGATGGGGGACAATGTACTAGGAGCATATCCATAGTCGTGTATCTATCTATCTATCATCTGTCTATCTATCTAGCTTCATCACCTGAGGAAATTTTAAAATGTACTTAAAATCTAATTTAAAATTTACCCAAATGAAAAATATATTATTTAAGAGTTACGAATTCCTCTCATAGGCATATTTCTTAGTTTACAATAAATATGGCTCCTTTTGGAGTGTACTGATGCTTTTAATAAATACAATTTTTGATTTTAATAGCATAAATAAAGACTTTTTTTTTATAACTAGTTACTTAAAATTTTTATGTATGCCGTATTTTCTATGAACAACCTATAGTGGCCGCTATTGCATGGCCTATTTAAAGGAAAACTATACCCCCCAAACAATGTAGGTCTCTATCAAAAGATATTGCATAAAACAGCTCATATGTAAAATCCTGCTTCATGTAAACAAACCATTTTCATAATAATACACTTTTCTAGTAGTATGTGCCATTGGGTAATCATAGGTCACATGAGCCAATTAACAGACAGAGTTGTGTCTTTTGCTTCCACACTTCTTCTTGTTACAGTTGAAGTATTACTGGTCAGGTGATCTCTGAGGCAGCACACAGACCATCACTAAATGGTGGCTCAAGGCAAGAGATGTAAAAGGGCAATATTTACTTAAATGTATATTCCAGTTTGGTAAGATTCTTTAATATGCCACTTAATATGATATGAACTATCTGTTGCTTAAGTGTTCATTTTGGGGGTATAGTTTTCCTTTAAGGAAATTACATGATTGTACCTGTAAGCCAAAATTCTGAAAATCCGCAGACGTCAAAAAAATTTTGGCTGTTCGTCTGCAAAGTCGATCATGTCAAAATCACAGCGCGTCAATACTATTCGGACGCCCATTGACTTTAACGCCGGCATCAAAATTGACGCAATCGTCAATTTCCATGTTACAATTTCCTTGTTACAAGCAATGTGTTGTTTTCTTAAAGACATTTTCTTACTCATGTTACTTTATTACCTTTCCTGTCTACTTATTCAATTTTAAATTGAAACTAACATATTTTCATGATGTATGGCCATAAGTAGACAGAAAAGGCAACAAAAGATTAAATAGGTGAGTTAAGGCTCTGATTAGACAAGGATTGTTATTGCGGAGAAGTTTTGAGGGAATTGGATCAAACGGGCAGGTGGTAAGGTGAGAAGAGGCCAAAAGCTTTGAGACTTCCTCATCAGTGACAGGGGTGAAGGAGCACAGGAGAGACTGGGGAGTGTGGAGGGAGGGTGGTGGAAGTCTAGGGGGGTTGAGTAGTGTAATGTCCCTTCTGATAGTGTCAATTTTGTTTTTGAAGTGCTCAGCAATATCTTGAGCAGAGACAGATGTGCATGGAGGGGGTGGAGAAGGGGAAAGGAGAGTGTTAAAGGTGGAGAAAAGTTTTTTTTTTTTTTTTAGAAAGGGAGTTAATGAGTAAAGTATGTTTGTTTGGCTTGGAAGAGGCTGGTGTTATAGGAGCGCAGGGCAGATTTGTAGCTCAAAGTCTGATTCTGAACGGGATTTGCGCCAGCGACGCTCAAGTGCACGTGAATGTCTTTGGAGCACTTTTGTATGAGCATTATGCCAAGGTTGAAGTGATTTGGGTCTAGCACTTTTAATTTTTTATAGGAGCAAGCTCATTAAGAAGTTTAGAGACAGAAGAGCTGTTAACGGGAATATTAAAGTCCCCTAATGTGATGGATGGGATGTTAGATGAAAGTAAGGAAGCCAGGCAACAAAGTTTTCCAGAGATTGTGCAGTTGGTCCTGGTGGTGGATATATAAGAGCAATGCAGAGTGAAACAGGAGAAAAGAGCCTAATGCAGTGAGTCTCAAATGAGGAGAATGATAGAGAGGGAACAGGTGGAAGAACTTACAGTGGGGAGAGAAAAGCAAACCTACCCCACCTCCAGGTCTGTTACCAGGTCTGGGAGTATGAGTAAGGTGTAGGCCCCATAGGACAGGGCAGCAGGTGAGGCAGTGTCAGTAGGAGAGAGACAGGTTTCAGTAAGTGTGAGAAGGTTAAAGGAATTTGCAATGAAATGGTCGTGTATAGCGGTGAGTTTGTTGCAGACAGATCTGACATTCCAGAGAGCACAGGAAAGATTAACTGGGTTTTTGGGTATAGGAGTAAGTGTTCTGTACTGTTTGAATTTGCATCGAAGAGAAGGATCTCGTGGCCGTGATATAACTGGGATGGGGTAAGGGCCGGGGTTTTGGGAAATGTCCCCAGCTGCCAGCAATAGAAAGGAAAGAAAGACTAAGTGATAGCGGGATTTGTAAGTTCTTAGTTTGTATGAAAAAGAGGAGTTTTGTGGAATAGCTAAACAGAGTACTTTATATAAACTTCATGTGTGGAGAGGGAAGGAGAGTAGAGAGGCTGAGATTTGTATAGAACTGGGATTTGATGGGGTTGGTGGTGAAAAAATGTTTTATGAAGCATGAGAGTTGGAGGAGAAATGCAGGATAAAGTTTGGAGTAAGAAGTTACAAACTGGCTGGTACAAATGTTTTCTTCTTATCCCAGCTGGTTCAAAGTTGATAGAAGATAGTGCTGTTCCTTTTGCCTTGTCAATGCTTTGTCCAACTGTCATGTATAACTATTCATTTCTAAGCACTTGTGAAATATTAGCACTTTGCCATGCGAAAAGCAAGAAAATTCCTGCTAGAAGCAACCCATGCTGTGCCGGTGATTTTCTTGCTTTTCACGTGGATTTTGAGGTTGCCAAACGCCTCTTTCACTGAGCACCTGGGATTCGTTTGATTGGGAAGGCCAGGGTGTGCTAGGGTAATTTTCTTTTCTGACTCACTTTGCCATGCCCCAGACATGAGTGTCATCCACAATACTGGGTCTGAATTTATATGTAGCTGATTGGGAAAACCAGAGCCTAATTAATCAATAGGGATGGGCGAATTTTTTTTGCCTAGTTTCGCCAAAAAAATGACGCCCATAGACTTGTATGGAGTTGTGCGTCAAAATAAAAAGACGCGCGACAAAAAAATTTCGCCGCTCAACAATTTTTTTGACGCCCATAGACTTTAATCGGCGTCATTTCGCCGGCGGCGAATTTTTAACGAAACGGGTCAAATTTGCCCATCCCTATTAATCAATTAAATAGCTAGCAAAGGCCAGAGTTTTACAGACACCAAAACCAGGTTTGGGGCTATAAAAATATCTCTAGTTCACTGAGGAGAGGACACAGATGTGTGCTTGAGATATTTATCACAGAACTAAAGTAGAATAGGCCTAAGAGACAAAAATTATTATGGTTAACAGATACAAGTAGGGATATAGCAGAATTACCTGAATAAGGAGTTGCAATAGATATGTAGCAGCAGGCCTAACACACAAAAGTTATTGGAGTTAAGAGATACAAGTAGGGATATATACCTACTTGTATCTGTTAACCCCAATAACTTTTGTCTATTGGGGTTAAGTATTGGGGATGGCACGAGTGCTTAATTTTTCTTAAGTGCTAATATTTCACAAGTGCTTAGAAATGACAGTTATACAAGGCAGTTCCATGGAATTAACTCCTATCTCTTCTCATTCCTACAGGTAATTCTGCTATAGCCATATACTGCTACATATCTATTGCAACTCCTCAGGGATATAGAATAATTACACTGGCCCATAGTAACCTCAGAAGGATGTCATGTGACTCAACAATGGTGATCTATATAATTAAATGTCCATGTGGACTTGTGTACTGCGGCAAAACCATCAGGCAACTGAAAGAGCGCATTGCAATGTACAGTCAAGTATAAGAGCGGCCCTTGATTCAGATAGGTTACAGAAAATCATTTAGATGCATGCCCATCGATCAGATATCCAAAAAAGCAAGAGGGGAAGATTATGATGATATGTTATTATTAAAAAAAAAAAAAAAAAAACACGTTCTGGATCCACAAATTGGATTGCATGGCGCCTAAGGGCTTGAATGGACAACTAATTCTCAATTGTTTCCTAATTTAAAAATGTTTTCTCCTTTCTCGATTGGTAGCAATGATTCGAGAAACAAAACATGATAAACATAGTAGCAAAATGTGCAACATAACTTGTGTAGTAACATTATTTATAATATTGGTATGCATTCTCTTTTTTTTCTAGATGGCGATTATAGTTCTGCTATGCTGAGACAAAGTAAGCAGTTTATCGAGACTTATTTTTTTGCAATAGATTATTTTTTATTGTTTTTAAACTCTTTTGAACACATTGTGTATATATATTTTTTAAACCACAGATGATCACATAGGATTGTGAAAATTTCTCACAAAAATGGAAATCACCGATATTATATACGAAAAAATGTAACAAAAATGGTACAATAGTGACGCCTTGAGATAAAATTTTAAATTGACACATCATTTGTTTGAATATATAATGGCACTCATTTGCATTGATTGGTTGTTAATGACGTCATCTTGACGCCCACTTTGTATTTAAGTACCCACATAACCACTTGCACTAATGTGGGCAGAAACGTTGGGACACGTGAGTGATGTTTGAATAAACTTTTCTTTGATTGAAAATTTGGTGTGCTGGTCCACTTTGAAGATTATCCCCCATATGTAATTAAGGGCACTAAGTTTGCCCAGGAGCAGTAACTAGTGATGTAGCGAACTGCCGATTTGATGTTCGCGAACGCCGTTCGCGAACACCGGCAAAAAAGCGAACAGTTCGCGAACAGTTCGCGAACTTCGAACGCTCGATAAAATCGTTCGATCGAACGATCGAAGGATTTTATTCGTACGATCGAACGATTTTCGTTCGAATCGAACGATCGAAGCTATTCGATCGAATGATTTTAATTCAATCGAATGCTTATAATCGTTCGAACGAATGGAAATCGTTCGATTTTAGCGATCGAACGGTCGAACGAAATTTTACTTCGAATCGAACGCGAACAGCAATTGGCGAACGTCGCGCGACGTTCGCGAACATTCGGCGGACGCGAACAGTCGAAGTTCGCGCGAACTAGTTCGCCGGCGAACAGTTCGCTACATCCCTAGCAGTAACCTATAGCATCCAATAAGGGATTTGCTTTTAAACAGATGACCAGTAAATGCTTCCTGCTGATTGGTTGCTATGAGTTACTGCACCTGGGCAAAATTAAGGCCTTTTATTACATAACCCCCATATGCCTTGATTGACCAAGCACCCACCTCTGACTCACAAGGAAGGAGTGCAGGTACTTTCAGAACTTTCTCAAAGTACTAATAGGCACATAATGAAAGCAATAAATACCTTTTAATGGCGGGAAAAGTTAATTGACTGACATATCGTCATCATCACTATGGGGCACATTCACCAAGCTTGGGTGAATGAATAGAGGGGAAAAAAACCTCTAATTTCGAGGATTTTTTTTGTGCTCCTCGACTATCGAATTGTCGTAAATTCGTCATGAGTACAATGATTCGAATAGATAGAGAGCGAAAAAACGCTGCGACTTATTTGCCCATTCGATAGTCGAAGTACTGTCTCTTTTAAAAGTCATTCGACTGCCTACTTCGCCAGATTAAACCTACCGAATTGCTTTAAAAGCTTATGGGAAAGTCCCGTAGGCTTTTTAAGTTTTTGATCGAATAAAAAGGCATTCGATCGAATATTCGATTGTGCGACTATTCGCCAGACGAATATTTGCCCATTCGACTATGCGCCAGCGCGTAAATTCCGAATTCCCTATTGGATTCTATTCCCCAGTCGAATTTCGAGGGATTTATGTCAAATAATTAAGTTTAACATATGAAACCTAATTTGATAAAATGTTTAAAATTCTGAACAAATTTGTATTAAAAACCCCTATTCAACTAAATAAGGAAATTAAAACCAGACTATGTAACAATGTATCAATCTTAGTTGCAACTTCTTATTTTACACAGTCCTTGACTGGCTGTTTTGTTAATGTTACAGAGTGTCTTATTCTGAGTACAGGTGACAGGTCTGACTTCGAAATCCCTCTGTGCAATAACTATAGATCTATATAGCATAACAATATAATCTAATAATAAATGTGATCCTCAAATCAGATGTCCGTAATGTGTATTATCTAATGTACTGCTAACTCTCTCCTTCCCAGTGTGCCCATTAACTTCTGATATTAACCCCTCGGTAATGTATCAATACTGTATCCAGTGGGTCAGTGCCTATAGGTTCACTAACTAACCCACAATTAAAAATATATCTATGGTGTGGCTCAATCAAATAGTATAAATCTATAATGTGTTGCAAAAAGCCTTATGTGCAGCTTTAAATGATAAAAAGTGTGCATATAATCTGCATATCACACTTATCATTCATTTTAATGTGTATAGTGAGGGACACCAAAAAACAAATGTATAAGAGGAAAAATATAAAAAAAAAAAAGATATGAGAAAATATAAAAAATCCCAAAGTCACTGTAGTGATGTGGAGAAAGTCACCCAGGCTTGTAGGAAATATTACTCAATCTGGATATCCATGTAGTCAATGCTTCATCTAATAGACTTGAAAATAGTCATCCGGACAACTAAGGTAAATGGCTTGCACTTATGGTCACCGGGTCGGTGATTTAACTTTCTTAGTATGGCTAGGACATTAATACATTATGCATAAGCAAGTTAGACAGTTAACACTTGCTGAACACAGCCTGAAGGGGTAGACTGTAGGCACCCCATGATGTAGGGGTAAACCTGGCATGATCCACCCGCCCCATTGAGATCCACCATTAGGTCTTTGCCAGGAAGTAGATGTAACATTCAGGAACCCGCCACACAGGGCCGGAACTAGGGGTAGGCAGTGTAGGCACATGCCTAGGGCGCAAAGCTGGGGGGGGGGGGCAGGCACGTACCTGCTCTGTTGCCTACCCCATGTCCGGTCCTCTCACTCCACGTCTTCCTGCACGCCAATTAATGCCGCGTCGGCCCAGGTTGCCTAGGGCGCCTGCCCAGTGTGGCCCGGCTCTGCCGCCATGTAAAGAGAACCGGGTCCCGATCTCCATTCCACATCAGGGCTCACTAATGATCATCGGCTTAAAGTTTTCAAAAACACGTTGGCAGCATTTTTTGTTTCAGTGCCATTGTATAGACACATCACTGTGGCCGGTCATGCAGACCCATGTCTGTAAAACAATTTACGTAGCTTGGAACACCGTGTCTGCGGTAGCAGAATCTCTTGTTACAGAGCCATTGTATAGACACTTACATGTAGCACTTCATGTGGATCTATGTCTGCGGAGCAGTTTTCAAAGCTTGAAATGCCGTGTCTGTGATGACAGATAATACTGCTCTGTGTAACTTGTGCGGTCGCTGAGGATAATTTTTTACTTGCCGAGGGAGACGTACAGGGGGCTTGCATCATAGCATCTTGAATGTCGCCCATAATTATCGGCTTCGACTCAGTCCACCCCAATACAATAACGACCTCAAAGAGAAGGGGTAAAAACGCCAGTCCAACTTGTGGCCTTGTAATGCCAATCATGGTAGCAGCTTTCATGAAACAAGATAACAAAAAGTAAACTATAAACACGGGTGCTAGACTCGGTAAGTATCAAATAGTGATCTGTGGAGGAGTCGGCACTCTCATCACTTGGTGCAAACATGCCTGGATGCAGTGTCCAAAATTTTTAGAATTTCTATCCAACAAAGAAGGTCCGCACTCTCCGGGCTTAAATAAAAATCAAATATGGTTTATTAACTTAAGGACCAACATTTCGGCCTATCTGAGGCCTTTCTCAAAATACAAATAATCACATAATGAAAGCAATAAATACCTTTTTAAAGCAGGAAAAGTTACTTGACTGACATATCATCATCACATATAAGTTTCACATATAAAACATAATGTGTGTGTATATATACATGTATATGTCCGTGGACAGCACCTGCTTTCCATTTAGCTACCTTCTAGCTGCCCCTGTGCATGGTGATGCAATGTATACAAAAAATAGAACAAAAAACCAGCACCAAGGGTCTTGATGTGATGGAAAAATTGATAAAGGTCCCAATGGGGACCGAAACGTCTGTTTTGCATACTATGTAACAATATATACATTTTTCATCACATTAAGACCCTTGGTGCTGTTTTTTTGTTATATTTTTTTTTGTATACGTTGCATATATATATTGTAGTCTAGATGTAATAACATTGCAATGTAATTAGGGATGGGCGAATTTTTTTCACCTCGTTTCGCCGAAAAAATGAAGCCCATAGACTTGTATGGAGACGTGCGTCAAAAAAAACGTGCGACAAACTAATTTCGCCGCGCGGCAAATCTTTTTGACGCCCATAGACTTTAATGGGTGTCTGCGACATTTCGCCGGCGGCGAATTTTTAACGAAACGGGTCAAATTCGCCCATCCCTGAATGTAATGCTACTTTAGTGTATTAGTAATATAAATTTATGCTGTCAAATTTCAAATGCTTGAAAGGTCTGTTTTGAGTTTGAGCATTTTTTTGGTCTTGTATGTGTTACGAAGCACTGCTGTAGATGGTCGAATTTATTTGCCAGGTGCAAATTCGTGGCTAATTTCTGCATTTCATGGGAAGTACACAAATTTTTCAGCGCTGAGTTGAGCGTATCTCTAGTGAAGTACATCTATGTAAGCAGGGCCGAAACTAGGGGTAGGCAGAGTAGGCACGTGCCTAGGGCGCAAAGGTGGAGGGGCGCCAGGCACGTACCTGACTCCTACCCCTAGTCTGGTCCCTTCCCTGCCGACCGCCCACTTGTTCCCATCTGTGTGCGTATGCATGCGTCAATTTGCGCAGATGCGTCTCTTCGCACATGCGCAGAAGCGCTCAACCAGCCGGCGCAGCAGCTGGGCAGGCTGCCTAGGGCGCCTGCCCGGCTCTGTATTTAAGTCTATATTTTATTATATGTAAAGTTTACAGGTCTAATAATTTGAAGAACTATAAATGATTTGTAGTGATGGGCGAATAATTTTACCAGGTGTAAATTGGCTGCAAATTTGCACATTTCGTGGGCCGGTAAATAAATTTGTGAAAATTCACCAGCAAAAAACTGCCATTTCAAAATTTGGGCGCTTGTCAGAATAGTTGTGCATATAAATTATTCGGAAGGCTATTGACTTTAATGCATTTGGACAAAATAGCCTCACATCTAAAATTTGTGGCGAAATTGATGTGCATCAAAATAATTGACGTCTCTTGACTTCAATGCATTTCGCCATTTCGAGGGAAATTCGTGAATTTTTCAGCGAGTCAATATGGGACAAATTTGCCCATTACTAATGATTTGTGTATTGTAATGATTAAGTTGTTTGATTATTGCTGTTATAATGCAAAGTCTACATTTGTAAAACCCTGGGCACTATGTACTCTGGTCTTACTTTGTGTTTTAAATTTTGACGTTATTGCTATAGGCACATCAGAAAACATCCGTAATAATGTGTTTTGTGTGGTGGCTGACGTGCATAAATCGGATTTGCCAGTCAATGACACTTTAGGGGTACACCAAAACCAGGGTTTGGCCTTTTTCAGCAGGATTCGGCCGAATCCTTCTGCCCAGCCGAACCGAATCCTAATTTGCCGGGAGGGAAATTGTGACTTTTTGTTGGAAAACAAGGAAGTAAAAAAATGTTTTCCCCCTTCCCACCCCTAATTTGCATATGTAAATTTGCATATGCAATTTAGGGTTCGGTATTCGGCCAAATTTGCATATGCAAATTAGGGTTCGGTATTCGGCCAAATCTTTTGGGAAGTATTCGGGGCTTTGGCCGAATCCAAAATAGTGGATTCAGTGCATCTCTAATGGCAATATAACTTTAGCAACTAACATGTGCCAAGCCAGCATTTGGTGAGTATCATCTCAAAGTATCCTGTAATATGAAATGACAATGATGATAATAATAATGTTATTGTATTATGTATTTTCCTATATTATCTAAACTGTCCTTAAAGGAACAGTAACACCAAAAACTGAAAGTGTTTTAAAGTAATGAAAATATCATGTACTGTTGCCCTGCACTGGTAAAAATGATCCGTTTGCATCAGAAACACTACTATAGTTCATATAAACAAGCTGCTGTGTAGCAATGGCGGAAATTGAAAAACGGCTAAATGGCACAGGATAGATAATGGATAACAGATAACACCATTAGACAGACAGAGCTTATCTGCTGTCTGCTGTGTAACTTGAGCCTTTTCTCCTTTGAATGGCTGCCCCCATGGCTACACAGCAGCTTATTTATATAAACAGTAGTAGTGTTTCTGAAGCAAACACAGCAGTTTTACTAGTGCAGGGCAACACTGCATTATATTTTTATTACTTTAAAACAATTTAATTTTTTGATGTTACTGGTCCTTTAACAAGGCACATTGCAAAATTACAGAATCTAAAGAATAACCAAAACATCAGTATCCCCAGTTCCTTCAGTCTCTGTTAACATCCAAACTACTGATGTGCCAATAATACAGTTACTAGACACACACGATACCGGTATTTAAAAATAACATTTATAATGTGTACTATGTATACTACATGTGTGAGCAATATGTTTATTGTATCTTTTTTTTTTTTTTTTTTTTTTTTTTTTCCACAGCGTCATTTCAACCCACTGTATTGTATCATATTGATGAGACCGATCCGTTGACTACTAGTGATGGGCAAATGTATTCACCAGGCACAAATTTGTGGCGAATTTCCGCATTTCCTCAATTTTGATGCTGGCCATAATTTAACGCATGCCCATTGACTTTGGTCAATTGGACAAAATAGGAATGCATCAAATTGTCGGCGGATTCGCAAATTTATTTATTTTTGGCAGTTTGCAAATTTTTTTGGTGGAAAATCACTAATTTTTTTGTCGAAGCAAAACTGGACAAATTCATCCATCACTATTGAATGCATTAGATGCACATGCTGCGACACGGAGCAACAGCCAGACAGCGTTGGATATTGATGATTCTGTATATGTACAGGGGGCTGTCCAGGGATTATTAAATGAAATGATGCCTGATATAAGTCGTAATGATTTGGTTCAGTTAAGACTGGAAGGTGAAGGCCTTAGCTAGCCTCTGTATTCAATCAAAAGAACTAAGGACCACTTAAGGGCCGAGTCCTTTATTAATGATATAGCAAATTTGCTGCAAAGTAAAGCTGATCTTATTGGGAATGGATCTTTAAACAGAGAAGGGGTGTAATAACTAGTCAACGCACTATAATCGTATTATTGCCAAGAAAAGTCGCTGGTGATTTGATTTAAATAATGACAATAACAATTTATGCTTAGCTGGTCGTATCTGTGCTGTTTTAGCTGAAAAAGACACAACAGGTAATGTGTTCCTGAAAAGGGCCAGTGACATCCATAAATCATTGGATATCCCTTGGTTCATTTACAGATATACCTAAACATTACTATTAAGGTGTATTATCATAATCAAGGCTCATGGCAAGTTTTCCAGACACCTGCCCCTTGTAGAGAAAAGGTCGCATTTATATACCATGATGGTCAACATTTTTATGGTATCAAAAAAAATTAACTTATTTCTATAGTACCCATACTTTTGGGATTACTGTCATACTCCATTGACCAACAAAAATTAACATACTTGCCGCTATTTTTGCAGATGTCCTACTTGTCGTGCATTTCTTCACTCTGAGTGTTTAAACCATTGCATGATTCTTGGGTAAATTACTGTGCCAAACTGAAAATTATTGTGATTCATGCGGACGTTTTTAGTTGTTGCATCCAACCATACTCGATGTCTGGGTCTCAAATGTAGGATTTGAAATGAGACCTTTGAAACCTATAATGGTCACACATGTTATCTGAGATGTTTCAAGCCTGATACTGATCCCTCTGATAAATATATATTTTATGATTTTGAGTGTATACAAAAACGGGTATACACATACCTAATTTTATATATATTTATATATATATATATCTCTCATTCAGCTTGCCAGTGATGAACTGTTGTCTGAATGACTTTGTCATTACATTCTTGGAAAAAAAAAATTGCGTCTACACGTTCATAGCCTACAATGGCGGCCGTAACGGCTCGTACTACTATCCTAGGGAGGTAAATTGTGTATTACAGTGGCTGATTTGGGAATTAGATTCATAGATTTTCTTTTAAATTTCCTACCCATGTAACTTAGTAAGATACCTTCAGCATTAGGTATAAAGTGGCAGTTGAGGACTTTTTACACGCTATTTTAACATGGCTGATATTCAAAGCTATATTGGTTGCCATGCCAGCCATAGAATTTTACAGGGCTTATTATATGATGCCCGATGCGAAACCTGAATTCATTACTTGGTACGATCAAAACAGTCACAGTGAGTTCAATTTTCTATTGGAGCTTAAAAAATACTTTATTCAGGATGTTAAAATTCTGAAGGAGGCTTGCGTCTGTTATAGAGAAAACATCATAAACATGACCAATAAACCTGTTACGAAATATAATTTGAATGAAGAACCAGAGGTAATTACTTATACAATCCACCCCTTTGAGAACACCAACTTGGCATCCGTGTGTATGGTAAAAATGTTTATCTAAAAACTATACTTATTCTATACTTATTCTTACAATAAGAAACATAAATGTTTCTCAACACCCGCAATACAGTGGTTGATGTACATTGCGTACAAAGAGGGGATCTCTACACAACACACCTTTAAAAGGAGGTGAAAAAATGGTGGCTAAATACCTGCTGGACAGTTATGCATTTGTTAATGGCAAACATAAAGCCTTTGAACTCCAAGGTTGATTTTACCGCTGTGTTTATTATTGTGAAGATGATTTTAATCAGGTAACCAGCACTTATTTTAGTCAACTAAACCATAAAACACAAATCCAAACAATTGTTTTTTAAAAACAAGGGTTTTTGAGGTTGTGAGCTCTGGGAACACGAATGGCGAGCTATGTTGGAATCTGACAAGGACCTATGGACATTCATTCAAGAAAAAAAGACTCCCCCCAGCCTTTGGAACCCCGTGATTCACTGTATGGTGGGCGCACTCATGCTGTAAAGCTCTATCAAAAAGTATTTCCCAGTGAATAGATTCACTATTATGATTTCACCAGCCTTTATCCATATATGAATAAAACAAAAACATATCCAATAGGCCATCCAAAGATTATCTTTGATCATTTTAAGTCTTTTGATTCTTACTATGTCCACGTAAAGATGAATGGAAAACGAATGTTTCCACTGTGACATACTTGTACCTCTACGCATCAAAATATGGATTGCTGTCACACGGATGACTAACATTCGTTTACGGGGACTTGGTTCACAATTGAAATTCAGAAAGCCTTAGATATGGGTTATTGACGGTGACATTTTTTAAAATAGCCATTTTGAATCATGTACTAACAACTGCTTAACAAACTACATTAATATACATCTCTGTGATAAACAAAAGAGGCCTCAGGATACCCCAGTTGGTGTACAGACGATGAGAAAAAAACAGATGTGTAGTGAATATTATTTTAACAAAGAGGGGGTGCTATTATGTAAAGAACTGCTAGTACCCAATCCAGCAAAAAGGCAAATGGCTAAACTATTTTTAAATTCTCTGTGGGGTAAATTTGGTCAAAAGTATAATCTGCCTACAACTAGCATTGTCACTAATCCTGATGATCTCTTTAAGTTTGCATTTCTTCCTCGGTACGAAGTGTCATCGCTAGATATGATAATGACACAGCAATGGTTAATTGGAAATATGCAAAAGAATGCCAAACTCTTTCACGTAACCCAAAAATATTTATTGCTTGTTTTACCACAGCATACACCAGGCTTGAATTATACACGATTTTGGACTGTCTGAGAGATCGGTTATTTTTGTAAGCAAGGATGGTGACTGGAATATGCCACTTGGTGACCATCTAGGGCAGTGATCCCCAACCAGTAGCTCGTGAGTAACATGTTGCTCTCCAAACCCTTGGATGTTGCTCTCAGTGGCCTCAAAGCAGGTGCTTATTTTTGAATTCCAGGCTTGGAGACAAGTTTTGGTTGCATAAAAAACAGGTGTATTGCCAAACAGAGCCTCAGTGTAGGTTGACAATCCACATAGGGGCTACCTGATATCTAACCACAGCTCTTATTTGGCACCCCATGAACATTTTTCATGCTAGTATTGCTCCTGAATGATGCAATGATACCTACATTACAGAATTTGTATCGGATGCTCCTAAAACCTTACAGTTGTAAGCTATCACCTGTAAGACTTGTCTAAAGGTTAAAGGCATCACACTAAATACTAACAATGTCCAATTGACGAACTAAAGGACCTGGTATTAGACTACCAAAAAACTCAAGCACACAACATCAGAAAAATATTGTGTTATGGCAGGATGGTATTGTCAGAATCAGAGCAAAAAACACAAATATGTTTATGATAAACGACGACTGACAGAGGGTTATCAAAGTGTCACTTTTGGTTTCAGTAACCATGGACACTAGACTGCAACTTCCTTTTTCTTGCATATTGGCCGGTCCTTCTAATTCAGGAAAAAAAAAATTCTGTAAACTATTATTGTATAGCTCAGCTACATTGCTATTGCACAGGCCTGATACCATTGTTTGGTTTTATGCATGCTGGCAATCACTTTATGATGAGCTGTTACAGAAAAAGCATTTACCAAGTATTTATACCACAGAAATCATGTACATATGATATATTTTTTATTATTTTATACAGCGTCAGACTGGGCCGGCGGGAAACCGGGAAAATACCCGGTGGGCCCCGGCCTTCATGGGCCCCCGCCGGCCCAGCCCCCTCCCCCAATGTTCTGGCCCCCAAATAAAAATTAATAGGTGCGCCGGTATCGCATGCGCTTTGGTGTTCGCCAATGCGCACCGGCGTTTGCATACACACCAGCGTGCGCAGAGACGTTCGTGCATGCGCGCTGGCATTCGCCGAGCCGTTCGCGCATGCGCGCTGGCGTGCGACGAGCCGTTCGTGCATGCGCACGGGGGGCCTGGAGTATAGTTACCCGGTGGGCCCCCCCATGTCCAGTCCGACCCTGATTTTATATATTTTGTCAAGGAAAAAAGAGCTGAACCATAAGGTACGTTGTGTAGTGGTTATGAACACTCAAAGATTATGATGTTAATATATACACTAAATTATCCTCCAAGCCCCAGACAAAGATTACAGCTGACTTGGAAAGCTTGGTCTCTTATGGTGTGTTCTTGAGGATGGTGGATTCTCAAAATAGGGATTACCTGATCCTCCAGTTTCCAGTCATGCCAATTTTCCATCTCCTCCCAAACATAAACAAATCCCTGAGTTTTTGCATATGCAAATTAGAGGCGGGGAGGGAAGTCACATGACTTTGTCACAAAACAAGGAAGTAAAATAAGTTTTTCCTTCCCACCCCTAATTTGCACATGCAATTTAGGATTTGGACTCGGTTCGGTATTTGGCAGAATCTTTCACAAAGGATTTGGGGGTTCGGTTGAATCCAAAATAGTGGTCTCGGTGCATCCCTAGAGCTAATACATGCATGAACATCACATAGGAGATACATCTAAAAGAAAATCCACTAATTCAGTTAAGGACAATAAGATCTTTTTCGTGACAGAATATAATGAAGAATTTACTTTAGTAACAGTAAAAAAAATATCTTCCCATTCTATAGTATGACAGCCATCTTAAGGGGATAATCTCCCCCAAGGACATCAAATTTGTATCAAGGAAAGCCCCCACCTTGGGTAGGATTTTAGCTTCTAGCGTAGTTTCCTCCTCATCATCACTTACAAATTTGGAGCAACCACATGTAAAACCTGCAAAGTGATTACTGTAAGCCATGGTTTCAAATCTTATGTAACAGGTCATGCATATCAGAATAAGGGGTTCTTTAAATGCAATTCGAAGAACAGTTTATCTCTTAGAGTGCAGAAGCTGTACTAAACAATATGTCGGTAGATCGATCCACTGTCTGAAAGACAATACGAGAACATATAAGAGCCATCGAAAAGAAGGATAAGCCCCCATATAGGAAAATACTTTGCATCCTGTTCCCATAGGGGTATCTATAATAGGTGGGGATACTTTACGTCCCCTTAATTTAAGAGAAGCCTTCTGGATTTTTAATTTAGAAAATTGGAGCTGCAACATCACACACTGCTCCAAGACTTATAAAACAAGCAACCCAGAGTACTACTTTAGGCACCCCTGGATCAATAAGCCCCCATAGATACTTGCTGCCTAAAAAATGCACGGGGCCTCTACTTCAATCTATTGACTAGTTGAATTAGTAAATGTTTATCTATGTATATTTATGAATGAATACACTCTTATGAACAATTGTAAATATATTTTATTATAATTTTATTGTGATTTTCTCAGTGTTATTTGTATTTTCAAAGTTTTTTTTTGTCTTTAATAAAAATGTGTTGTGTTTTATTATTTGTGTGCTGTGATTTATTTATTTAGAAGTCAAATCTAGATTTATCTATATTCAAATTTGGTTATAGTTATGCCCGCTTGATGGCACTTGCCGAGAACTACTCAGTGTTTAGTTATAACAAATGGAACTGGTAATATCAAACATAACCACATGATGGTGCTCACAGTAGACAAATACAAGAGTCCTCTGCACTCAAGCCATGTTCAATATATTTAAGACAGAGACATTTTGTGCTACTGCTACTGAAAAATGCCTTACCCTTTAAACAAAACAGGTATTGTTTGTCCATATATTGTAATATATTTAACTACATCAAAGTCATCCCATATCTGGCCAGCTCTACGCTCAATTTTTATCTGATTCATTAAGAATTCTATTGCTTCATTATACATTTTACAAAGGCATTTTACATCCGGCAACAAAAATGGGTTAGTTGGACAGACTTAAGCACCACCCACAGAAATACCAAATAAAGCCAATGAGTCAATTTATTCACCAATCCTAAACTGATTAGGGATTAGGCATTCAGATTAACAGTGCTGTAACTAGAGGGGGGCGGGCCCTGGTGCGTGTCGGGGGCGGGCCCTGGTGCGTGTCGCGGGGGCGGGCCCCGCCCCCCTCCGTACGCAACGGATTTCACTGGCGAGCGGGCTGCCGGGGGCCCTGAGGGGGTGCGGGCCCTGGTTCACTCACACCCCCTGTTCCCCCAGTAGTTCCGCCATTGCAGATTAAACATACATTGACATTTGATGCCCAAATCTTGTCCTCTTGAATTCTTGCTCCCAGTACAAGTAAATAGGTTAGGAAGAACATTTTATTAGAGTTGTTTTAGGAGGCTTGAAAAGAGAATTCCTTATAGACACAGGAGCTACATTTAGTATTACAGTATTATTATTAATACTATTATTAGTATTATTTTTATCCTTGTAGGTTTCAAGGGCGGAGGTTGCTCACTTGCAACAATAGTATCCGACGCTCCATTAAAAATACCAAGATGATTAAAAACTAAGCCTGACATCTGATATTGTAAGGGTGTAAACCACATACTTGAGACTGATATCATGGTTGCATCTAGGAAACAATCATTTTAAAAGGAGGAAAAATCCTACAGTGTATAATCATGTACTGTATAAATATTCTGTTAAATTTATTGGATGAATCCAACATTTCAGTCCTAAGATGTGACCATTCTCAGTGTCTGGAAAATATGGAATATGGTGAAATGTTTAAGGACACATCCTTGTCCAACATTTTATAAATGGTTATATATAAAATCTGATTCACCATTTCTTGCTATAAATGCCTCTACTCGTCTTTTCAAACTTTCTACTATACTTCTAACATTATTTTCAGATTTGCTTCCATTCTGCCAAGAGGTCTTTAGTGCAGTTGGCCAGTAATGTTGGGGATCAGGCCTAGCTCACAGTCAGAATTCCACGGAGTTAAGTTGGGCTCAGGTTATGCTCTTCCATGACCATCTCCAAAAACCAATTCTGGTACAGCTACTCCAATCTGTTCCGGCAATGTAGACACTATGGAATAGTCAAGAATGTCATTGTGTGGTGTAGTCTTATGGTTTTTCAGTGGAACCAAGAACCCTAACCCCAACAGCCCTAGACCATTCTTCATCCTCTTCACACCAATATTTGGAAAATATCTTTAGGTAGGTAGGCATAGCTTCTGCCAAACCCAGATGTTTAGGATGGTGAGTACGCAAGGACATGCATTTTTAGATGGATGAGAAGAGGCATCCTATGGTGACAGTTCTTATAATAATAAAATTGTAGTAAAATCCTTAACCAATCACTTAGGGGCAAATTCACTAAAGGACGAAGCGCCTAACGCTAGCATTTATTCGCCAGCGTAGCGCATTTTTGTTAATTCGCCGATTCACTAACGGACGCTGGCGTAAATTCACTAGTGTTACTTTGCACCCTTACGCCTGGCGAATTTGTGCAATTTCTAAGTCCCAAAAACGCTGGCGTTTTTTCTTTTTTTATGGGTGATAGGCTGAAAAAGATCAAAAATTTTTTTGGGGCTACCCTTCTTTCCCTCTACATTTCCTAACTCATGGCACCTTAACTATACAGTGGGCACGTGTAGGTCAAAATGAAAATTTTATTTGCTGTTTTGAAGGTTTTATCCAGGCTTGTGTAGTGATGCTACGTATACTTCCATTGTAACTTCAATTTGGCGCTGTATGCAAATTAATAATCGCTAGCATAACTTCGCTTTGCTTGGCGAATTAATGATAGCGCAACTTCGCAACTGTACGCTTCCCCTGAGCGCAACTTCGGATTTTAGTGAATTTGCGTAGCACTGGCGAAAATACGCCTGTCGAAGTGCGGCAAAGCGGACCCTGGCGCAACTACGAATCTTAGTGAATTTGCCCCTTAGTATTATATAAGTGCTGAGGAATACAGAGGGAAAGTGAAAATTATTTGCGCTAAATCCTTCGAATTCGATATTCGAATTTGAAGGATTAAACTTCGAGGGTCGAATTTGAGGGTTTATTAACCCTTGAAATTTGACCCTTGATAAATATGCCCCTTCCTGTCGATTTTGAGATGATATTCGTCAGTGTGGATACTTCCTCAATTTCAGGTATAGTGTAAAAGTTTAAGCACACAAGAAGGCCAAAGAATACAATTAAGTTGTGGGACAAAGTTGAGTCTGCCTTTAGGATCAACAATATCATGTTTGAAGTAAGACATTTTTCAAGGTTGTATAAATTATAGTTCTGAAGTAGTTATATATAAAGTACCAATTGAAAACTAGAATTGCTTAAATAAATTCTCACCTATTGTTTGGATAATGGGGCATTTAAAGATCTAGGAGAATATCTCTCGTTTATTCATGATGCATAACAAATTGTGCAAGAAAGTTTAGATCCCTGTAGTTCCACACCCTATAATGTTACTTGTGCAGACTCTTTTATTCCAGCAAGCCTATTTCAAATTACTTATTTCCAGTCCAATCACTTTTAAAAGATGGGAATTTGATAAAGATACTGTGGCACTTTAATATCTCTCAATGGAAAATCTTGGAAAAAAACTAGATTCCCACAACGTAAGCAGCATCTTTTAACCCTTTAAGTGCCAGCAGAATTTCACATTTTGGTTACGCGAAATGCCAGCCGTTTTTAAGCATTTTGTGCTCTCTCGCTTTAGGGGCATTTTCTGAGGGGAAACCTATAGTTTACCTAGGAAAACTATACATTGTTTTTTTCGGTAGAAACTGAGCTTTCTAAATCTGCCTGAGTTTTCATGTATTTCCACCTGTGCAAAAAAAATTATAGTGCTAAATACCAAAAAAAAATGAAAAATTACCATTTTTCATCGTATATCAATTTATACCAGAAAAATATTTCATTTTACGGATGAAAATCCAACTGATTTGGAAAGCCTTATGTCTCTCGAACGTGCCAATACCAGATATGTATAGTTTTAGGGAGATTTAGGACTTCTGTACCTCAAAAACTCCCGGCAGTATATTACCAAATTTTGAAAGCACTAAGGCAGAAAACGGCATGCTTTAGATTCCAAGGCAAAAAATCCTGAAACCGTAGGTTTACCCCAGAAAACCATACATTTTTGAAAAGTACACATTCTTCCGATTACAAAATGGGTAACTGTGTCTCTCTACTCCCAACTACTAAACATAAAAGCTTGTCTGAACATAGTGGTTTTTCAAAAAAAAATTCAAAATTCTGAAAAATCATTTCAAAGGTTTTATTTTGCTGCTCCGCATATCCCAAACTATATTAGGTACCAAGAAAAAGCACCTGAAATATGATTGCCAGGGGTCCACTGAACAGTTTGATACCCATTATGCATAGGTTTACCAAAGTATCTGGCATTTAGAGACACCAATATGTAGTTAGCACATCCAAATTGTTCAGGACTTTACTTCAGCTACTGAGAAATCAACACATTGACTGCATTTTTTGTGGGGTAAAAACACAGAAATATATGTTTACCCCCCAAACCCATATATTTTTGGAAAGTACACATTCTACAGAATCTAAAATGGGTACCCATGCCTTTCTGCTCCAAACTACTGAGTCGCAAGGCTTTCCCACAATTGTCGGTTTTGGTGAAATATCTGAAAATTGCCTCAAAGCTTCAACTTCTCAGCACCATATTACCCATGTATCGTTACGCACCAAGAAAAAGCACCCTAAATATGATTGCCAGGGTTCCTCCAAACAGTTTGGTGCCCATTGTTCATAGGTTTACCAAAGTATCTGGCATTTAGAGGCCTCAAAATTAAGTTAGCGCATACAAATAGTCCTGTGGGTAACATCATCTAATGAAAAATCAACACATTGACTGCATTTTTCTGTGGTAAAAACACAGAAATATATGTTTACCCCCCAAACCTATATATTTTTGGAAAGTACACATTCTACTGAATCTAAAATGGGTACCCATGCCTTATTGCTCCAAACTACTGAGTCGCAAGGCTTTCACAAAGTTGTCGGTTTTGGTGAAATATCTGAAAATTGCCTAAAAGCTTCAACTTCCCAGCACCATATCACCCATGTGTCATTACGTACTAATAAAAAGCACCCTAAATATGATTGCCAGGGTTCCTCTGAACATTTTGGTGGCCATTGTTCATAAGTTTACCAAAGTATCTGGCATTTAGAGGCCCCAAAATGAAGTTAGCGCATACAAACAGTCCTGTGGGTAACTTCAGCTAATGAAAAATCAACACATTGACTGCATTTTTGTGGGGTAAAAACACAGAAATATATGTTTACCCCCCAAAAACCATATATTTTTGGAAAGTACACATTCTACAGAATCTAAAATGGGTACCCATGCCTTTCTGCTCCAAACTACTGAGTCGCAAGGCTTTCCCACAATTGTCGGTTTTGGTGAAATATCTGAAAATTGGCTCAAAGCTTCAACTTCTCAGCACTATATCACCCATGTATCGTTATGCACCAAGAAAAAGCACCCTAAATATGATTGCCAGGGTTCCTCTGAACATTTTGGTGGCCATTGTTCATAAGTTTACCAAAGTATCTGGCATTTAGAGGCCCCAAAATGAAGTTAACGCATACAAACAGTCCTGTGGGTAACTTCAGCTAATGAAAAATCAACACATTGACTGCATTTTTGTGGGGTAAAAACACAGAAATATATGTTTACCCCCCAAAAACCATATATTTTTGGAAAGTACACATTCTACAGAATCTAAAATGGGTACCCATGCCTTTCTGCTCCAAACTACTGAGTCGCAAGGCTTTCCCACAATTGTCGGTTTTGGTGAAATATCTGAAAATTGGCTCAAAGCTTCAACTTCTCAGCACTATATCACCCATGTATCGTTATGCACCAAGAAAAAGCACCCTAAATATGATTGCCAGGGTTCCTCTGAACATTTTGGTGGCCATTGTTCATAAGTTTACCAAAGTATCTGGCATTTAGAGGCCCCAAAATGAAGTTAACGCATACAAACAGTCCTGTGGGTAACTTCAGCTAATGAAAAATCAACACATTGACTGCATTTTTGTGGGGTAAAAACACAGAAATATATGTTTACCCCACAAAAACCATATATTTTTGGAAAGTACACATTCTACAGAATCTAAAATGGGTACCCATGCCTTTCTGCTCCAAACTACTGAGTCGCAAGGCTTTCCCACTATTGTCGGTTTTGGTGAAATATGTGAAAATTGGCTCAAAGCTTCAACTTCTCAGCACTATATCACCCATGTATCGTTATGCACCAAGAAAAAGCACCCTAAATATGATTGCCAGGGTTCCTCTGAACATTTTGGTGGCCATTGTTCATAAGTTTACCAAAGTATCTGGCATTTAGAGGCCCCAAAATGAAGTTAACGCATACAAACAGTCCTGTAGGTAACTTCAGCTAATGAAAAATCAACACATTGACTGCATTTTTGTGGGGTAAAAACACAGAAATATATGTTTACCCCCCAAAAACCATATATTTTTGGAAAGTACACATTCTACAGAATCTAAAATGGGTACCCATGCCTTTCTGCTCCAAACTACTGAGTCGCAAGGCTTTCCCACAATTGTCGGTTTTGGTGAAATATCTGAAAATTGGCTCAAAGCTTCAACTTCTCAGCACCATATCACCCATGTATCGTTATGCACCAAGAAAAAGCACCCTAAATATGATTGCCAGGGTTCCTCTGAACATTTTGGTGGCCATTGTTCATAAGTTTACCAAAGTATCTGGCATTTAGAGGCCCCAAAATGAAGTTAGCGCATACAAACAGTCCTGTGGGTAACTTCAGCTAATGAAAAATCAACACATTGACTGCATTTTTGTGGGGTAAAAACACAGAAATATATGTTTACCCCCCAAAAACTATATATTTTTGGAAAGTACACATTCTACAGAATCTAAAATGGGTACCCATGCCTTTCTGCTCCAAACTACTGAGTCGCAAGGCTTTCCCACAATTGTCGGTTTTGGTGAAATATCTGAAAATTGGCTCATAGCTTCAACTTCTCAGCACCATATCACCCATGTATCGTTATGCACCAAGAAAAAGCACCCTAAATATGATTGCCAGGGGTCCTCCGAACAGTTTGGTGGCCATTGTTCATAGGTTTACCAAAGTATCTGGCATTTAGAGGCCCCAAAATGAAGTTAGCGCATACAAACAGTCCTGTGGGTAACTTCAGCTAATGAAAAATCAACACATTGACTGCATTTTTCTGGGGTAAAAACACAGAAATATATGTTTACCCCCCAAAAACCATATATTTTTGGAAAGTACACATTCTACAGAATCTAAAATGGGTACCCATGCCTTTCTGCTCCAAACTACTGAGTCGCAAGGCTTTCCCACAATTGTCAGTTTTGGTGAAATATCTGAAAATTGGCTCATAGCTTCAACTTCTCAGCACCATATCACCCATGTATCGTTATGCACCAAGAAAAAGCACCCTAAATATGATTGCCAGGGTTCCTCCGAACAGTTTGGTGGCCATTGTTCATAGGTTTACCAAAGTATCTGGCATTTAGAGGCCCCAAAATGAAGTTAGCGCATACAGTCCTGTGGGTAACTTCAGCTAATGAAAAATCAACACATTGACTGCATTTTTGTGGGGTAAAAACACAGAAATATATGTTTACCCCCCAAACCCATACATTTTTGGAAAGTACACATTCTACTGAATCTAAAATGGGTACCCATGCCTTATTGCTCCAAACTACTGAGTCGCAACGCTTTCCCAAAATTGACGGTTTTTGTGAAATATCTGTAAATTGCCTGAATGCTTCAACTTTCCAGCATCATATCGCCCATGTATCATTACGTATCACAAAAAAGCACCCAAATTGTGATTGCCAGGGGTCCTCCAAACAGTTTGGTGCCCACTGTGCATAGGTTTACCAAAGTATATGGCATTTAGAGGCCCCAAAATGAAATTAGCGCATACAAATTGTCCTGTGGGTAACTTCAGCTAATGAAAAATCAACACATTGACTGCATTTTTGTGGGGTAAAAACACAGAAATATATGTTTACCCCCCAAACCCATACATATTTGGAAAGTACACATTCTACAGAATCTAAAATGGGTACCCATGCCTTTCTGCTCCAAACTACTGAGTCGCAAGGCTTTGCCAAATTTGGCGGTTTTGGTGAAATATCTGAAAATTGCCTCAAAGCTTCAACTTTCCAGCATCGTATTGACCATGTATCATTACCAGCATAAAGCATCCTAAATATAAACATAGGGATCTACTAAATAGTTTGATGCCCAATGTGCATAGATATACCAAACTATGTGGCGCACAGAGACCCCCAAATGACAATATATATATATAGACATTTTCACGGCTGACGCGCTGGCTGCTGCAACATAACCACCCGGTGTGTGTATTATGCAACATTAGACCACCTAACAGTACAGAGACCCCAGAAAACCATATATTTTCAGAAAGTACACATTCTGACGAATCCAATATGGGTAAATAAGTGTTTCTACTGCAAACTGCCAAACTGCAAAGCAATGCTGAACATAACGTTTTTTATCAAATTTCTGAAAATCGTCAGAAAGCTTGAATTTTACCCCATTATATGCCCCACATTTCGTAACTTATCAGCATAAAACATCCTAAATATGAACGCCCGGGGTCTACTAAACACGTTGATGCCCAATATGCATAGATATACCAAACTATGTGGCGCACAGAGACCCCCAAATGACAATAGTGTATATACATTTTCACGGCTGACGCGCTGGCTGCTGCAATATAAGCACCTGGTGTGTGTATTATGCAACATTAGACCCCCCTAACAGTACAGAGACCCCAGAAAACCATATATTTTCAGAAAGTACACATTCTGACGAATCCAATATGGGTAAATAAGTGTTTCTACTGCAAACTGCCAAACTGCAAAGCAATGCTGAACATAATGGTTTTTATCAAATTTCTGAAAATCGTCACAAAGCTTGAATTTTACCCCATTATATGCCCCACATTTCGTAACTTATCAGCATAAAACATCCTAAATATGAACGCCCGGGGTCTACTGAACACTTTGATGCCCAATATGCATAGATATACCAAACTATGTGGCGCACAGAGACCCCCAAATGACAATAGTGTAGATACATTTTCACGGCTGATGCGCTGGCTGCTGCAATATAAGCACCTGGTGTGTGTATTATGCGACATTAGACCCCCCTAAAAGTACAGAGACCCCAGAAAACCATATATTTTCAGAAAGTACACATTCTGACGAATCCAATATGGGTAAATAAGTGTTTCTACTACAAACTGCCAAACTGCAAAGCAATGCTGAACATAACTGTTTTTATCAAATTTCTGAAAATCGTCACAAAGCTTGAATTTTACCCCATTATATGCCCCACATTTCATAACTTATCAGCATAAAACATCCTAAATATGAATGCCAGGGGTCTACTGAACACTTTGATGCCCAATATGCATAGATATACCAAACTATGTGGCGCACAGAGACCACCAAATGACAATAGTGTATATACATTTTCACAGCTGACGCGCTGGCTGCTGCAATATAAGCACCTGGTGTGTGTATTATGCAACATTAGACCCCCCTAACAGTACAGAGATCCCAGAAAACCATATATTTTTAGAAAGTACACATTCTGACGAATCCAATATGGGTAAATAAGTGTTTCTACTACAAACTGCCAAACTGCAAAGCAATGCTGAACATAACTGTTTTTATCAAATTTCTGAAAATCGTCACAAAGCTTGAATTTTACCCCATTATATGCCCCACATTTCGTAACGTATCAGCATAAAACATCCTAAATATGAATGCCAGGGGTCTACTGAACACTTTGATGCCCAATATGCATAGATATACCAAACTATGTGGCGCACAGAGACCACCAAATGACAATAGTGTATATACATTTTCACAGCTGACGCGCTGGCTGCTGCAATATAAGCACCTGGTGTGTGTATTATGCAACATTAGACCCCCCTAACAGTACAGAGACCCCAGAAAACCATATATTATTAGAAAGTACACATTCTGACAAATCCAATATGGGTAAATATGTGTTTCTACTGCAAACTGCCAAACTGCAAAGCAATGCTGAACATAATGGTTTTTATCAAATTTCTGAAAATCGTCAGAAAGCTTGAATTTTACCCCATTATATGCCCCACATTTCGTAACGTATCAGCATAAAACATCCTAAATATGAACGCCAGGGGTCTACTGAACACTTTGATGCCCAATATGTATAGATATACCAAACTATGTGGTGCACAGAGACCCCCAAATGAATCTATAGCAGACAAAATTTCCATGGGCAAAACGAAGTAACATAGAACGGAGCCAAATGGTATAAAATCAGTAAAATCCAACAAAACCACAAAAATCAATGCCTTTTTTTTTTTAGCCTAATGTAATTAACGGTCAGAATCAAAGTTTGATTATTTTAGCATAGCTAAATAGGTTTTACAGATAGAAATAAGCAAACAACACCTACGCAAAGCTGAAAATGAAAAAAATGGCTAAACATGCAATAAAATGGCTAAAAATGTACAAATATCACTGAAATTGCAATATAATCACCGAAATAACATACAAAAGGTATTGCGCGGTGCAATTAGCAAATACGCTATTCGCAATGGCAATAAAACAGTTTTTACAGGCAAAAATACAGACGATGCGATAAAAGAAAATAAAAACACACAAAATAGCGTATGTGTGTGTACAACAGGCAAATTGTGTGTTGTATGCGTGTTGTTTGCATGTGCAAGTGTGTGCAAGCATGTGTAAGGGCTGTGAATATATGTGACCCCCCTGATCCCCCAAAATTGAATGTATGTGTGTGTAAGTGTGAATATAAGTGGGAATGTAAGTGTATTAGTACAATAGGTGTGTGTGTGTGTTTGTGTGCTTGTGTGTGTGTGGGGGGGGCACTAACCTGGGGTGGCAGGCTGTAGGTCGTCCAGGAGGGCTGCATGAAGAGCTGGAATCGTCTTGATTGCTGGATCTGGTGAGTGGGCGGTGCTGTAGGGCTAGGAAGCACAGGCAGCAGCAGGGCACCTAGATTTCATTGTGCCTGCTGCTGCCTTGGGGCCCCTGGGCGATCGCGCCTCAGGGGCCACTCGTTCCCCGCTTCTGCTCGTTGCCTAGGGGCTGGGGGACGAGTATGAACGGAGCGAGCGGCTTTTTTAGCCGCTCCTCCGTTCAGAAAAAGCAGGCAGCAGGCAAACAGCAGCAGAGCACGTATATTTTGCGTGCCTGCTGCTGCATTGGGGGCCCCTGGGCGATCGCGACCCAGGGGCCCATTTTCCCTGCCTAGGCTCGTTGCCTAGGGGAAGGGGAAGCTGCCAGGTACACGAAGAACGGAGCGAGCGGCTTGTAAAGCCGCTCCTCCGTTCTGAAAGTGCAGGCAGCAGCAGGGCACATATGCTGCACGTGCCTGCTGCTGCCTTGGGGCCCCTGGGCGATCGCGACCCAGGGGCCACTTGTTCCCCGCCTAGGCTCGTTGCCTAGGGGCTGGGGAACAAGCAGGAACAGAGCGAGCGGCTTTACAAGCCGCTCCTCCGTTCCCAAATCTGCAAATGCTGCAGAACGTAGAATCTACGATCTGTGGCATTTCAAGTTACTTTGCTACAGAACGTAGATTCTACGTTCTGTGGCATTTAAAGGGTTAAATATGAAACATGGAATTAAATATTGGCTTGGTAAACTGAACACAACCAGCTCCAAGAATGATCAGAAAGGGAAAACTCTATGCTAATAGTACAGGAGTAACTTCTTCGCATAAGGATTTAGAGAATGCAGGTTTATTATACTGTATAATTATACAGTAAACAATGCATATCAAACAAGGATTAAACCAAATAATAAACCATATGTTTATTAAATCAGTCTCCATTTTAGGACTCTCTATATTGAAGTATTGAGTATGTTTGGAAATAAAGTATTTAACAGATTTTAAGGTCACAGCACAAGTTTTACGAGGTGGAATAACCCCCTATAGCAATAAATAATAATTTGCCCCTAAGAATACAAATCAGCTTTAATACAAATCAGCTTTAAATCAGACAGATTTGTGGTCGAATAAGTGAACTTGTTGTTGGAGTGGTAATATCCATATATTCCATAAGTGTCCTAGGTTAGTTATTCCCAACTGTTATTCAATCATTTACAGAACAAATATATCATTAATCCAACAACAATCGAGCTGGAACAAGTAGATTTGTCTTCATGTATACATTTTATTCAAAATTGTGTTTACACTACCAGATTTATGTAAATGACAGAGAATGGAATTTGAAAATGTCAGTAAGTTGAAATATGCATATGCAGTAAACTAATGAAACATTGGAATAAGATATTAGGCATATTGCTAATATTTACATATCTTCATCCCTGCTCCTATCTACTGTACATACTCCAGCTCTTTTATACTTTTACACTTCCAACAACTTTCTCCTCCAGTTTACACCCATACACTCTTTGTATTACTTTTACTGGGTGCAGGGATGTCTCTCCCTGGGATCTGCTCCATACCAACTTATTATTCAATTCGTCTGTCCCCTTGATTTAATTCCTCTACTATTTCTAACTTTATTCAGTTTCCAGCTCTTCCTTCTTCTTTTCCTTGTGCCCTTCTCAACATTCGCTCATTACCTAACAAATCCACATTCATCCATGATCTGTTTTACTGTAAATCATTTAACCTTCTTGCAACTAAAACCTGGCTTTCACAGAATGATACCACTGTCGGGGAGTCAAAATTCTCCTCACTGTCCGTTCAAACCTATTCCAGTCTTCTCATTCAACTCTTGATATGCATGCCCTTCAGATCTTTCATCTTCTCACCATACAGGTGGCTGTCATGTATAAATCTCTGCCTTCTGCTCTGCTACCTTGCTTTCTGGTTTTGACACCAGGCTTGCTTTCTTCCTCTGTACTGACAGCCCAAATCATCCTTGGGGATTTTAACTTCCATATTGATGATGCTTCACAACCATGACCCTATTTTTTTCTCCTTTGAGCACGACCAGTAGCCAAACATCCATACTCAAAGGATGACCACTTTCTGGATCTAGTCTTTACTAAAAATCTGTCTCTGTCTGACTTTAACTGTGACCCCCTTAACCCTTTCTGATCATTACATTTTGCATCTCAAGCTCCATTCTCTTTGTATTAATTTGGTGTACTCGTGACATAGACTGCCCACTCAGGTCCAGTCTCTTCACCCTTAGTGAGATATCTGATTAGTGAGTATACTCACATATTATCTTCCACCATTGGTCCATTTGTCCCCTTACAGGCTAGGCATGCTCAAACCCCATGGCCTTGGTTTAATTATGAACCAGATTCTTACGATCCTGTAAAAGATCTGTGGAACGTATGTAGAAGAACTTTCAAACACATGCATTATAAATTTCTATTGTCATGTCTCAATTCAAACCTTGTCAAAGGCCAAGCAAGAGTACTAAAGAACCCTTATAAACATTAACAAATCCAATCCACATGATCTTTTTTCTATATTCAATGCCCATCATCATCCCTCATCAATATACTCACTCAATTTGATACACTCTCCTCAGGACTTTGCTGATTTCTTCAAAAACAAAGTGTATTCCATCCACAATCAGATTCCCACTAATGATGAGCGCATTTTTTCGCCAGCCATGGATCTGCAACAAAATTCTGCATTTTGCCATCTGTGAATTTTTTGGTGAAACTTGGCAAAAATGAGCTGCTACAAAAAATTTGCCAAGACAAAAATTTTGCAGAGACAAAAAAAGTCAGCTTAAGAAACAAAAATGGCTGTTTACTTTAAAGGAGAAGGAAAGGTTAAAACTAAGTAAGCCTTATCAGAAAGGTCCATCTACATATACCAGTAAACCCCCAAAGTAATGCTGCTCTGAGTCCCCTATCAAAAGAAACACTGCATTTCTTTCCTTCTATTGTGTACACATGGGCTTCTGTATCAGACTTCCTGCCTTCAGCTTAAACCTCATTGCCCTGGGCAAGAGCATGCTCAGTTTGCTCCTTTTCCCCCGCCCCCTCCCTTCTCTGCTGTAATCTGAGACCCAGAGCAGGGAGAGACTCAGGCAGGAAGTGATGACACACCACATTAATACTGCAGCTCCTATCCTAAACAAACAGAGAGTTTCTAGAGCTTTTTACTCAGGTATGGTAAAACATTCTACAGAATAAATATAGCATTCTAGCTTGCACTATTGCAGCTAATCTATTGGCAATAAAATGGCTCCGTAGCTTTCTTTCTCCTTTAATGCATTTGGACAATAGTCGCAAGACAAAATTTTTGCCACAAGAAAGAAAATGGCCATTGACTTTAATGCATTGGGAGCGAGAAACATTGTCAACGGTGAAAAATTTTTTGTCACCCATTGACGTCAATGCCTTGTGCAAAACAGGTCAAATTGGCTCATCACAAATTCCACCACTATTAATGCAAACCAGCTCCTCCTTCCAAAGTCCCCTTCTGCCTGCCTTCATTCTTTCCATCCTATAACAACTTCTGAAGTCTCCAAGCTACTCTTGTCATTCCCTCTCACAACTTGCTCTTTTGATCCTATGAATTCTTCTCTGCTTTAACTCTTTGCTGCTGAGTTTACTCCTGCTCTTTTTCACTTTTTCAATTCTTCTCTAGCTTCTGGAACTTCCCCTCTTTGTTCAAACTGGCCTGTGTGAAGCCTAGTCTTAAAAAGGCCACACTTGACCTGTCCTGTCTCTATAATTACCTTCCTGTCTAACTTTTTCCTCTTGTCTCTAAACTCTGAGAACCTATTGTGTTCTCCTGTATTACTAACTTTCTACACTCCCATAATCTGTTGGACCCTCTGCAATCTGGATTCTGCCCTGCACACTCTATTGAGACTGCACCGTGCAGGGTTACAAATGGTCATCAGGTTTCCAAAGGTCACTTTCCTATCCTAATCCTCCTTGACCTATCATCTGCATTTGATATAGCTGGCAACTCTCTCTCCTCATGCAAATTCTACATTTGCTTGGTATTAGTGATGAGCAAAAATGTTCGCCAGGTTTCGCAATGAAAAAGACCTCCATACTGTACTTTGTATTTATTATTGTGATGATCTCCTGTTTGTTCTATTAATGTTTTGCTCTGCTGTACAGTGCTTTGTCTATTAGTAGGGCTACATAAATAAAAATATGCAAATATATCAGGAAAGTCTTATGTATAGGGCTACATAAATAAAAATATGCAAATATATCAGGAAAGTCTAAGATGAAGACCATAGCAACAGTGGATGAACCAAGCCCAATTATATAACCCAAAGATAAAAAGGCCTTGATAAAGCTGTTAAGCGAAACGCGCGTTGGCGAGCTGCTTAATTTCTCTGGTTTTTAACAAAACTTTTTATCTTTGGGTTATTTAATTGGGCTTGGTTCATCCACTGTTGCTACGGTCGTCATTTTATCTACGCAATCTTCTTTCCATTCTCAGGGGCAAGTAATTTGTGGCTTTTCAGGTTTAACTTAGTCTCCAACAAGATCAGGGCAAGTTAATTTACAAGGCCACAGTCCTGGTTACCCTGTCCTGCCTCCTCTTTGTGGTGTCCCAGTCTTAGAAATTAATAGGCAGTTAGTTTTGGGACAGCTCCACCCTCTATTTTTTCATTATATCCTTCTATCTTTTCTCAATACCGTAGCTCTCTTATTGACCTTTACCCAATCCTTGGTCATAATCAATTAGATTTAAACTTTCTCATTAACTTATCTTTTAGTAATAGATAATTGTATGCCTGGCACTTTACCTAAAAACATCAATTTTTTATTAAGCACGTGTGTACAAACTTTGGGCACTTCCTAATGAATGATTTAATCCAATCATGAATTGTCAATGAACTGGTTGTTACCATTCACTGGGCAGCAGTCATTGGGTATATGCACTAATTTGCACTTTATATTTATTTATTTATGAATTGGCTTGGAATTAATTGATTCAGGAAGTGAGTGGTTTTCATATATTATCGTTGATGAACTAAAAGAACAGGCACGCACTGCACTTTAATTTAAGTCAATCACCTATCTTATTGGTAATGGTTGAATCTATCACCAGACACCAATTAATTGTCATAGACTGGGTTTCTTTTTATTCCTTTATTTTTTTGTGCAATTTTCTATAAAAGTTAAGGTATAGTAACCCATTAACTTATGCCTTTAGCTATTTATATACACAAGTACAAGAATCAGCAGGTATCCAATGTTGGTGTTCTATGGTTTCATTTTATATTTAGAACTCATATAAAAATTCCACATGGTTTGCCCAAGAGGGTTTATGGGGATTAGTGTAATTACCATCTGAATACATTATGCATATTATAAGCCATACTCATGGCAGCTGTTGTCTCTCCTATATCTTCTTCCTGATATCATTTGCATCATTTAAGTCATTGAATTTCATAATTTCCGCATATAGTTTCGGTTATTAGAAGACACAACCCCTGGGTCAACTGTGCATACCTGAGCCAACCCAATTACTAAGCTCCTGGCATTTGTCTCCTCCTGTTGTCCTGATGAACACGTTGGTCCACTTTACCTGCTGACATTTAAAAATTAAATATATGATTACTATTGTGTCTTCTGAGAAACTGGATCCAGTGGTGGAACTACTATGTTGGAGGAGGTGAGATTGTACCAGGGCTTGTCCCATATAAGTGCACCAGACAAGAACTCTTAAAGGCCAAGGGAGTTGTAAGGAGACTCAGAAGGGATGGGATGAGAGGAGCCTCAGTTCCAATTTAGCAAAGGGGCCCATTATACTTTTATAAATAGTTATGGGCGAATTTATTCGCCAGGCGCAAATTCGCGGTGAATTTGTGCGATTCGACACCAGCGAAAACTCGCCCGAAAAAAAATTCACCGCCGTCAAAAAAATGTTTTTGCTGCTTCGTGAATTTTTCGCAGTTTCGCGAATTTCGCACGGAATTCACGAATTTTTCGGTGAAGCGAAACGGCGCAAATTCGCCAATCACTATTTATAAATAAGCATTAAAGAAAGGGCATGCCCCTTCAATTCAATTCAAGTCTCACTAAAGGTGTCACTTTTTATATAATTAATAAATGGCATTTTACATTATGGCAATTTTATTATGAAAGTCATTAAGAATTGCTTTTAAGTTAATTTCCTTGTGTTTATGGTATCATTTTCTTTTGCTATGATAGGAAGGCTCTGTTTGACATTTTTAATTTGTGATTGAGGGTATTTCTGTTTGCAATATTCGATGACCCTCTTTCCATTTTTGGTATTTATGGATAAAACATTAAAGAGCTTGGTGAACTATGCCAGTAACTGTACCATTATAAATCAAAAAAGAAAAAATATCCAAAACAATTTCATGAAAGGAGAAAAATACTCACAGTTCACCCCAGTCCATGGGGGCAAAAATCTGGAATAGCAAAAAGTTGTGAGTTTTCCTCAAAAGTAAAGACCAAAATTATAATAAAAATTCAAATCATTTATTAGGACATACAGGAGACCGCCTAACGCTTTTCGTGACTACTAATTTCGGTCTTCACTTTTGGGGAAAACTCCCAACTTTTTGCTATTCCAGATTTATGGATAAAGTCAGACATGTGATGTTTCCTTTTATGATGTCATTTCCTTAAGTGCTTGGTTGACATCATACTGATCCAATGGAAATATCTTTTAGTCATTTTGACTTTCCTTTTCTGTCCACACCGAATGTTTGCGCTAATTTCAACTGATTTAAAGGAATTAAGTGTTTTAAAAGAATGAAACTATAACTATAGTTTATATAAACAAGTGGCTGTGTAGCCATGGGGGCAGCCATTCAAGCACAGGATACACAGTAGATAACAGATAAATACTACTATAGTTTATATAAACAAGCTGCTGTGTAGCCATGGGGTCAGTCATTCAAGCACAGGATACACAGTAGATAACAGATAAGTACTACTATAGTTTATATAAACAAGCTACTGTGTAGCCATGGGGTCAGTCATTCAAGCACAGGATACACAGTAGATAACAGATAAGTGCTACTATAGTTTATATAAACAAGCTGCTGTGTAGCCATGGGGGCAGCCATTCAAGCACAGGATACACAGTAGATAACAGATAAGTACTACTATTGTTTATATAAACAAGCTGATGTGTAGCCATGGCAGCCATTAAGCAATGGATACACAATAGATAACAGATAAATTCTGCAGAATCCCATTATCTGCAGTGTATCCTGTGGCTTTTCTCCTTTTCAGCCTTAAATGGCTGTCCCCATGGCTACACAGAAGCTTTTTTATATTAATATATTTTAGAGTTTCTGAAGCGAATACGCCTGTTTTGCCAGTGCATTATATTTTCACCACTTTAATTTTTATTGGCATTACTGTTCCTTTAAAGAACATCATTTAGAGATTATTCTGTGAGTGGATATACACTGAGTGGGTTTATCCGATGAATGATTATTCTCTGCTACTATGCAAGTGCAAATTAGTTTTGTTTTGATAAAGGTGCAGATACTATTGAACATGATGGGAATGTGCCCCTTCTTTTATATTTATTTGTAGAACTTTGACTGCCTGGGACCCACAGATAAAGGAGGCAGCACCCCACGTAGAACATTTGCTGGCGTTATCAAACCATTTGTATTTATTCCATGGAGTACTTGGACTCCCCCTACCCAGGAATGTGTTATCTTGTACACTTTTGATATGTTACTAGTTTGATCCCAGTAAACAGATGTTACTAGTTACTAGATGTTACTAGATGTTCTCCTCTGGAACCAATAACCAGCGTTAGTCAAGATACTTGGGAAATTACCTACATTTGAGATTACTGGTGATACTTGGGTGGCCAAATCTTTAAATAGAGAAGAGGTAGTGAGGGCCATAGCTGTGTAATGAGTAAGTAACAATTAAACAGCAACACATAAATTCATAGTTAATTTGCATAATCTCATCCTTGCTGTCTGGGGTGAGGAATGTAGTTGCCTTTTGTTTCATAGTTTTTGTGTAACACTTCCTGGTGATGAGGGTCTTCTGTTTGTTAGAAAACTGGTATGATTGGGGGTCTCACCATTCCTTCTCTTTGCCACTTTTTTCTCCTCTTGTAGAAGTTTCTCAATATATTATTTTATGATGTCTATGGGGTAAATTCACTAACCTCCGAAAATTCGCCAGCGACGGCTTCGCTCACAGCGCAACACTTCGCAAGGCATAGATTAGTCTGGACAACGCTAATTCACTAAAATTCTAAATTGCGTCCAGGACGCTGAACACTGGCTAAGTTGCACCAGTGTTACTGTGCCAAGCGAAGCGAAGTTGCGCTAGCGTTGCCTTATTTGATTACGGCGGGAAGTTACAGTTCAATGGACGTATATGTTGCAGCAAATACATTACACTACACAAGCCCAGGGAACCTTAATAAAATAAAATAGAGTTGTTATATTGCCCTACACATGAGCCCAGTGTATGGTTTATGTGTCATATGTTAGGAAATGTAGGGGGGAAGCCGGTTACCCCCAAAAAAAATTAAGCTCTTTTTCAGTCTATCACTCTGAAAAAAGAAAAAGACAATAGCGTTTTTTGGGACTTCCTATCTACTCTATTGCACTTCACCTGGTCTGAGGTGGCGAAGGCAAGTCTGGCACAAGAGGTAACGTTCAGTAAAATCCGCATCTTAGTGAATTTGTGTAGTTACGTCCATTCGCCAGAGCGCAAATTCGCCTGGCATTAGGGAGCACGGTACCGCTAGAGTCTATCTCCTTCGCTAGCGAATTTATACCAGCGACTGTTAGTAAATTGGCAAAGTTCCGAAATTACGTCACACTGGCGAATTTTCACCAGCGTTAGTCACTTCGCCCTTTAGTAAATTTGCCCCTTTGTGTGTTGTATATTGTGCTTGCTAGGGTCTCACTTTGTAGGGGTCGGGAGTAGTGATGGGTGAAATTGTCCCATTTTGGTTTGCTGAAAAATACTAGAATTTCCCTTGAAATTCGCAAAACAGCTAAAAAATTTCAAAACTTGAATTTCGATGCTGTTGTCAATTCGCTGGCGACCATTTGATGCACATTGAAGTCAATGGGTGTCCGTTTAATTGTCCCCAGTGCCGGAATTGTCGCTAGCATCAGTATTGTCGTCGGCGTCAAAAACAAATTTCACTGAAAATTCCCGAATTCATTTGCTGGCGGCGAAACACTGAAATTCATAGCGAATTAGTGCCTGAGGAATAAATTCGCCCATCACTAGTCGGAAGGTGAGAATGGAAGATGATTGGAGAGGGCCTTTATATAAAGCAATGATCCCCAACCAGTAGCTCGTGAGTAACATGTTGCTCTCCAACTCCTTGGATGATGTTCCCAGTGGTCTCATGCCAAGAGCTTATTTTTGAATTACTGATTTGGAGGCAAGTTTGTGTTGCATAAAAACCGCATGTACTGCCAAACAGAGCCTTGTGTAGGTTGACAGTCCACATAGGGGCTACCAAATGGCTAATCACAGCCCTGAATGTTGCTCACGGGTTCAAGGTTGGGGATCCCTGATATAAAGAGTAGCCATAAAATGTAACAGTTACAATGAAAATGTAGCCTTACAAGAAATTAGGTGTTTGGTTTTCAATGACTGTGACAACCAGAAGACATTTTGAAACTGTTACATGGAAAATAAGAATAGGTAAGGTACATCATACAAAACGATGAAAAGCAAAAATTCAATTCAAAAAGTGCTGAGAGGCGACTCTCTCACTGTAGTTAACCTGAAAGTAAACACCCCCTTTAAATGAACCTGCTTAAATGCTCAGTGACTAGGCGGCACCTGCGTGGTGGAATGGGAGTTGATGTCAGGCTTCTCCCAGAAAGAACATGAACCTTTTTCACATTCTGAAAGAAGTTATCCTATCACAATAACTACACAGAATCTACACCTCTGTGAATTTCTTCAGATGTCACCTCTTTTAAGAGTTACAATGGGCCATTGTGATTGGATTAGTGGAAGAGTTTATAAACCGAGAACTTCTCATACCAGTCAGTTGAACTGAAGAAGCTGCTCGGATAAGTAGTGAAACGTCTTCATTGATTACTCAGCAAGTCCAGTTGTTTTTAGATTGACCTATACTAGATATACCATGATCTGGATGAATGAAAATCTTCATTGACGTAATATCGTGTCTGAATTACACAAATGCTGATGCTTTATTGCACAAGTGATTGCAACCAATGAGCAATTCGCTTGCTCAGAATACTGGAGCTGATTAATATTAACAACTTTGCATTTAGTGCCACGGAAAAACAAGAATGTACCATACAATGAATGGCACTTGTTTCTCGAATAAAACATACATTGGATTTGGAAGCATTTTCAGTCCCTAGATGTCCCTCTTTACCTCAATAACCTCGGCTTCTACAACTTGTATGTATTTGTGTATTTATGCATGTACAGTATTTAATAAGCTACTATCACATACTAAACGCACATTAATGTAACCTAATTATTCCTCCTTGGGCTTTTTTAGGCAGTTGGTGTTCGCCTAGTTTTATACAACTGTTCTAGACAATAGCAGGCTTCAAAAGATTATCTTATCTGTCTTGGCATAGAAAAGAGTTGGGTGTGTTTTTGGCACGTACTGTTGGTGTGGTAGCTTCCTATGTATTTAGCCCACTGCCACATGGTGGAAGGCGTGGTTTTGATTGGCATTGTTTAGCCTCTTCTTTTGCTGTTTTTTTTTTCCCAACCCTCGTGCCCTATTTTCTATATAAGCTTTGCTCTTTGTATCGGTGGCTGCTTCATTTGTGTAATCGAGAGAACTATAACGATGAAGTTTCCACTGGGACTGGTCTCTTTTATCATTGCGTTTGCTGCAGTGGGTAAGTCTCTGGTTTTATATGTAATATGTAGGGGGATACTAACCAACTATTTATAGAAAAGTATCACTAATTGTAGGCTGTTCTACACAAGGCTCACTCACTGATTGAAGGTTAAGGGCAGAGGCCTGTGGGGAGATTAGTCGCCACAATACTTTAAAAAGCCATTTGTTATTTTGTACCAGCGATTATAAGAGATTTAAACTCGGTGGCCCCCCAGTTTGACCACCAGTTTGGCGGGTTTGTGTTGAAATTTGACCAACCATTGCAGGTTAGGTTTGTGTGTGGCTCAGACTGGGGAAGTGCACTCCTTCCCTGCCCCCGACGATACCCTTTCTTGGAGCAAGAGGCAGGTACAGAGCAGATACAGGTTGGCTGTGGGTCCTACAATGACAACATTTTGCAGGTTAAAGGAACAGTAATGTCAAAAAATAAAAGTGTTTTAAAGTAATGAAAATATAATGCAGTGTTGCCCTGCACTGGTAAAACTGCTGTGTTTGCTTGAGCAACACGACTATTGTTTATATAAATAAGCTGCTGTGTAGCCATGGGGGCAGCCATTCAAAGCAGATAAACTCTGTCAGTGTAATGGTGTTATCTGTTATCCATTAGTTAACCTGTGCCATATAGTAGTTTTTCGATTCCGCCATTGCTACACAACAGCTTGTTTATATGAACTATAATAATGTTTCTGAAGCAAACACATCAATTTTACCAGTGCAGGGAAACACTACATGATATTTTCATTACTTTAAAACACTTACATTTTGTTACTGTACCTTTAAGTTCAGGTAGACAAATACAAGAGGTCCTCTGCACTCGACCCATTATAAATATATTTAAGACATTGAGAAATTTTGTCGGTTGCGGGTTAAAGGGGTGGTTCACCTTCAAGTTAACCATTAGGGGGTTATTTATTCAACTCTGAATACAAAAATCACAAAAAATAATAAGTTTTTTTTTTTTTTTAACCAAAAAAAAAATCTGATTTTTTTTGGAATTTATGATACCCGTAGGCTAAAAAATGTCAGAATCTGAATATCCGTCAAAATCCGAAAATGGCAAAGCTCCCTTTTCAATATCATGGTTTGGGCAAAAATCTGATTTTTTCAGATTTTGGTGCCAAAAGTCCGATTGTGGTAGGAAAATCGGACTTATTGGCAGGAAAAACTGACTTTTGGCGGGAAAATTCGTTTTTTACGGATTTTTGCCCGAGATTTTCTATGATTAATAAGGTCCAATCGGAAATTCGGAGTTGGTTGGTTTTTTTTTAATGCAAATAATGAGATAAATTCGAACTTTGATAAATAACCCCCTTAGTGTGTTATAGAATGGACAATTCTAAACAACTTATAGTTTTTGAATTATTTATCTTCCTCTTCTGATTCTTTCCAGATTTCAAATGGGGGTCACTGACCCCATCTAAAAATGAACAGCTCTGTAAGGCTATAAATCGTATTGTTATTGCTACTTTTTATTACTCATCTTTCTACTCAGGCCTCTCCTATTCATATTCCAGTCTCTTATTCAAATCAATGTATGGTTGCTAAGGTTATTTAGATCCCAGCAACCGGATTGCTGAAATTGCAAACTGAAGAGCTGCTGAATTAAAAGCTAATTAACTCAAAAACCACAAATATTAAAACATGAAAACCAATTGCAAATTGTTTCAGAATATCACTCTCACATCATGCTTAATGTTAACAACCCTTTTAAGAGTTGGGTGAATAGCCAGGCTAGAACGCTGAAAAAAATAGTATTATTTTGAGTCATTAAACCTTAGACAGGCCAGAATACAGTAATAAAGAAACTTGTGGCCACATCAAAAGTTTTAAGAGTCACAAACATACTATGGTGGTGGGAAAAAGCCCTTGTGGCTGCATGTGGTTACTCTAGATACACTTGAGATTCTCTGATTCTCTGATGCAGAATATTCACAGTTGACTTCAGCCCCAGTGGAGCTTACAATCACATACTCACACATTGGGCTCAATTAAATCAGGAACCAGTTACCCTGTTTGTGTTGGATATTAAGTAGTGATGGAATGAATCAGGGCCATTTATATCTAGTATAGGTAAACAACTGGACTTGCTGAGTAATCAATAAAGACGTTTCACTACTCATCCGAGCAGCTTCTTCAGTTCAACTGAAGTTGTGGGAAGTTCTCGGCATATAAACTCTTCCACTAATCCAATCACAATGGCACATTGTAACTCTTCAAAGAGGTGACATCTGAAGAAATTCACAGAGGTGTTGATTCTGTGTAGTTACTGTGATAGGATTATCCAATGTGTCATGCAACTCCTAGATACAGGTGTTACTTGTGAGAGTTGCATGAATGGACGTGTGAAGTGTTCTGAAACCGCCGGGGTACAGATGTGAGAACAGCATTGTATGTAGCAGACAGGTGGTGTCGAAGGCCCCCACCTCTGTTCAGGGATGGTTTCTCCACCTTGACATGAATCACCTCTTTCACGCCTCGTTCAAACCAGCGGTCTTCTTTATCCAAGATTTGGACCTTGCTATCTTCAAAGGAGTGTCACTTGTCTTTTAAGTGTAGAAAGACAGTTGAGTTTTGCCCTGTAGAGTTCGCCCTCCTATGCTGAGCCATTTGCTTGGAGAGCAGTTGTTTTGTCTCACCGATGTATAGATCAGTGCATTCCTCGCTACACTGGACTCCGTATACCACATTGCTTTGTTTTTCTTTTGGAGTTTGATCCTTTGGGTGTACCAGTTTTTGTCTCAGTGTGTTGCTAGGTTTGAAAAACACAGGGACGTGGTGTTTGTTAAAAATCCTCCTGAGTTTCTCAGACACTCCAGCTACATATGGGATGACTCTGTTTCTCCTATTATGTGTCTCCGGGTGGTTATTTCTATTGGTGTTCCTGTTGGGCTTGGTTGCTGCTGTTTTGACAAAGGCCCAGTCTGGGTAGCCACACACTTTCAAAGCTCCTCTGAGATGTTTTTGCTCTTTGTCTTTGGACTCTGTATCAGTTGCCACAACTTCCGCCCTGTGGTTCAGAGTTCTAATGACACCCAGTTTGTGTTCCAGCGGATGGTGGGAATCAAACAACAGATATTGATCCGTATGAGTGGGTTTCCTGTATACTTCCGTCTTCAAGTTACCCCCCTCTTGGATACATATCAAACAGTCCAAAAAGGCAAGTTTGTTCTTGTGGACATCTTCCCTTGTGAACTTGATGTTAATGTGTTCTGTAAAGGCCACCACTTCATTGGATCTGATTTTAACCCAAGTATCATCCACATACCTGAACCAGTGACTTGGTGTAGTTCCCTGGAAAGTAAGTGAGGCCCTCCTTTCCACTTCCTCCATGTACAAGTTTGCTACAATAGGAGAGACTGGAGAACCCATTGCACAGCCATATTTCTGTCTATAAAAAAGGTTCTTGTACATGAAGTATATGGTGTTCAGACACACATCTAGCAACAAACATACTTGGCTGGGACTGAGCTTTGTTCTGTTGCTGAGGGTGTTATCTTGTTGCAGTTGATTTCTTACAGTCTCAATCGCCTCTGTCGTAGGTATACATGTGAACAAAGAAGTGATTATACCATTGCTTCTTCTGCCTCTAGTGTAACGCCGTGAATCTTGGTTACAAACTCTTTGGCAGTCTGGATATGATGCACTGTATTGCCTACCAACGGGGCAAAGATGTTAGCCAAGAATTTTGCAATGTTGTATGTCACTGAATTTATGCTGCTGACAATGGGTATTTATGCCGAGAACTTCCCACACCAGTCAGTTGAACTGAAGAAGCTGCTCGGATGAGTAGTTAAACATCTTCATTGATTACTCAGCAAGTCCAGTTGTTTTTAGATTTACCTATAGTAGATATACCATGACCTGGATGAATGAAAATCTTCATAGTCACAGGGTCATTTAGTTTACCATAAAATTTGCGAAACAGCAAAGTTTGCGAACACATTAAACTCAATGGGTGTCAAAATAATTTTGACACTCGACAATTTTTGTATGACTCGCAAAAATTTTTCTTTTGTCGCAACTGATTTTTAGGCAGCAAATTTTTGCTGATGCCGATGCCGGTTTATTTGCTGATGCCGAAACGCAGAAATTCACCATGAATTCGCGCCTGCCAAATTTATTCACCCATCATTAATATTAAGCATCAAATCAAGTATACATCATTCATATTCTATCTCGGATAATATCCCTTAAGCTAATTGAACTGTATTACTGTCCTTTCTAGGGTTCTATTCATAAAACTCATTGCATTATATTAACCTAGGTGGGGTTATATGAATTAAGCTTGTTACCCTGTCTAAGTGCCAGACTGAATCCAAACCCTTAGCGGGTTATTTATCAAAGTCCATATTTATCTCAATATTTTCTGCTACAAACTCCGATCAAATCCGCTGTTTTTTTTAATGCTTATTTATAACATTTTCCCAATAATTTGCTTTGTGGGAAAACATCCGATTTTCACGATTTTTCACCCGAAAACTCAGATTTTTGCCCGAAAAACTTTGGGGTATTGCATGAAACCCATCGCACATCAAAATATCATTGGGACTTCTCCCATTGATTTACTGTATATGCAACCTCCACAATTCTGAGATGCCGGATTTTCTGATTCAGACTTTTCCATCCTTGGGGTTTAATAAATTCAGAAAATTTTGTGATTTTTTTTAAAGTCAGATTTTATTATAAAAAAATCATGAATTTTTAGTGATTTTTGCATTCGGAAATGAGTAAATAACCCCCTAAAGTCACATGACTTTTCTTTACGCAAACAGGTAAATCACAGTTTTTAAGGCATTTCTTGCCCTAATTTGCATATGCAATTTAGGGAACGGATTCAGTTTGGAAATCACTAGAACCCTTCATGAAATATCCAGGTGAATCCCAAAATAGTGTGCACCTCTATGCCTAGAAACCCTGCAAAAAAATAACACTGCAGGACATGAAGTGAAATTTGTCTGATAATCTTTAATGAGTTTATAATGAGTGTTCATGTTCTTATTCCTAAACATGTTCTAATATACATCTCCCTTTTTCTTTCATACATGGCTCAGCCATGCGAAATGATGTTTTTTCGACTGGTACGTTAATTCCTTTCCATTAAATTGATTTAATAGATCTGTACCTTGGGTAGTACGGCATTAGTCCATGTAAAATTATCGTATTTATTATTTGCACATTGTGGGGGTTATTTATTAAAATCCAAATATTAAAATTTTGAATAGTTTTATTTTTTTCACTAGAAAACTTGAATTTTTAGAGGAGAAAAAAAACTAAAATTTTTAAAGATTTATTGTGTGTGTGTGTGTGCTATAAAAAGCCCAAATCCAAAAATCCGCCATTTCAGACCTGTCGAGGTCATGCATAAGTTAATGAGAGAGGGGCCTATCTCAATTTGAAGTTTTCATGGTCTACACTAGGTTTAGCCCAAGAATCCAACTTTTTCAGGGTTTTTGGTCAAAAATTTAAAAATTTTTAGTAATTCAGGAAAAAAAACTGAAAAATTCAGGCAATTCGGGAAAAAAGCCCGAACAAATGGAGCAATTTGGGGTTTTGTTCAAATTTATTGAGTTTTTCCACAATACGATTAAATTGAGTTCCTTTTATTAATAATAAGCTAAAATTGGGCATGGCAGTTTGCTTGTGGTTTCTTTTTAAAAATATGAGATAAATTTATATATAAAATTACTAACTAACCCCCTGTATTTCTACTTTATGGAAAACTGAAATATAAATTATTAGTTAACCTGTACCCACTGTACAATTCTTTCAAATTCTTCTGAACTTTGGTTGCCTACAGAAAATGATAATGCTGCCGGTTTGTACAAACTTAAACAATTTACTATTTACTATAGTGCATCTATACCTTGGTTACCATACCATTTGTCTGTATGAAATTATGTTATTTGCCCATTATATTTATAGTTTATCTGTAATTATATGAAAACTGGAATATAAGTTACTATTATTAAACATTTCTTAATGTAATTTTTCTTAAAAACAGTTAGGGGCAGATTTATCAATGGTCAAAGTGAAAATTCGAATCAAAAAAATTCAAATTTTGAGCTCATTTTTGTGTAAATAATGTAAAAATTTGACTTCAACTATTCGCCATCTAAAACCTGACGAATTGCTGTTTTAGTCAATTGGTTGACTTTGAAAAATCTGAGGTTTTTTTATTTGAGAAACTCCTAATCGAATTTGCTATTACTTTGATTCGTAATCGAATAACGGCCTATTCAATCAAAAACTGATCTATTTGGGCAAAAAAAAAAAAAAACTTAGATTTTTTGATAAATTTCGATTGATCTTTTTTAATTCAAAAGTTAAAAAAAACTCCAATTACTTCAAAATTCAACCCTTGATAAATCTGCCTCTTACTGTGATCACTTCTGATCAGACTGAAGCAAGTTTCATATTTCCTAAAGGAGTCTTGACAAATAATATATGAGAGAATGGGCACCACAATGTACCACTAAGATATTGGAACTTTTCCAGTACAGTTATTTTTATCTGTTTGTTTTTTTCATTTAGAGCCTCTGTTATGCACTGAGTGCAAAGGAGAAACATTCTGCACAGGCACCAGTATAAAATGCGCTAGTGAAGAATATTGTATAAGTTGGTACATTGAAGAAACCAATGGTAAGTTCTTATAGAGCAGACAATGGAAAGACTTAAGTAAAGAATATTTATTATTACAACCTAAGTATTAAAATAACCTGACTGAGTCTAGTTCTTGTCACAGAGTTATCCAATCTTTTGATTTCGCATTATTTCCTGGAATTGGCTCCTGCCATGGATACAATCTTGTCTACACTTGCCATGGATACAATCTTTCTTACAATTTTCATGATTATACAGTTCATCGTTACACCCCCTGACTTTCCCAATTGCATAGCATAGACATTTTTTTTTGATTCCTTCTCGATATGCTCTCCCCAATTCTTCCTCTACTAAATATCCACCTTCTCTTCCACACAGGTTCTTCCTTATGGTTCTTTCTTTTATTTCCCCCTCCAAGGTCTCCAAGCTCCCACAGTGCTTTCACAATTAGGGGGTTATTTCTCAAATTGATCAAATCTGCTCAGGTTTTTTACGCTTATTTATTATTGCATCTTCCCAAACAATTTAAGTTTTCACAATTTTGGGGGATTTTTCACCTGAAAACTCAGATTTCTTATGCTTTTTTGCCGAAACCTCCCAAAAACTTCAGGGAATTGCGCCAAAGCCCAACGCACATCAAAAAATCATTGGGACTTCTACCATTGACTTATATGCAAATTCGACTCGACAGGTCTGAGATGCCGGATTTTCTGATTCAGACTTTTCCATCCTCGGGGTTTAATAAGTTCCGAAAAATTTGTGATTTTTTTAAAAGTCCGATTTTATAAAAAAAAAATCACAAATTTTTCAGGATTTGGAGTTTAGTAAATAACACCCTTAATCTTCCATGCACAATGCTCCAATTCTCCTTCCTCCACTTCCCCATTGCACATTGTTCCGTGTGTTTATTTACTTTGTTCCCCATAATGATCCCAACAATTGATGGAAAAATGGGCAGTGTTAGGATTCAACGGAATACAGAATCCACAGCAAAATTTGGCTGAATGTCTAAACCCAAACCAGATTCTGTGCATCCTAATAATCATACATGGACCAAACATTTTTACTTATATCAAACACTAATAATGATGACTAATTTTATGCAATGTATTAAAAGGTTTGATGCATAAAGTGTACCTGACCTGTATATCTATGTGAGATTCCTTACCTGATCCACAAGATTAGGCAGCATGCCAGAAGGAACGATACAGCAATTCAACCAAGACTTCCACTTGTCAAAAGTTGATTCTTTAAATACTCAGACTCTCTTGTAGAAAAATTTGGTCAGGGCCCAGGGCCCAGGGCCCCCGGCCCAGCAGAAGCTGCTGTCTGAACCCTTTCAAATCTGACATACTTTATAGGGAAAGATTATAATACTGATGTTTATGGATTTCATCCTTAAATTGTTCAAGTACAACTAGGGATGCACCGAATCCACTATTTTACCCTCGAATCCTACCGAACCGAATCCGAATACCAATTTGCATATCCAAATTAGGGGTGGGAAGGTGAAAAATGTGTTACTTCCTTGTTTTGTGACAAAAGGGTCACGCGATTTCCCTCCCCCCTAATTAGCATATGCAAATTAGGATTTGGTTTTGGTTTGGCCAGGCAGAATGATTAGGCCAAATCCGAATCCTGCTGAAAAATGCAGAATCCTAGCCGAATCCCAAACACCAGCACCGGTCTTGGGTTCTTCAAGCAAGCACCACGGAGCGATTGTCTTCCGGTTTCTCTTTTCTTCAAATTTAATGAGGCAGACACATCTCTGGATTTCTCTTTCGGGTGCCCCGGAATCAGATTGTTTGGCCCTAGGGCTGAACGATTGGATTAACCTAGAATCACCCTAACTTTGGCGGGCAAGATCTGCTCATTTGGTGACCTCGCCAAACGAGCGGATCTTATAGCGTTCGATTGCTCAAAAGATGAAAAGGCTGCACTCTGGTAAGTTAAAAAGGTGGTTTTCTTTTTCACCTGACGCATTTCGGGAGTGACTCCCTTAATCATATATATATATATATATATATATATAGTCCCGCAGTACCAGCACTCCGATCATTAAAATGGTTCGTGGTGCACGATCAAATTCAGGATACATAGAAAAAGAAGGATCAGCACTCACTGTCTTGATGTGAAGAAAAATTCGCTGTTTATTGTTTTACATCATAATCCGACGTTTCGGTCCCACCTGGGGACCTTTTTCAAGGATGCATCCTTGAAAAAGGTCCCCAGGTGGGACCGAAACGTCGGATTATGATGTAAAACAATAAACAGCGAATTTTTCTTCACATCAAGACAGTGAGTGCTGATCCTTCTTTTTCTATATATATATATATATATATATATATCACTTTGTGTAATAAGCCCATGACTGGTCATTTTTAAAAAAAATGCTCTTGTGCCACAGAATTTCATATTTTATCAGATGATCAATATTTGTTTTCTTATTTTTATACAAAGATGGAAATAAAACAAAGATGTTGATCAGATCGTGTGCACCAATAGAGCAATGTGACTTCTTGGCAAGCATCAATTCCATCAATGGAAGTATCAAGATGGTCAGCTCTTGTTGTAATTCTGACAACTGTACTCCTCACTTACCCCCATGTAAGTACACTTGTGTGCTAGAATGGATAAGGTACCTACTATTTTACGTAAGGATGTTAGAAGTCATTGAGACCCATTGAGGAGTTCTGCTTTGTAGAATTTATGATTTTTATGCTGCTAGAGAGCCAGTTGTCGGCATTTTCTTTCAAACACACACAGTATTTGAAGGGTTCAAAGAGAGAGAAATAAGCTTTCCTGGGATACTGCAGCTTTGGGAGGGCTTTGCTTGGGGAGACGGTTGCTGAGCAAGAATTCCATTCAGGAATAAACTATTTTTTCAGTAGGGAGAGAGTGGCAAGCTAATAATGACATATATCTATATATACTGTATTTGACTTGCTATTATTTGTGGTTTCTTGTGCATAGACCACATCCTGAGAAAGTAAAAATAGCAGCAACAAACCACTCCCCAGATGCAGAAGTGGAGCCAAGACCCTGTAGCCATGCACGCTCTGATATGAAAAATAGTAATCAATCTTTATTTCAAAATACAACAAATTCATCAGGTTATAAGCATCTAAAAACAAGTGGCGACTTTACCTATTATTGGTTAAGATCAAGGTTGTGGTAAATAAAAATACCTTTTTATTTATAGCAAAGACCACACCCCGTGCATTACTGACCAGCACTTCTATGTCAAATGTGTTAATTCAATAAAAAAAGATTGTTTTGCATCGAGTACAATAAACTTCCGTACATTTTAGAAAGTTTCCATGACACCTGGATAAAGTGCATTATTCTATTCTTCTTTCAGTCATTAATACGTAATGATGTCACTTCCAAGAACACATCCTAGAACAAGATGCCCATTTAAAGCATATGACACAATTCAAGTCCAATGTGACAGTATTTAGGTCACTTTTCCTCTTGATCCAGGTACAATAAGATCTTTCAGGAATTTCCCTGGGTCAGGTTTAAAGAGCACCTGTCACCCGCACATAAAAAGCTGTACGAGGAAACTCCTTTGAAAATGAAACACGGAACACAAATTCTTTTTCATTAAAGAATCCATACCTGTTAGGTGTTTAAATATCTGAACTGTCAATCATATATTGCCTGCCCGGCAGTCAATTACTTTTTACTATTTGTTGTAACTAGGAATGCACCGAATCCAGGATTCGGTTCGGGATTCGGCCAGGATTCGGCCTTTTTCAGCAGGATTCGGATTCGGCCGAATCCTTCTGCCCGGCCAAACCGAATCTGAATCCTAATTTGCATATGCAAATTAGGGGCAGGGAGGGAAATTGCGTGACTTTTTGTCAGAAAACAAGGAAGTAAAAAATGTTTTCCCCTTCCTACCCCTAATTTGCATATGCAAATTAGGGTTCGGATTCGGTTCGGTATTCGGCCGAATCCTTTGTGAAGGATTCGGGGGTTCGGCCGAATCCAAAAAAGTGAATTCAGTGCATCCCTAGCTGTAACCCATTTTCAATGTCTTTAATCTGCCCATATGATAGTTTTATGCAAATTAATCCTGTCCTATAATCACTTCTTATCTTATCACAATATATCAGTCCACACAGACATATAATGATGCACATAATAGCAGTGCAAGTCATGCACTGTCTGATCAAGTACTTTCTTTTACTAATGGGCAAATTTGCCATGAAATTCACAAATTTCCCTCGAAAATTCACGAAACGGGCGAAAAATTAGCGAAACGCAAATTTTGATGCCAGTAACAATTTAGACACCGGCAACATTTGACGTATATTAAAGTCAATGTCATTTAATTGTCACCGGCGTCAAAACTGTCCCCTGCATCAACTGTCGCCACCCTTAAATGAGTAGGAAAGGTTTGGTACACTTAGGGGTGCCAAATGTTAGGCACACCCATGTGATAGTATTGATTTACCTGAAACCCCATGTGATGCTCCTATCAGCAGAAAACTGCACCGGCCTGGGTTATACCAGTGAGCACCACGGAGCGATCCTCTTCCGTCTTCCCCTTTCTTCACGCTGCTCAGCATGCGCAGTAGAACGAAAAGCCAAACTTTAACTAAAATGTCGGCTATTTCATTCTACTGCAGATGTGTCTACCCCGGGACATTTGAAGAAAGAAGAAGCCAGAAGAGGATCACTCCATGGTGCTCACTGATATAACCCCCGGCCAGTGCAGTTTTCTGCTGATAGGAGCACCAGCCCGGGGTTTCAGGTAAGTCAATACAATCACTTGGGGTACCGAACATTTGGCACCCCCAAGTGCACCAAACCTTAACTTCTCCTTTAAAGTATTGACTGGCATGGTCAGTAAAAAATATGTCTGTTACCAATATTATTAATAGCATACCTCCCAACTGTCCCTTTTTTGGAGGGACAGTCCCTCTTTTGACAGCTCAACCCGCAGTCCCTCATTTGTACTGGAAAGTCTCTCTTTTCTCTGCACTGAACAGCCACAAAAAGAAACAAAGTTTCTCACTTAATTTGCTTTTAGCAGAGAGCCCAGAACAGGTAACAGGTGCAAATAAGATACTTTGTAATAATTTTGAGACACAAAAACACAGTTTAGATAAGGAGAAATATTTTCAAACTTTCATAACCTGCCAAATTTTGTAAAACAAACATGGTAATTAGGGGGTGTGGCCACAGAAAGGGGTGTGGTCAATAAAATTGCTGCGCTACGTGCGGGAAAAAAAATTATTGTCCCTCTTTTTACTTCCAAAATGTTGGGAGGTATGTTAATAGGACAGATGAAATACAAAAGTATTCTTTATAGGAGGAGGTAGCAGCCCTGTCCACCCTTACTAAGGATTTTGTAGGTGTGTAATGGGAACATTGTCATTTAAAAACACATTTTTAATACTAATACAGTTTCTTTATATAATGGAAAGTCTGTGCAAGTGTTTGCAGTACAGATATCACAGGACAAGACAGAAAACGTGGCTTAATATGACTATTTTGAGGAACAAGGGAGACATCCTGTGGACTATTTCGGTACTAAAATAATAAAATGCACAGGAAGTTCATGATTGCAGAAAAAATAATGAATTCCTGTTTTTGCTCAGTGGGACATTTGCTTTGCTTTTACTCAAAAGGCATGTATTGTTTATAAATAATAGAAAAATAGTGGTTGGGGAGCACCGTCCATCAAACACAGAAAATGGTGTGCAGGGTCAAATAATGATTTATAATAGGAAAGAAAGAAAAAGAGCTGACCCATACAATTGCACCTCCCCATCAAAATACAAACTCCAGTGAAGCGAATTATTAAAACTTAACCTTTAATAAATTCAGTAAAACCAAGTCTAGAGAGCACAATTAAAAATATGGTTAGGTATAGGGGGCTGATTGACACGGCAACAGCGGATTTAAAAAGACATGTGCTGACCGCACTTAATTAAATTGCGGTTACGGTTGGGAATCTGAGTGGTAATTTCTCAGCGCTCGAGCCAACTATATTTCTAACAAACACGGCCCAAAAATTTTTTTTCCAAAAAATGGCCCACACCACACCAACCCCTTCACCCACTTTAGGATCCCTCCCTTGTGGTATTGACAAAGCCCGCAACTTGGCGGGTGAAACGCGCGTCAGGCGCATTTTTAGTTTTGGTTAGGCAGGCATCTGATAGGGACATAGAATTGGCTCCTTAGGGTAAAAACGGATCGGGAGGGGATCTCTGTGGGTGAAGGGGTTGGATATTGGAATGATACGCGGTTTTGACACTTTGCTCGATACAATATATCTTGAAGCAACTAAGTACTTCAGTGGTTGTTATCTGGTTTCCGCTTATCCTGCCTAATACCACAAGGGAGGGATTCTCAAGTGGGTGAAGGGGAGGCTTGGTGTGGTGAAACCATTGATCCGTGGGTCTAACACTAATAATTCAAGTGCCCCAGCGTTTGTGCTATTTTGGTTTTGCTTCCAATCCCAAAATCGAATACCACAAGGGAGGGATCCTAAAGTGGGTGAAGGGGTTGGTGTGGTGTGGGCCATTTTTTGGAAAAAAAATTTTTGGGCCGTGTTTGTTAGAAATATACTTGGCTCGAGCGCTGAGAAATTACCACTCAGATTCCCAACCGTAACCGCAATTTAATTAAGTGCGGTCAGCACATGTCTTTTTAAATCCGCTGTTGCCGTGTCAATCAGCCCCCTATACCTAACCATATTTTTAATTGTGCTCTCTAGATTTGGTTTTACTGAATTTATTAAAGGTTAAGTTTTAATAATTCGCTTCACTGGAGTTTGTATTTTGATGGGGAGGTGCAATTGTATGGGTCAGCTCTTTTTCTTTCTTTCCTATTGTTTATAAATAATAAGTCACATGGCTCGCATAAACTTAAAGGGGTTGTTCACCTTCCAACACTTTTTTCAGTTCAGTTGGTTTCGGATAGATCACCAGAAATAAAGACTTTTCCCAACTACTTTTTATTTTCTATGTGTGACTGTTTTAATATTGAAGTGTAAAGTTTAATTTTTCACCTTCTAAAGCTGCTCTGGTAGGGGGGTCGCCGACCCTGTAAACTGTTCTAAATTGACACATTTAGTTGATACATTTCTTATCTTTGTCCCTGCTGAGCAGAATAAAAGTTGAATAAAAGGCAGCTGTTAGAATTGATACAATAGTTGCTAATACTCCAATAGTTGCTAATAATTGCTAATGCTGCTGAGAAATGGATCAACTAATGGAGCAAATTGTAACTGTTTAGAGAAAGGAACCATCAATTTTAAACTCATATTTTGGAAAAAAACGATTACAAATGGAAAGCGATTGAGAAAAGTCTTTATTTCTGGTGAACAATCTGAAAACAATTGAACTGAAAAAAGTGTTTGGAAGGTGAACAACTCCTTTAAAAGGCGGTAACTGTCCCATAGATCTTACAATCTAAGTTGACAGCACTATGGGGCCGATTCACTAACTTTGAGTGAAGGATTCGAAGTAAAAAAACTTCAAATTTCGAAGGTTTTTTTGGGCTACTTCGACCATCGAATGGGCTACTTCGACCTTCGACTATGACTTTGAATCGAAGGATTCGAACTAAAAATCGTTTGACTATTCGACCATTCGATAGTTGAAGTACTGTCTCTTTAAAAAAAATCTTCGACCCCCTAGTTTGCCATCTAAAAGCTACCGAAGTCAATGTTAGCCTATGGGTCCCCATAGGCTTGCCTAACTTTTTTTGATCAAAGGATATTCCTTCGATCGTTGGATTTAAATCCTTCGAATCGTTCGATTCGAAGGATTTAATCGTTCGATCGAAGGAATAATCCTTTTATCGTACGATCGCACTATTTGCGCTAAATCCTTCGACTTCGATATTCGAAGTCGAAGGATTTAAATTCCCAGTCGAATATCGAGGGTTAATTAACCCTCGATATTCGACCCTTAGTGAATCAGCCCCTATGTGTTGGGATTGACAACTGAAGTGGAACTGGCCCATGAATACCAACATTGTGTTATTTGTTGCACTGGAGTTTCAAAGCACAGGATCTGAATTTACTTTACCGAAGAGTTGGAATACAGAGAAATATAAGAATGGAAATCCAAAGATAAGGAGCAGCAAGAAATAACATTTTAAGGCAGTTAATGGCATTGGATTTGGGTGGCATTGGCTCTGAGTGGAATGGAGGAAATGCCCAGGAACATATGAGATACAGAATGTTGTAGTGAGGTGAGGCAGAATTCATAATGTTCAAGTTGACATGGCAATGACTCATCTGTCCTGGGTTTATTTTCCATAATTGTTTGGAATCCCTTTTGGTATACACAATTAAGCTTCTACCTGGTTCTAACTGCTCCTTCTCTGTCCCAGTGGTGTAAGTACAGGTGATGCCCCCACACATATAAAAACTCTTCAGGTAGACATGTCCCCCCCCCATTGCCTGGGCCACTTGTCCACCACCTGTTTACTTACAGGTAAAAAAATACAGTAGACTTCCCTTGGTCTCTAGGTGGGCCTGGGTGAATTGTAGTTACACCACTGCCCTGTCCCTTATGATAATTAACCTTTTCACTCTGGTTCAGTATACCATGGGTTTGCGTTAGAGTTCTTTTACTTGTCTTTTAGCTGTTTTCTCTATACACTATGTCATTGAGAGACCTCATCCTCTAATCTGGCTTTAATTATTACTTGCATGCATCTGATTCATGAACCCTTCTGGATGAACCAGTGCTTAATCCAACAAAAATAGAAATAATCATCATCATTTAACGGTTCACTGCTAATGCCATACTCTTTCACCTCTTTAATTAAGCATGCTGCATCTTTCCTTCTCTAATCATATTAATACCTCTTATCAAATGAATGCCTTTACCTGAATCTGCCACTTTTCCCTTTGTAATATCACCAAAGTCTGTCCCTTTTTCTCTCAAACATCTACTAAAACTCTAACCATTGCCCTTATCTTTTCACATTCAGACTATCTCAGTCTACTACTAAACAGACTCCCACCTGCCACTGTTTAGATGGTTTACTCTGCTGCCATAATCCTCCTACTCTCATCTAATGAAAACCTGCTTTTACCTGGTTAAAATCCTTATTATGACTCCCCATTCTTGCTCCTATGAGCCAGTGGCCCTACCATTGTGAATAGCAGCACTTGGCCTACTGTTTACTCCTGTAAGTTATTCAGCTACTTAGATTGTAAGTTCTATGGGATAGGGACTTTCTTTATCCTACATCTACATCTTAGCACAAAGCACAACAACGTCCAAGGTGGCGTCAGCTCCAGGGTTCCCCAGGACCAATAGGTTCACTTGTACATGGTTCAGAAGAAGAGGCAGATCAGAGCTTGGCGAGACTATTTTGAAATGCAAAATGTGTGCAAGTACTGTAATGCCTTCAATAAACATAACATTTACCCCTATTGTAGAGTGTCCACCCCTGGAGCTGTACATGTAAATGCCTCTTTAAAGGAGCACTAGTTAATTGATTTAATGCATTAAGAAATGCAATAAAGTGATCTCCCTTCCTTCTTAAAGTATCTCTTATATTCTGAATGTCTCAAATCCTAGTCCTCTACTGTAGCCATTATAGCCAACAGGGAATTCAGACCTGTGGGGTGCCTCAACAATAACAGAACAATAACAGATATTCTCTCATTTGCTTTCTCTCTCATTGAAAGTGCCTACTGACAGCAACCAGCTGTAACAGTGAGGATACAATGCGATGTAGCGGCAAGGAGATTAGGTGCATTGAGTACTCAAGCTTATCAGGTAACTCCAATAATATTGCCTCTATTGTCTTTTTCTCTTCTTTCTTTCTTTACTGTGCCTGTAGACAAAAAAATATGTCCTTTTCAAGAAACACACAGCGATGCAGAGACCCCCAAAGTCTTCCTGGAGGATTTAGGGAGTAAGTTCTCCTAGGGGTTAGAAGGATAATATCATTAATAACCTTAAAACATTCATTCTTGGACGTAAATGAAAGAATTTTCCCCCAAAAAATATTTGTCTACATACAGTAGGTAGACAAAGTCTAGACAAAGTAAGACAAAGTCCATTAAGTTCAACCCCTCCAAATGAAACCCAGCATCCATACACACACCCCTCCCTACTTTCACCCCATATCTATACTAACTATAGCGTTTAGTATCGCAATAGCCTTTGATATTATGTCTGTCCAAGAAATCATCCAAGTCCCTCTTATAGTCATTAACTGCATCACAACATCACCCGGCAGTGCATTCCACAACCTCACTGTCCTGACTGTGAAGAACCCCCTACGTTGCTTCAAATGAAAGTTCTTTTCTTCTAGTCTGAAGGGGGGGCTCTGGTACGGTGATTCTCTTTATGGGTAAAAAGGTCCCCTGCTATTTCATGAAAATCTTCATAAATTAATTATACATTTTCCTAACAATTCTGACCACCAAGTAGTCAAGGAAGTTGTCAGGAGAAAGAAAGAGGCTGCTCTGATGTTCTTCTGCTTAGGAAAGATTTGAGAGAAGTTTCTAAATCTTTTCCTAAGCAAAATAACATCAGAGCAGCCTCTTTCTTTCTCCTGACAACTTCCTTCACTACTTGGTGGTCAGAATGGTCAGAAAATGACCAGCAGGTGGCGCTGTTGTAATAAAATTAATTCATGTTAAAAAACATGTATCCCTTAATATCTTGGAATTAAAAAACAAAATAATGAATGTACATTGCAAAGGTACTTAGAATAGCACCCTTGTCAGTTTTACATTCATATATTTTAAAGGTTTACTTAAAATGGATATTTCTATTCAACAGGAAATAGTACAAAGGCAGTCCGCGGTTGCGCGAGCAGAAGTTCCTGTGGTCCTGATGGACTTGATGGTCCTGAACCTCTGACTGTAAACATTGGAGGATTTAATTTGACATTTACATGCAGCGATGCTGAAATTGGTATATGCAATTATATTTTGTTTCAAATTGTTAGTGTTTTGTTGGCTTGTAATAATATTAAATGAAGTTGCTATAGTTAAAGTGTAATTGGTCATGAAACTGGATCCAAATGAAATTAACCAAGCACAAAAACATGTTACATATAAGCTATGCGCTATTTATATTTCCACCATTCTAAAATGTATGCAATTTAGACGAATTCACGGTGAATTTCCACATTTCACCACCGCCTTATACATTTTTGAAACTGCCACATTGGAAAAGTTACTCGCGTCAGTACCTTCAACATTATTTCGGACGCCCATTGACAGTAACGCAGGCGTCAAAATTGAGGCGAGCATCAGAATTGACACAAACGTCAAATTTAACACTGGGGACAAAATTCGAGTTAATCGAGGCATAGTTAGACATAATTATGTTTTCATCCCTCAAGTTAATGCCCTTTTTTATGCAAGACAGAACTTTATTTGCTTTAGTCAACTTAGAAAACTTTTAATCTACAAAAACCCCTAGATCCTTCTCAGTTAAGGAAACTCCCAACACACTGCCATTTAGTGTATAACTTGCATTTATATTATTTTTGCCAAAGTGCATAACCTGCATTTATCAACATTGAACCTTATTTTCCAGTTTGCTGCCTAGTTTTCCAGTTTAGACAAATCACTCTGCAAAGTGGCAGCATCCTGCATGGAACCTATAGTTCTGCACAATTTTGTATCATCTGCAAAAATAGAAACAGTACTTTCAATGGCCACCTCTAGGTCATTAATAAACAAGTAGAAAAGCAAGGGACCTAGTACAGAGCCCTGCGGTACTCCACTAACAACACTGGTCCAATTAGAAAATGTTCCATTTACCACCACTCTTTGTAGTCTATCTTTTAGCCAGTTCTCTATCCAGGTACAAATACTATGTTCCAGGCCAATATTCCTTAATTTAACCAGTAACCTTCTGTGTGGCACAGTATCAAAGTCTAAATAGATCACATCCTCTGCCATCCCAGAATCGAGGTCCCTGCTCACCTTCTCATAAAAATAAATTAAATTAGTCATAATAGTATTAGATTTCCAATAAAGTCAAGTATCTTATCCTTTAATAACCCTTTGAAAAGCTTTCCCACTACTGGGAGGCTGAAAAAGCTTTCCTACTGATAAAAAAAAGCATATTTGATATGGATGATATGGAATATTTAAGAGCAATTGCAAGCGGGGAGATTATACTTTTAAGGGTAATCACTTGGACCCTACCAGAGGACTCTTGTTTCAGACTATTATCATTTAGGTATAGTGATGAGCGAACATAAACAAAATTCCAAAAATGTAATGTAAAAGCACAAAGATACAATAGCAAATAATTCTCTTCAAGGACCAGCCAAGAACAATAAAGATCTCACAAAAGATCATAAAAGTAAAACTGAACAAAATAAAAATTACATTAGAAGAAAAAGAAATAAATACATGAAAGAAATAAAAACAATAAAGGGGCGCTTTTTCTTATGGCTACTTTTTTGACGCTACTGATTTTTTCCGAGGTCAATTTTTGCCGCAGTTTCATGAAAACCTTTGCAGATGGAGAAATGCGGAATTTCGCCGCAAATCCGTGGCTGGCGAAAAAAAATTCCTGATCCCTATTTAGGAACACTCACTACTTTTCTGAGAGATGGTTGAATGACTGATGGGTGCACCGGAAGGGTCCAGTGATCACCATTAATACAGGGCAAATTCCAGCATTCTGCCATCAACTCACAGAGGTGGATAAAACTTTAAAATCCCCCATTGGCCAAAAAACCCGCAAGTATTTTCACACACATCAGATGTCAATTGAGTTTCAAATCTGTTCTTCACTGAGTTCTTTTATTGTTTAGATTCTCCCATTTCGTGCACAGAGTGCAATTCTTCAGATAGTTCCTCTTGTAAGGGCAATAATGTGACTTGTGCCCCGGGGTATGTTTGTACAACTCATCACAAGGTAGTAATTCAAGGTAAGATATTTTGTTTGCTAAGGCTGACTATGAAGAATTACAGTAATCATAGTGTTTCTCTTTCTCTCAGGGGAAAAAAAAGCTAACAATTAGTATTAAATATCCATGAACTCCAAAATTAAGCTAGCAGGTGTTTGCAAAAACCACCATACAATATGTTTTCAGATACCATTAAAATAACCAGACAAAAGCAGACCAATTGCAATGCTATACTCCATGTACATATATTGTATATTGTATAGCAAATAAACCTGAAACTCAAGCTGTGATCATTTAAAATTTTTATGAAAATAAGAAACAACATTGGTTTATCAGCAATTCTTCCCTAGATATATCTAGAACATCAAATAAGCCAAATCTTCCTCTATTTGGCCTTCAACGTGTGGTTCAGAAGCATCTAGACCACAAGTACTCTTACTTTACTAATGCAAGGTCTAATTTAGTGCTACTTAAATACTTATATACAGATAAATGGGAAAATGTATACTGTTATATTTAACAAACAACTGTTTGTAAATGAATGAAAAGCATGAAACGGGAGGGTGATTTTGACAAGCTGTTTGTTGACAGTATCTTGAGATCTACTGATCACCAGCTAAAGGTCTACTGGTTGATCCCAATCTACTTTTTGGGCACCCCTGATCTAAACATTCTAATTGACATTCTATTGAAACATGTCCCCAACTAACCTTAGTCTAAGCCCCCACCCACCCACAGCCATGGCTCTGAGACTCCCAAGGTGGACCAGCCTCATTCTAGGAACCATTGTTGTAATACATGTATTTCCCTAGAGGTGTTATTATAAGGAAAAATTACCCTGGTGGGCAAGTGGGCAGCGGGGTCCACCACCGCATCTTCGGCATGGACACCTGCTGCACTGCTCCTTCCTCTTCATTGTCGGCTTCCTCTATGGCGCGCACAGCGGGCATGTCTGTTTCTTAAAGGCGCAGTGACGCTGGCGTGACGTCAGCATGCAATGGCGCCAAATTCAACAGTTTAAAAGGGGAATTCAGTGTGTTTAGGATTGCCCGTTGTTAGGTTCAATTTGCCTTATTCCTGGGAGTGTTATTCTTAATGAATACTATTGATCCTTTGTGTATTGACCTTTGCCTGCCTGCTTTACTACTCTGACTTCTCCAATCCTGACCCTGCCTGTCTGTGACTGCTCTGATCTCTCCAATCCTGATCCTCTGCCTGTTCTCTGACTATTCTACGCTCTCCAATCCGATTCCGGCCTGTCTGACGATTCTCTGCTTGTGCTGGCCCGGCCTGCCTATCTATTTGGCTTTTAGAAGTTTTATGATTTTTTTGTTCTAGGAATTGTCTCAAAAATAAAATTTTTAAAGGTTTTAGAGGTATTTGTATTTTATTCCGGATTGTTTAGCATTTTTTTTGCATTTGTGCTTTTTAAATTCAGATATTTTAATAAATTCTGTAGAAAGTGGTTTCAGAAACCTCTAAAACCACTAAAATGTCTCCCAACGTCAGTTGAAAAATAATAGTTTAATCGACGAAATCAAAAAACACTTTTTGCACCCATGCCTCAATGTAGACGACTTTCTACCAAAGGGCTGAGGGGATGATTAATATAACTGAAGCTGACTAGGGATGGGCTAATCTGACCCATTTTCACAAAAAATGCATTGAAGTCAATGGGTGACTTTTTTTTTTCACCCATTTGAATTTATGGGTGTCATTTACACGGTGAAACTTGCCAAAAATTTCGCTCATCACCAGAGCTGGCCATGAGTGTGTTACCAGAGAACATTGCACCTTGTATGGCAACTGATCATTTTCTCAGTAATATAACAGAAAAATAATATTAATCCATTTTTGTGTTTCATTATTCTTGTTTTCCCACACTATAAACAGATGGAGTCAAGACTCAAAGCATAGTCAGGAAGTGTGGAGCACAAAGTAACTGTGAGGATTTAGTAAGACAAAGCGTTCCTGGATATATAGTGACTGACAACACCAAATGTTGTTACTCCAACTATTGTACACCAGCCATTAAATGTAAGTCATGTGCGATATCCCACTGAAGCTTGTTGGACAAGATGATACTTATCTTTATGTTGTTAGGGGGGCTTGGGATTTGTAAAAATTAACTTTTCTAAAGGCAATATGTATTCTAATTATATTCTTACCATTCTGTTGTATTTTAACTGATCTCAAAATTAGAGAACTGATGAATTTAACTCTCTCACTTAGTTGGGCCTCATGATATTGGCAGTAGAGTGCCTCCAGGCTAAACCATGATTTCAGAAGAAAAAATCTTGGGCAACAGTGGTTCTTAAAGGGATACTGTCATGGGAAAAAAAAAATGTTTTCAAAATGAATCAGTTAATAGTGCTGTTCCAGCAGCATTCTGCAATGAAATCCATTTCTCAAAAGAGTAAACAGATTTTTTTATATTTAATTTTGAAATCTGACATGGGGCTAGACATATTGTCAATTTCCCAGCTACCCCAAGTCATGTGACTTGTGCTCTGATAAACTTCAATCACTCTTTACTGCTGTACTGCAAGTTGGAGTGATATCACCCCCTCCCTTTTCCCCCCCAGCAGCCAAACAAAAGAACAATGGGAAGGTAACCCGATAACAGCTCCCTAACACAAGATAACAGCTGCCTGGTAGATCTAAGAACAACATTCAATAGTAAAAACCCATGTCCCACTGAGACACATTCAGTTACATTGAAAGCATTTCTGCAGGCACAAGTCACATGACCAGGGGCAGCTGGGAAATTGACAAAATGTCTAGCCCCATGTCAGATTTCAAAATTGAATATAAAAAAATCTGTTTGCCCTTTTGAGAAATGGATTTCAGTGCAGAATTCAGTGCCGTGCACTCTGAGGCCAGAATCTGAATAAAAAATTAAAAGCATTTGCCGGGGGGGGGGGCAGGTAGGCTGGGGTGAGGATGGTCTACCCAGGGTAGGCGGAAAGGTTTTTTGTATTACGGGTTTAATTCTCCTTTAAGGCCTTGGATCTGAACTTGCATCTGCTGGTAACCACCCTGTCAGTAATGAACTGCCTGAGTGAGAACTACCAATTGCTAGAAGAGCAGGTCCAATGAAGAGGAGGCATATTCAATTCCAGACTCCATTGCTGGCAAGGTGTTACTGTCAGGCTTACCTCATTGGTAGTTTATGAACCAGGCCTTCCCTATGCCTCCAACTGGGAACCCAGAGCCTGGGATGAGAACTGGGTGAGCCTAGATGAAGAGTAGCAGAGGTGGAAATAAGAGCCGAATTCTTTCAGAGATAGAGAAGTTAAAACAGCCGGGTTCAGAGGCAGGCAGTAGACTGGAAGGTAAATAATTGTAGCCAAGGTTGCGAGAAGCCGAGGAATGCTTACTGTCAACCAGGAAGGGCGATCACCTCACAATGAGCTGTAGGCCTTTGAGTCTATTTACATTCATGTGCATGGGTGTGTCAAAGCATGCGAACAAAGACAAAGTGTGTGCACTCTTTGGCAAAACCATGCATGGATGTGGTGTGCTCAGATGTACTGCAAACATTTCGATGACAAGATACCTGATACGGACACCTGTTCTTAACCTCAGACAAGCTGCCAGAAAGTTTGCTTATGGGTCTTCATTTACACAGATTGCCTTTTCCCTATTTTTTCAAGCAACCAGATATGGCCACTAATAGCTTTGCTTAGAGGTTACTTTTCATCATTTGTTACCATCTCACTATCGTCAGTAGTTCCACTCCCATATAAACTTCTCCCATACCTCACCAAAGCATTGAACAGAAAAACAACCAGCCACCTTAAAGCTATTCTCTGATGATGTCATGGGGAACTGTTTGTCATAACAACTCACCACAAAACTCTGCAACCTCTAATAATGTCACAGGGAACTGTTGTCCTAGTAACCTGCACACCTAGATAGCATTTTTATTAGGGATGCACCGAATCCAGGATTCGGTTCGGGATTCGGCCAGGATTCGGCCTTTTTAGCAGGATTCGGATTCGGCCGAATCCTTCTACCCGGCCGAACCGAATCCGAATCCTAATTTGCATATGCAAATTAGGAGCGGGGAGGGAAATTGCGTGACTTTTTGTCAGAGAACAAGGAAGTAAAAAATGTTTTCCCCTTCCCGCCCCTAATTTGCATATGCAAATTAGGGTTCGGATTCGGTTCGGTATTCGGCCGAATCTTTCACGAAGGATTCGGGGGTTTGGCCGAATCCAAAAAAGTGGATTCGGTGCATCCCTAATTTTTATGCATTAAAAGACAGTTTCCTCATGGCCACAATTGGGCAGCTTCCATGATTTTACAGTATAAAAGTACAAAAGAATACATTTAGTACTTTACATTTATTGCATATTCTTTTCACCTTAATTTCCTCCCTCCATGTACCATTCTATCACCTTCTTTGCTTTCCCAGCATATAGCAGCCAAACCAATGGACTAATATGTACAACTTGCACTGCTGAAAATGGAAACGCTTGTGATAATGAGAAAACTATGGAATGCAGTGGGGATGAAAATGTGTGCCATGTGGAATTAACACTGCTTTCAGGTAAACAAAGATAAATGTTTGTTTTTTTTGCTTTAAAATTTTATTTACATGTACAGTAGTTAGAGGTTGAGACCCTTAGTAAACCCTGAGTTGTGTTTAATGAAGTTACTCTAGAGAAATTGGCAAATCTAAATGGCTTCCACACAAATGCACATTTTGGGGCCGATTCACTAAATTCGGTGAAGGGTTAGAATAAAAAAAACTTCGAATTTCGAAGTTTTTTTGGGCTACTTCGACCATCGAATGGGCTACTTCGACCTTCGACTACGACCTTCGACTTCGAATCGAACGATTCGAACTAAAAATCGTTCGACTATTCGACCATTCGATAGTCGAAGTACTGTCTCTTTAAAAAAAACTTCGACCCCCTAGTTCGGCAGATAAAAGCTACCGAAGTCAATGTTAGCCTATGGGGAAGGTCCCCATAGGCTTGCCTGTGATTTTTTGATCGAAGGATTTTCCATCGATCGTTGGATTAAAATCCTTCGAATCGTTCGATATTCGAAGTCGAACGATTTTAGTTCACAGTCGAATATCGAGGGTTAATTAACCCTCGATATTCGACCCATAGTGAATCGGCCTCTTTATGTTGAAACATTGAGTTAAAAAATGGCTCCACCTCAAACTTTCCAAGATGCCATACAATACAATGCCGAAAATAATAATTTTTTTTTCACAATTTACAGCCGTTGTAATGTATCTGATTTCATAGAATTGATTGGAAAAATATAAATCTTAATCCTGATGTCCATTTTTTTTCCCCCGGATTTCTGGAAAGGCCACCTAGGCCCGGGCCTAGGGTGGCAGGATTTTAGGGGGGCGGCATGTTGCCCAACCACACCCACATTGGTTCAAAAACACTGGGGATGTGTTGGAGATACAATAATTTTTTAAATTTCCCGTGCGCCAATCCCCATTGCTCCTGTCCCCCTGGAGCGGACAAGGGAGACGAACAGTAGTGGGCCTAGGGGCACCCACTATATAAATCCGGCCCTGGCTGTTCATAATAAACCCATTTGAAAGTTGTTAGTACAATATTTTTTGTCAAATTTATTAGAACTAAAAAAAAAAAGAATAGAAAGATACATCTCCTTAAAGCTGTAAGACTGCCCCTATACTGAAGGGTCCTTATCCAGCCTAGAATAGGAAAATAACATGATTGTAATGCCATGAATGGTAAAGATAATGCCACACATAATATTTTATAGAATTAACAATTGTTAATGTTATTCTATATGGACTAACCATTGGTGTTCTTTTCCCTGTAGATAACACTAAAACTGTCTCTGGCTGTGCAACTAAAAGTATTTGTGATAGAATATATTTCACTGAGGATGCAACAGTTAGTTATACCTGTCAGATTCCAAAAACAGCAGATATCGGAATGTCCATTGAAAGCACAACTTCAAGTGTGAGAATTGTATCTACTGGAAACACAAGTGCAAGTGTGGGGACTGTACATATTGGGATCACATCTTCTAGTGTGGGATCTATATCTAGTGGGAACACAAGTGCAAGTGTGGGAACTGTACATATTGAGAACACAAGTGAGGGTATTACAAATACCAGCGCAAATCTGGGCAAAACTGTTAGAACTACTGGAAGAACCATAGAAACCACCAAGACCAGTTCTGTATTAGCAAATGCAGGGAATACTGGAGTCCCAAGTGCCAGTACAAAGATTTCCAGTAGAAGGATCAGAACCTTTGTTGGTGTTTTCGTTATTTTATACATGTATTTTGGACTATAAGTCATCTTAAGGGCAATGGTTTTTCTTTTTTTTCTTAAAAATTAAGTACACCTAAAATAAGGTGGTGTATATAAATATCTCTAGAAAAACCACTTGAGTTACTTTTTTTCAAGCAGCATTCTGATATTTTACGTAATCCGTATCCACCGCTGTGTATACGTTGACCTTGTAGGCATTATTTGCACAGTGTTTTCTTCAAACCGCCATCTAGCTGTGTGAGCTTGTTCACATTTTGTCTAAATATTGATAATATTATCGTCTCTAGAAAAACCACTTGAGTTACTTTTTTTCAAGCAGCATTCTTATATTTTACGTAATCCGTATCCACCGCTGTGTATACGTTGACCTTGTAGGCATTATTTGCACAGTGTTTTCTTCAAACCGCCATCTAGCTGTGTGTATTATCGTTTCCAGAAAAACCAACTGAGTTTTTGTTGTTGTTGTTTTTTTAAAAATAATGCCAGGCAAAGGCAGGCCGCCACGCAGAGGCCGTGCTAGGGGCCGTGCTGCTATGCAATCCTGTGGCCCTAGCAAATTGCCCAGTTTTAAAAAGCCAATGACCCTGAACTCCCAAAATGCTGAAGAGGTAGTTGACTGGCTTACACAGCACACCCCATCCTCTACCGTTTCTAACTTTACCACAACATCCTCCTCATCCTCCACTGCTATGGCCACCCCACGTAACACTTCCTCCACCACCGGTGCCCCTTCTTCACTGGAGTCAGAGGAGTTATTTTCCCATGAGTTTCTTGAACTGAGTAATGCGCAACCATTATTGGCAGAAGAAGATGAAGGAGATGAGGACGTTACACCAGATTTAATTCTGGCAGAGAACACGACAGAGATGGACATAATGATGAGTGATGAGGAGGAGGTCCCCGCTGCTGCTTCCTTCTGTGATGTGTCAGAAGAAATTGATGCATCTGAGGAGAATGATGATGAGGAGATTGATGTTTTGTGGGTGCCTAGTAGAAGAGAGCAAGAGGAGGGTAGTTCAGATGGAGAGACGGAGAGTCAGAGAGGCAGTAGGAGAATAAGACTTAGAAGAAGCAGGGAGGACAGCCCGCAGGGATCAGTAGGGCAACAACATGTATCGGCACCTGTGTTCAGCCAGCCAACGCACCCGCCATTGCCGCCAATGCCGCCAACTTCTACTGTTACCGCCAGATCGCACACTTCCAAAAAGTCAGCAGTGTGGGATTTTTTTAATGTGTGTGCCTCTGACAAAAGCATTGTAATTTGCAATGAGTGCAGTCAGAAACTGAGCCTTGGTAAGCCCAACAGCCACATAGGTACAACTTCTATGCGAAGGCACATGAGCGGCAAGCACAAAGCACTTTGGGAGCAACACCTCAAAGGCAACAGGCAAACTAAAAGCCACACTCCTTCTGGTCCAGCATCTTACTGCTCTACCTCTGCTCTCCTTGACCCATCTGAACCACCCTCCACTCCGCCTTCCACCTTGACCACCTGTTCCCATTCCCAGTCATCTGCCACCAGCCAAGTTTCTGTGAAGGCCATGTTTGAGCGTAAGAAGCCAATGTCTGACTGTCACCCCCTTGCCCGGCGTCTGACAGCTGGCTTGTCTGCACTCTTAGCCCGCCAGCTTTTACCATACCAGCTGGTGGACTCTGAGGCCTTCCGCAAATTTGTAGCAATTGGGACACCGCAGTGGAAGGTACCCAGCCGCAATTTTTTTTCTAAAAAGGGAATACCACACCTGTACCAACATGTGCAGAGCCAAGTTACCGCATCTCTGTCACTTAGTGTTGGGCCAAAGGTCCATATGACTACTGACGCATGGTCCTCCAAGCATGGTCAGGGCAGGTATGTCACCTACACTGCCCACTGGGTGAACTTGGTAATGGCTGGGAATGGGAAGCAGGGAATGGGTAGCTCAACAACAACAACAACAGTGGAGTTGGTGTCACCGCCACGGATTGCACGCGGTTCTGCCACCACCTCTACTCCTCCATCGCTCTCTACCTCGTCTTCTTCCTCTTCTTCTTCTTACTCTGCTGCTGGGTCCTCCTTCTCCTCCTCCACACCTGTGCACCCCCAGCTCCCCCTAGGCTATTCGACGTGCCAGGTACGCCGTTGTCACGCTGTCTTGGGGATGACGTGCCTGGAAAGCAAAAACCATACCGGATCTGTACTCCTGTCATCTCTGCAGTCACAGGCCGATCGGTGGCTGACCCCACACCAACTGCAGATCGGAAAAGTGATGTGTGACAATGGAAGCAATCTGTTGGCAGCGTTGAGACTGGGAAATTTAACACATGTGCCCTGCATGGCACATGTGTTAAATTTAATAGTCCAACGTTTTGTCTCCAAGTACCCAGGATTCCAGGACGTTCTCACCCAGTCCAGAAAGGTGTCGGCCCATTTCAGACGTTCCTACACAGCCATGGCACGCCTTGCTGACATTCAGCAGCGCTACAACATGCCAGTCAGGCGTTTGATTTCTGACAGCCAGACTCGCTGGAATTCAACGCTCCTTATGTTGGAACGTCTGCTGCAACAACAAAGGGCCGTCAACGAGTACCTTTTTGAACTGGGTGGTAGGACTGGATCTGCAGAGCTGGGGATTTTTTTCCCCCGTTACTGGGTGCTTATGCGCGATGCCTGCAGGCTCATGCGACCTTTTGAAGAGGTGACAAATATGGTCAGTCGCACCGAAGGCACCATCAGCGACCTAATACCCTTCGCTTTCTTCCTGGAGCGTGCCGTGCGACGAGTGACAGATGAGGCTGTAGACCAGCGTGACGAGGAGCTGGAAGCACACGATTTATGGTCGGAATCACCAGAACGAACCCAGGCACCTGCTGCAACGCAGGGAGAGGTGCCAGAAGTGGAGTCAGAGGAGGAAGGTGGCTTTGTGGAGGAGGAGGAGGAGGAGGACCAACAGGAGCAGGCTTCCCAGGGGGCTAGTGGTGACCTTTTGGGGACCCCTGGTCTTGTACGTGGCTGGGGGGAGGAGACCGTGGATGATGCAGTCCTTGATAATGAGGAAGCGGAGATGGATAGCTCTGCATCCAACCTTGTGAGAATGGGGTCTTTCATGCTGTCATGCCTGTTGAAGGACCCCCGTATCAAGAGGCTTAAGGAGAAGGACCTGTACTGGGTCGCAACGCTACTAGACCCTCGGTACAAGCATAAAGTGTCAGAAATGTTACCAACATACCACAAGTCCGAAAAGATGCGGCATTTACAAACCAGCCTGCAAAACATGTTGTACAATGCTTTTAAGGGTGATGTCACTTCAGGAACTCATCAACATTCCAGGGGCAGAGGTGCCAGTAATCCTGCCACGAGCACACCTGCAAGGACAAAGCCCTTTGGCCGGTCTGTAACGTCAGACATGCAAATGTTTTTCTGTCCAAGGCAGCGCCACAACCCTTCTGGATCCACCCTCAAAGAACGCCTCGACCGGCAGGTAGCGGACTACCTGGCATTAACTGCAGATATCGACACTCTGAGGAGCGATGAACCCCTGGACTACTGGGTGCGCAGGCTTGATCTGTGGCCAGAGCTGTCACAATTTGCCATGAACCTCTTGTCTTGCCCAGCCTCAAGTGTGCTCTCAGAAAGGACCTTCAGTGCAGCAGGAGGGATTGTAACTGAGAAGAGAACTCGCCTAGGTCACAAAAGTGTCGATTACCTGACCTTTATTAAAATGAATGAGGGGTGGATCTCGGAGGGTTACTGCACGCCGGAAGACTTGTTCTGACTTCTATGCAGCTGTCCTTCTCTTCAAGCCTCATGACTCCACACACAGCTGTCCTTTAGCGTCCTCCTCCCTCCGCCACCGTTACAAACTAGGGTGCAAACCCTACTGGTTTAATTTTTTCTGGCCTCTGTGCTTCAGTGGCTGCGTCCAAAAAAACTGGGCAAACAATGTCTACAAGGTCAACGTATGGCGAAAAATGACTATTCTCAGCATTTATATGGCATATTTTTTCTGGCAACTGTGCTTCAGTGGCTGCGTCCAAAAAAATGCATATTTTCTGCATTTATATGGCATAATTTTTCTGGCCTCTGTGCTTCAGTGGCTGCAACCAAAAAAATGCATATTTTCTGCATTTATATGGCATAATTTTTCTGGCCTCTGTGCTTCAGTGGCTGCAACCAAAAAAATGCATATTTTCTGCATTTATATGGCATAATTTTTCTGGCCTCTGTGCTTCAGCGGCTGCAACCAAAAAAATGCATATTTTGTCCATTTATATGGCATAATTTTTCTAGCCTCTGTGCTTCAGTGGCTGCAACCAAAAAAATGCATATTTTCTCCATTTATATGGCATAATTTTTCTGGCCTCTGTGCTTCAGTGGCTGCAACCAAAAAAATTTATATTTTCAGCATTTATATGGCATAATTTTTCTGTCAACTGTGCTTCAGTGGCTGCGACCAAAAAAATGCATATTTTCTGCATTTATATAGCATAATTTTTCTGGCCTCTGTGCTTCAGTGGCTGCAACCAAAAAAATTTATATTTTCAGCATTTATATGGCATAATTTTTCTGGCAACTGTGCTTCAGTGGCTGCGACCAAAAAAATGACTATTTTCAGCATTTATATGGCATATTTTTTCTGGCCTCTGTGCTTCAGTGGCTGCGGCCAAAAAAACTGGGCAAACAATGCCTACAAGGTCAACGACGTTGACCTTGTAGGCATTGTTTGCCCAGTTTTTTTGGCCGCAGCCACTGAAGCACAGAGGCCAGAAAAAATATGCCACATAAATGCTGAAAATAGTCATTTTTTGCCATACGTTGACTCAACGTATATGGCAAAAAATGACTATTTTCAGCATTTATATGGCATATTTTTTCTGGCAACTGTGCTTCAGTGGCTGCGTCCAAAAAAACTGGGCAAACAATGTCTACAAGGTCAACGTATGGCGAAAAATTACTATTTTCAGCATTTATATGGCATATTTTTTCTGGCAACTGTGCTTCAGTGGCTGCGTCCAAAAAAAACTGGGCAAACAATGTCTACAAGGTCAACGTATGGCGAAAAATGACTATTTTCAGCATTTATATGGCATATTTTTTCTGGCAACTGTGCTTCAGTGGCTGCGTCCAAAAAAACTGGGCAAACAATGCCTACAAGGTCAACGTATGGCAGTTGTTTAAAGAGAACAGTAGATTACTAGCCAGCAAAGCTACCTAAGCTAAAATGTCCCTCAAATCCCTGCAGACTTCTGTCCCTCCAATACAGAGCAGTATCAAGCAGATTACTAGCCAGCAAACTTACTATCATCTGTCCCTGAAATCACTAACAGCTCTCCCCCTACACTATCTCTTCCAAGCACACACAGGCAGATTTTTCAGATAAATTTTTGCCCTTGATCCCCCTCTGGCATGCCACTGTCCAGGTCGTTGCACCCTTTAAACAACTTTAAAATCATTTTTCTGGCCAGAAATGTCTTTTTTAGATGTTAAAGTTCGCCTTCCCATTGAAGTCTATGGGGTTCGCGAACCGTTCGCGAACCGCTCGCATTTTTGCGCATGTTCGCGAATATGTTCGCGAACTTTTTTTCCGACGTTCACTACATCCCTAATGCTGGAGATGACTGACACAGTATACCAGCAGTCTGCCAGTCAGTAAGTGCTTACCAGAGATATAGCTATTCCAGTGCTGATAAATTACAGTAGATTTCTTTGGAAAAATCACTCCCACACTGTAGTTGTGGGGAGCACAGTTCAACCATCAGTGGATCTGCTACATCTAACACTGGCTTTAAGTCAGCCTGTGTATTGACAACTTTAGCCTCCCCAAACAAAAAAACACACCATCCGCCTATGGAAGAAATCAAAGGAAGAAGAGAGATGCGTCACATCTAGAGCTTGCAAGTCACGGTAGGTCCTGGCCCCCCTGCAGCCACAGGGTCTGCTTCCTCTGTAATTGCACCACTGAGTTGGACCCTAAAATAACTTAGAGAGCCTGATGTAACTAGGGGACCAGTAAAACTGCTTAATTAAGGCATGGTGACATGATGGTTCTACCACAACTCCAACCTGTTTTGAGATAAGTTACGTTCCCCTGTACTGATTCTGTAACTTATCTGGCATCTAAACCTAGTTATAGGATCCCTTTTTTGGAAAGCCATTATGCAGAAAGCATCAAATTATGGAAGCGTAGAGTTCATCTTAAGCAAATAATTCAAAATTTTTAAGAATTATTTCATTTTCTCTGCGGTATTTAAACACTACCTTTTATTTGATGGGGATGAAGTCATATTGGTGGCAAAACAACCCTACTGGGTTCATTTAGGGGCAGATTTACCTAGGGTCGATTATCGAGGGTTAATTAACCATCTTGTTTTTGACTAAGCGAAACGGCGCAAATTCGCCCATCACTACCAATCACAGCCCTGCATTCACACAAGCAAGGACAGGCTTCAGTTCCTTATCAGGTCAGTCTAGCTGCTGATTGGTTCTGATCCCACAGTACAGTGTGCTGAGTGCTGCTGGCTCCCCTATACAGCCTGGGAAAGGAGGCAGCAGGAAGTGGGAGGGACTAGTAGGGATTTTGCATAATTTTTCAAATAGAAACACATTACAGCACATTTTTTCTATATCTAAAAGAGTTAAATGCACTGGTACATTCTTGTTTTTTACTTTAAAGATTTTTTAAAAAAGAATATCTAAATAAATGGACCCTAAAATATCCTCAACTCTGCAGAGAGTATGATGTAAATAGGAAACCGATAAACTAGCTTAGTGAAGGTATGGTGGAATGATGATTCCACAGCAACTCTACCCTATATTGGGATGAGTCTAGTTTTGTTTCCCTGTACTGATTCTGTAAGTTATCTGACATCTAAATGGAGGGAGTTACTGGCATTTCTACCATATGGATTCTTTTTCGACATGACTGCCTAAAGAATTTCTTTATTATAACAAGGATTATGCTTTGAATATTTTTTTTTCAGTCTGCCATGTTTTTCACATTATTCTGTCACTGTCACTTTCCTCTTAATTTATCTTGTGATAAATCACCTGGATTAAATTAAATGGGTTAAAAGTCAGACTTAATTTTAAACAATCCCTGTTTAAATTAAACAAAAACTGTTTAGCAGTAATGATGAACACATTTTTTCGCCATGCATGGATTTGCAACGAAATTGTGAAAAAAATTTACTGTGGAAAAAAAATGCCCAGAAAAAACACCCATTCACTTCACTCATTGACAATGCAATGGGAGTGAGAAAAAAGTTGCCCATAGATTAAAATATTTTGCTACAAAAATGTTGCCCATAGGCTCTAATATAGTTTGCTACAAAAAAGACGCCCATAGAGTTTAATGCAAATTATTTTTCAGTTTCGTGAATTTTTCAGTGAAGCCAAACAGAGCAGATTTGCTCATGACCATGAAGTAGCTTAAAAATATCTTAAAGGGGTTGTTCACGTTTAAATTAATTTTTTGTATGATGTAGAAAGGGATATTCTGAGACAATTTGCAATTGGTTATCATTTTTTATTATTTGTGGTTTTTGAGTTATTTTACTTTATATTCAGCAGCTCTCCCGTTTCAGCAATCTGGTTGCTAAGGTCCAAATTACCCTAGCAACCATGCGTTGGAGACTGGAATGTGAATAGGAGAGGCCTGAATAGAAATATGAGTAATAAAAAGTAGCAATAACAGCGAAGGCTAATTGATATATAAAAATAATGAAGACCAACTGAAAAGTTGTTTAGAATTCGCCATTCCATAATATGCTAAAAGTTGATTTAAAGTTGAAGCACCCATTTAAAGTCCTTTTATATACTGATAATGGATTGAGTGGAGAGGACCTTGTAGTTGTCTGTGGGAATATTGTGGTCACAGCCTCATTGTACCCCCCGCTTAATGGTTTAAAATTTAATGGTGAGCACATCTTTTCCCTATTTTAGTTTGTACCTTAACCCTGTTTTGTCTAAATACTCTTCTAGTGATGAAATACAATGTGTAAATTACCTCCCTGTCTGTTAACACTGCCAGTGACAGGGCCTACTTGCAGCCTTGCCGTGTGTCTGTATATTGTTCCTGTTTGCCAACGCCTGGCCTCTTATTGGTCCATAGTGGACCCTGGTTTTCAGGCAAACAGAAATTGATTTGAGTTTTGAGGAATGGATTCAAGAATTACATAGTTAATATCGGTATAAACAAGGGTGAACAATATCTAATAATTTGAAAAAATGGATAAGGTCCAGCAGACAAGTGGCTAAAACAAGTTTGTCACCTTAAGTTACTGTTACAGGAGGAGGCTTTAAGTAAGCAGTTACTACCTACTCTCGTTTCTCTCTCACACTAGTAGGGGAGCTTGATCCCAGATGTATTCTACCTGTATCTAGTGGGTCCCTACTGTCCATCATCCAATCAACAAGCTTTTCTTTTGTCTTACACGCCACACTTCGCCATAAGTAGAGTCCAAATAGCCAGACATTACTTCTACTGTCTAGTCTATCTCTCACTTCTAGGTGAGCTTGACATCACATCTATCCTACCAGTATCTAGTCCTCAATAACTGTGTTCCTTCTCTGTGACATCCCTCTTTTTAGCCTCATCATCCACCATTGGTGGTGTCCAAACAGCCTAACAATGCTACACCCCCTAACGTTTATACTACTTGGACAGTGATTGTCAAACTTCTTTTAGTTCAAGACCCAGTTAAGGATCTAGCCATTCCCCAGGGCCACCTTGAATGTATGATCTCTGACCCATATTAGGTCATGAAATAAGTTACAGATACTGTATATAGGAAAATATTGGTTTCAAAACTATATTCACCCTAAGTGACCTTCAAGTTGGGTTTTCAGTTGTCTCTAGAAGTACAAATGGCCATTGTCTCTGGTTCTCCTCCTAACAGACCTTCAGGCTGAGCTTCCCATCAATTATTATATAGTTAAGATCAGCAAATCTGAAGTGGGGGGGTCATCATAAGAGAGAACATATAAGGTCCATTAAATAGAGTAGGTATAAGGTATAGCTTCAAATGATAAAAAAAGCTTAAAAATAGAAGTTTACAGTTACGGAACTACCAGGGGAGCAGGGGGTGCAAGTGGTCCAGGGCCCGCACCCCCTCAGAGTCCCCCGGCAGCCCGCGCGCCACTAAAATGCGGAGGGGGCCCGGCTGCGCGTCACGCACCAGGGCCCACCCCCCCTCTAGTTACATTTCTGGAAGTTTGGTACCCTAATTTTCTGTTACAGGAGTAAATGTAAAAAGTAAAAAGAAAGAGGAAAAAAGGAGCATAATCCAGATCAGATAAGATGTTTTATATTTTACATGGGGATGGGACCATTTGTCAAGCAGAGTACTAAAGATATTAAAGTCTAATTTACACGTGATGTAAATAAGATTTAATTAAGTATTTGTGCTTGGCATACGCAACAATTTTAAGCAAATAATGAAATAGTTCCTTTTAGCTGAGAAAGGAATGGAGTAAAAATGTTCTAACCCCTCTGACCTGTTTTGTGAAGAACCTAGTTTCGTTTCTTGAGCTGATACATGATCTGGTACAGGGGAAAGGGAGGTATTGGTATTTCTATCCCATGACTGCTGAGTTTTTTAGCTGTAATCTGAACTGCTACATACCAGTAAAATTTTTGAGGATTTATCTGCTTGTGAATATCTGGATGTTCCTGTCTGTTGCCTTCTCTTCTGCATGGCACATATAAGGTCATCAGGGCTGTATTTATATATAGGCCCCCAAGGGCCATGTGCTTCGGGCAGTATAGTTTTGGGGGCAGCCCTCGGATTGCCTATTTTTTTTTTTGAACCCTACCCACCCACTGGCATGGATTTCATTAGGAAATCCGTTGACGGGGGTGAGGGGTAGGGGGTCCGAGGAAGAATGCTGAAGTGACGTCACTCGCATGACGGAGGGGCATGTTTAAGTCCGATGCCAAGGGCGGCATAAGACCTAAATACAGCCCACAGTCAAATTCTAGAGTTTATTTTATTGATAGAAAAAAAACATCTTACCGTATATACTCAAGTATAAGTCGAGTTTTTCAGCCCCCAAAATATGCTGAAAAACTCTACCTCGGCTTATACTCGGGTCAAGCGCAAAAAGAATAGAGGCCGGCATCTAAGAATAGTCGCCGGGGTCCAAAAATAGTCGCCGGCATCAAAGAATGGACGTCGGCGTCCAAAAACGAGACGCCGGCATCTCCAATGGGAGCAGAAACCCTAAATTTTTTGATTGAAACTTACCAGAAGCTGCTGCATTTCTCACCCTCGGCTTATGCTCGGCTTATACTCGACTCAATAAGCTTTCCCAGTTTTTGGCGGTAAAATTAAGTACCTCGGCTTATACTCCTGACGGCTTATACTCGAGTATATACGGTATATGTACTTTTCAACATTCAAAACCCTTCATGCATACCTAACAGGCATTTCACATTTACATTTCACTTTTTCCCATATCTTTACCCATCCTGCAAGTTAAACCTCAATGTTGCATATCATAGATTAAATCGGTGGAGAACATGAGAAGTAAAAGCTCTGCCACTGTTCTGTTAATGAAAAAGTATAATGCTTTAATAATAATAATAATAATAATTTTGCTTGTGCTCTGTTGTAGTTGCTGTGTATTGTGCAGCAACTTTACTGAGTTTGCACTAGTTCAACTAGAAAACCTGCATTTAGGGGGGTGCAGTGTAGGCCAAATTGACAAACCTCAATTTCTCTTGATATCCATGATCTGGTGAATTGCTATAGGAAAACCAGAACAGACAGTACGCTGCTTATATTTTATAGGGTTTTCGGTCCTTGACCGCCCTTCCACCTACCATGCCCTTAGAGCCCCTCACTTAGGATCCAGAGATCTCCGGGAGACAAGCAGTACACCACACAAGATATGATGCAAAACTTGTCTGTTTATTAGAATGTAAAGCTAGATTTTATATTCTTTGCATGCCCCCTATGGCCCCTCCTTTAACCGCATACAAGGAGAGAGACAACAAATAGCACAGTGTGCAGAATCACAGGAATAGAGCATGTGTTACATTTAGAAGACGCAAACAAAGTTCCATAGGGTGGGGGAGGCAAAATGTCAAAGTTACAGAAATGTCAAAGTTACAGAAATAACTAAAGTGCAACAGCTGAAGTTACATATATTTCAGTAACAGTATGCAGCTTCTACAAGTTGTACAGATAATATTGATCCTGTATTTTAACTGAACCTTGCAATTGCAGTTACAAGCAACTAACAATGTAATATAAGAATTTAAAGGTGAAGGCATAAGAATCATGATTTTAAGCATATTCCTACATATTTCAATGCATGTGATGGGTTGCACCATATCTACTTCTTTTCTACTACTGTGAAAATGCTATGATTGATAGTGGTTCAATGGCCTGTACAATCAGTGAACAAGTAGAGGAGAAATTAGTGCAAGCTAATTTACTAAAACAATGTTTTGGTTCACCAAATGGTATTTGTAGGCCGTGGTGGGAACAGAGTAAAACCAAGGGCTCAGTTTGAAATACTGTTCGAAGTGTTTAATCATAAAATGATTGTGCAAATATAAGTGGTGCCAGGACAAAATGATGATATAACCATTGGTACAAATTTTATCAAACATATTAACCATCAGCTAGCTGCTAGCTGCTCCTGAAAAACATAGCAATGATGATTCCAACTCCTTTTTGCAACTATTGGCTAATGTAAGCCACTGGAAAGGTGACACAATTCCAGAAAAAGTAGGTTCTGTAAAGCTTAACACATGGATTACCTTCCAACCCCACCATGAGCATTTAGTATGTACCAGTGTCAGACTGGGATGCCAGGGGCCACCATAAAACCTTAGGCCATGGTCCCACTTTCCAAACTGTTACTCCTCCTCCTACTCTTTATTCTCTTAGTCTTTTATATATATTTACTATGTTCATCCATCATAACACATTTTTCCCATAAAGAAAGGGAATGACCATGGAATTGGCCAAAATGGGCCACTGACACCTGGGCCCACCAGGAGTTTTCCTGGTATCCCGATGGGCCAATCCGACACTGGTAGGGATGTAGCGAACTGCCGTTTAGGTGTTCGCGAACGCCGTTCGCGAACACCGGCAAAAATGCGAACAGTTCGCGAACAGTTCGCGAACTTCGAACACTCGCTAAAATCATTCGATTCGAACGATCGAAGGATTTTAATCGTTCGATCGAAGGATTTTCGTTCGAATCGAACGATCGAAGCCATTCGATCGAATGCTTTTCATTCGATCGAATGCTTACAATCGTTCGAACGAATGGAAATCGTTCGATTTTAGCGGTCGAAGGAATCGAATGGTCGAATGGTCGAACGATTTTTGTTCGAATCGAACGCGAACTCCTATTGGCGAACGTCGCGCGACGTTTGCGAACATTCAACGGACGCGAACAGTTGAAGTTCTAGTTCGCCGGCGAACAGTTCGCTACATCCCTAGACACTGGTATGTATCTCCCAGAAAAGTGTAGCTTATCAGTTGTCTTATCAGTAGTCATCATAGAGCCTACTACCTCCAAGTCTTGTCCACGTAATGTTTTAGTAGGGAGCTCAGGCACACTACTATGGGGTGACAGATGGATTCCTGTGAAATTTATTAATACTAGTGATGGGCGAATAAATTCAGCAGGCGTGAATTTGCGGCAAATTTCCACGTTTCACCACTGGCGAATAAATTTGTGAAACTGCCATGAAAATTCACCGGCATCAAAAAAATTTGGAGGTGCAACGGAAAAGTCACTTGCATCAAAACCGGCAGTCGTTAAAATTCATGTTTTCAGGGGAAACTGGAGAAATTCACCCATCTCCCTTGTATTGCTTTAGAAGACTTTGAACTTGACTGTCAGGAAAAAGTAAAGTTGTTATGACATCACTCAGTACATGAAAATTCTTATATTGGTAATTCAATGATAAGAGGATGTTCCATATCGGAGCAATGTAAACCTCATTAAGATATTAGGATAGACTTTAAAAGTCTTGGCTTTGAAGAGCTGAATATAGATTTACAGCATGTGAGGTCTCAGAATTCTGGAAATAAAAACTAGGAGAGCTAATTATTCAACAAATATTTTACAGGGGGGAAGTTGGACTGTGGCGAGGCCTAGAACTTTATACATCTCATATGTCTAACAGATGACAGACCTTTTCATATTCCATAATGAAGAGATCCTCCTGTGTATTATCAAAAAAGTCTTAAATGAAGTGGAGGGGAAGGAAATTATACAGAAATCCAATAGTGAATAGGCCTCACCACTTGTTTTAGCAAGGACACCTTCTGGTAGTGTTGCCACCCAGCCGGTAAATTACCGGCCTAGCCGGTAAAACACCTGCGAAGGCCAGGGCCGGTATTACAAATTTACCAGCAATGTAGCTGCCGGTAAATTTGTAATACCCTTAAAAAGACCCCCTCGGCCTGCCCCCAATCCCCTGTAAAAATGTAGCTTTTGTGACTTTTGTGGCCATCTTGAAATGTTGGCACCGTGGCCACGCCCCTTTTATGACATGGCACCGCCCCTTTTGACATCACACCCGCCCCTTTTTGTTCCCGCCCCCCACCAGGTCGGTAAAACAATTCGGAAAAGGTGGCAACCCTACCCTCTGGGGAACCCAGAATTTGTACCCAGAATAGCACAAGGATTATGCAATAGTCCTGCAACTTTTGCCTGCATGATGACATCAATCTTTGGTTACCAACATTATCTAAGTTTGTTGTGATGTTTGGATGATCTCTCTGTGTTTGGAAAGACTGAACAGGAAGCCAGGGACAGAATTGAAATGGTCTTGAAATAGCTTTGTGAAATTGTGAACCAAACCTGAAACTAGCTCCCAAGTCAATCTGTCAAGTTTTTGGGACATTTCATCACAAGGGAAGGGATAAAAGCTAACCCGTAGAAGATCTCAGTAATAACTTATGTTGCCATGAGTGACCTGATAAGGAAGATGGAAAAGAAAAGAACAGATGAAATGATCATTTATAGGGATAGCAAATTATTGTTCTCATTTCAAAGCAGGATTTTCAAAACCAGCAAAGCCAGTTTATCAGTGAACTAATGAGCCAAAACAAGGCAAGCACATGTCAAAGTGAAATGATCAAAGGAAAACCATTATTAGGAAACTTTGCCCTGAGGGCTGGACTACAGAATGGCTAGAACTTCAGACTTATATTGTTACATTTCTATTCTATATGTACTGTATATTGTGAGTGGCTCCCTAAGCTCAGTAAGTGACAGCAGCACAGAACATGTGCAGTGAATCAGCAGAAAAGAAGATGGGGAGCTACTGGGGCATCTTTGGAGACACAGATCTTTACTGCTAAAGGGCTGTGGTTGCCTTGGGCTGGTACAGAAGCACAAAACATCATGTACAACATTTTTACCTACTTCTTTAGTTTAACCTTCCTTGTCATTTACAGGGGATTACCATATCACAGTGATGCTAGCATTCGAAGTGCCAAAGAGAGGCACGAAACGCGTCAGGTGACTAGACACGTTATGGTTTAGTTAAAGAGCTCCAGGAGGATGCCTGTTTGTGTTTTTAAAGATGCTTGGAAATAAAGACTTTTTTTTATCTTAAAACTACCCGTGGTTATTACGGCTCCTGTCTATCTACTACTATTTTGGACGTTGTCACTGTGCCTGGAGCGGAGTCCGGCTGACGGAGGGCCACCATGAGGGTAGATGCGGACCTGTCACATGTAAGTAACCTGTATGCCCACATTCTTTCATGACAGTGTCTGCCATATGCTAACAAATATACCACTTAAGATTCTCATTCTTGAAATATTTTGACCTTCAGAATTGTCACAAAACTTAAGTAATTGATTTTTTTTCATTATTCTTCTTGCCTTTCATATATATAAGACACAACTGCCAATTTTGGAGTCAGGTTCACAGACCCAGCCAGCGATTTAATAATGAGACCTCTGCTTGAAATTCTCTGTGTTCTATCTGCATTTGCAGCAACAGGTGAGCATTTAATGCTTTAATGTAATAAGACTTTTTTTTCCAGACCTTAAAATGAAGAAATGCTGACTCCCACCTCAAATTGTTTTTTTTCTTTTCATATCTTTTTATTACATTTTGTCAAAACAAAAAAGAATCATATATTTTAATAGTACAGGTATTTAAGATCAGCAAAAGATGTAGATAGAAACTCATAACATATACCATGCCAGTTTTATATATGCATATAATAAAATGATATATCTGTGTTTTGGAAAACTTAAATTACATGTTTTCATAACAACATACCTTTACTAATATTCTATATATTAATAAAAATAAGCCAAAATAATTCAAATAAACACATAAGCCATTAAAGCTCTGGTCGGTGGGGGATGAAAAAAAAAATAGAAAACAAATGTACAATTCATATTTAATGAATACACAAATTCAAGTGTTATATTCTGATGGTGTCTTAACATATACTGTTTAGATCCATCTAAATTTTTTATCAATAAGCTATTTTGTTTTAGGTTAGCAATATTGAAAAATACCTCCCAAAAATGCATTCTTTGCCTTCAAAGAACTCCCTTTTTTATTTTTGGCTTCTAAAATCAGTTGTTCACCTTGCAGTTCAGTTGGTTTCAGATTGTTCACCAAAAATAAAGACTTTTTCAAATTTCTTTCTATTTTCTATTTTTCACCTTCTGAAGCAGCTTTTGGGGGTTTGCAGACTCTCTAAACTCTTCTATATTGATATATTGAGTTGCTACATTTCTTATATTTGTCCCTGCTGAGCAGAATCCCTGGGTTTCAGCTGTTAGAATTGATACAATAGTTAGGTTTTGGTAATTGAAAAAACAACTCAACAGAAAAAGTGTTTGAAAGGTGAACAACCCCTTTGAAAACATTTTAATGTACAGTAACTAAAAATACTTTTTAAAGTTGAGGATTAATTGGATAAAACATAAATATATCAATATTATTATGCACAAAACAACAACATTTTCTATGCTACTTCATTTATATACAATTTATATTTGTATTCTTTGATTCTTAAATTCTCTATGCTCATACAGTATGATCGTACTACATGCTAATGAAAAGTCATGGATGAGATTCAAGTTGAGATGCAATTCAATTAAAGAAAATGTATCTGGCTGTTTATCGTATGAAAATTCTATTGACGTCTTTGGGGGAAAAACTGGAACTGAATTTGCAGAAAAATGTTTTCTCATCCATGAGTTTTTATGTGATAAACGATGAGATAACTTTTTCTCACTGAATTGAACCTGGCCCAGTGCCTCTAGTCTCGTTGTATTTTGAACAAAGGAGTGGTGTTCTGGACCCCATCTTTCCTGTAAGAAAACTTTATATACCAAATGAATCCGTTTGAATTGTGTGAATCTCCAGTCTTCAGAATACATTTTAGTCTGGGTTGCACAGAAGGTTTTTTACAACACTGTAAGCCTTTACACCATCTCTGGGCCGCAATATAAATCCTTTCAAATGACATTGTCACGGTCGGCACCCTAAATCCAGAACCAATGATAAGCACCCTGGTCTCGGCTCTTGCTTCTGCCTTTAAAAGCCGCCTTTCACCTCAGGAGGAGCCCTCAGCTAATCGGATGCCGCCAGGTCTTATTAAGAGAGGTGCCAATCGAAAGGGTTCTGGACGAGCAAAGGGGCACGACAGTAAAGCAAAGTCTCTTGGGCAGAAGGTCAAAGTACAAAGCGTAGAGAGAAAGCGTAGTCAAATCAGCCCGGGTCGGGACAAGCAGAATTCAAACAGAGTCAGACAGGTGGGAGTCAAAGCCGGGAGATCATCCAAGAATGGTCAACACAGGCACTGGTCAGAATACAGATATCAGAATAGTCGGTTACCAGGCAATGTAATCTACATCTTGGCCTTTTGATTTCTTACAATGTAAATGCCAAAAATAATACCAGATTATTGCAATAATTAAATAGTGTTTCTTTATTAAACCGACAGTCTCGACTCAGTATCCTTTATGCAGCTTCAGAGAAACATAAATTACTTAACAAACCAAATCCCAGTTTCAGACAGGTGGGAGTCAAAGCCGGGAGATCAACCAAGAATGGTCAAGACAGGTACGGGTCAGAATACAGATATCAGAATAGTCGGTCACCAGGCAGATGTTGGGATTATAGAAGTCAGGAAAAGTCAGGCAGGCAGGGTCAAAACAGGTATCAGAACACAAAAAGCCCCTTTAAATATGTTTAGGCCACGCACACCCTAAGGAACCGGCACACAGGAAGATCAAGGACGGCATGGTGGGCGTCCCTGGTGATGGCACGGTGGGCGTCCCCACCGTACACTAGACCACCAGGGTGAGTAGCGGTTAAATTCATCTCTAGCACAGACATTACAAACCTGGGGTCTACTTTAAAGGGATTTTTTATTGCTAAATAACCTTGTTTACACTGCAAATAATTCACTGTACAATATAAAATGTAATTCCTGAACCAGCAAATGTATTTTTTAGTTGTAATATTAGTGTGTAGGTGCATCTCAGGTCATTTTGCCTGGTCATGTGATTTCAGAAAGAGCCAGCACTTTAGAATGGAACTGCTTTCTGGCAGGCTGTTGTTTCTCCTACTCAATGTAACTGAATGTGTCTCAATGGGACCTGGATTTTACTAGTCAGTCCTGTTCTTAGATCTGCCAGGGATCTGTTATCTTGTGATAACATTTCTTTTTATTAAATTCAATATCATACAAATAAACAAACACAAAGATAATCAGAACATTATATCATCAGAAAGAAAGATCAAAAAGAGATATTAACATTTTCCCATAATCTAAGATTTCCCTTAGATATTTTAATGTCTTGTGCCCTAATAACGAGGATTTCCATTATCACAGCATTGGCAGTATATTCAGTGTAATCTACATTTTAGCTTTTTGATTTCTTACAATGTAAATGCCAAAAATAATACCAGATTATTGCAATAATTAAATAGTTTTTCTTTATTAAACCGACAGTCTTGACTCAGTATCCTATACGCAGCTTCAGAGAAAAATAAATTACTCAACAAACCAAATCCCACTTTCCTACTGACTTGACCATAAAACTAGTGATGGGCGAATTTGCGCCATTTGGCTTCGCCGGAAAATTCGCGAATTTCGCGAAACGGCGAAAAATTCGCAAAACGGCGCTGGCGTCTCGTTTTTGACGCCGGCTCCCGTTTTTGATGCCGGCGCCTGTTTTTGACGTCAGCGTCCGTTTTTTCGGAAAAAAGATTTTGACGCCGGCGAATTTTTGCCGCAAATTTTCGCGGGCGTTTTGCGAATTTATTCGCTGGCGGCGAATCACGCGAATTTGCGCCTGGCGAATAAATTCGCCCATCACTACATAAAACATTTTTGTTAATGGATATTCTACCAAAGATTCAATGCACTAGGGATAATACCCCACTTTCCCAGCACTTTCAGAGCCAATGCCAGATACAATGGGAGAGAACCACCACAAACCTCCCTGCAACCATTCCAAGATTTTATACTATTTTCCCACAGAGACTTATTGTTTTTAGATAAAAACCCCAAATTAAACTTAAGAAAAATGACACCAAAGAACAACATGGGACATATCATACTCAGACCCCCCTCCTCCCTTGGCAGGAATGTTATCACCTTCTTTACAGGATTCAGCCTGCTCCCCCAAAGCATTTGAAAGAAGAGGCTGCACACCCAGGCATACAAGGCTTCTGGTAAAGGAAACACATACAAAATGTAAAGAAAGATTGGAATCAATAGAGTCTTTATAACAGCTATTCTTTCTATATAAGTTAATCTCCAGGATTTCCATCTCTGAACCTTTGACATGGCAGCAAGTTTTTCTTTCCAATTAACCTGTGCGCCATCACCCCTCCCAAATTTGATGCCTAATATATTTACCTGGTAAGGGGCTACAGGAACATGCCCAAACTTAAAATCAGGTTCAGTCTCCAAAACCCAAAAAGCCTCTGATTTGGCTTAATTGATACAAGAACCAGAGGCCCTTGAATATGCTTTGAAGTGACTATCCACATCATTAACCTCATCTGACTTAGATATGACAATAGTCACATCATCCGCATAGGCTACTAATCTTGTGGCCTGACATGCAGAGACACTGATACCCTGCAATCCACATTCCTGAAATGATCTTTAAAAAAGGGTCTATTGCAAAACTATACAAAAGTGGGCTTAAAGGGCCCTTACATCTGACTTAAAAAAATTTCCCCTATCCAATCATTGATCAACGGGAAACTTTTTGCCCCTGTAAAGAGTTTTCTTAACCAAAGAAACTGCTGGGGGATACCATACCTTCCAAAGTCGCACATAAGTACTCATGGTCAATGTTCTCAAAAGTTTGGCCTAATCTAATGACAGCAGAAACTTCCCATAATCATGAGTCTTACACCTCTCCAGAATTTTCCTTATTGTTAACAAAGCTCCAAAAATAGTTCACCCTTTCACTGTGCAGTACTGAAAGGGAACTAGAAGTGTCTCAGAAAGCTTAGAGAGTCTGGAAAAAAGAATCTATGCTAGAAGACAAAGCTCCAGCGCCAATGCACTCGCGGCACTTCAATTTCCAAAGTCGCCCGAAGTTGCCTCAAAGTTGGAAACCGAAGCAATGCGAGTGCATTAACACTGCCATTTTGTCATTAAAGCAGGTGGCAGGCAGGGGGAAGGCAGTTCGGGGAGACTGTCCCCGCAGAGGAGGTGATTAATCACCAGGCAACTAGATCTCCCCAAATCTGCCCGTGTGCTTGAACCCTTAAAAAGAATTTGAACTTCTTCATCTTCCAATAAACTCCCATTAAGTCTCCCTTTCCGTTCCTAAAGCCTTCTGATCCCCCCAAAACACAGGATACCCTTAAATGGTCAGAATATTCAAACGCTTCCTCCTTAACAACACACAATGATTCCCCCTTTCTTTATGAATATCACTACTGTCAGCACAGAAATACTTATGTTTCCCCACATGTCCCCACCAGATACTAATATCAACCATACCTGCCTGATTTAGAATATTGCCAAAAAACTGACCTATTTTTTAAACCTCCCAGTTCTGTCTTAAACATCGATTACTTGAAATTACCTGCTTCAATAACTGGGATGCAAGTGCACAAAAACTGCTTAACTTCAGACAATAAGGCTCTTCTTTCAGATATTCTCTGGGGGCCATATATATTTATTAGCCTTACCAATACCCCCTTAATCTTAACATCAATCATACCTCCAAAACCTTAACTCCCTTAAAAAGGACGACAACTCCTCCTGCTGAGTCCTCTGCTATAGACCACCGAGAGCAGCCATATTGCCAGTCCCTCTTTGTCCTACAAATCTCAGCCGTCTTTGCTTGCTTTGTTTCCTGAAGGAAGATAACATTAGCCCCCGAATCCTTCAGACTCTCGTATGCAATAAAACGGGACTTATCTAATTTTATACTACACACATTTGATGTTAAAAATTGAAAGAAAAGATCTGGCATGGTATTACTTTTTATCCTCCTCATTTTACCTTCCCCATTTTCCTCCTCAATAGAACCTATTTTCTTAACCTGAAATCTGGGCTGCCCATCTTCTACATCCCAGTCAGTCACCTCACCTTCCTGCATTGATTCCCACTTATCCTCTGTAATAATACCTGTGCGGTGGGGTCGTCTGCCGCGCCATCCTTCCCTCTAGCCGCACCAGCGTGTATGTGCCGGCTGTTCTTTAAAGGCGCAAGCGCGCTGACGTATGACGTCAGCGTGCAAAGGCACGAAATTCAAAAATATTTAAAGCCCAGTCTGTCGGTTTGTAATTGCCCGTGATAGAACCTAGTTTCTAGTGGTTTTCTGAGCCTTGTGCATCTGTTCCTGAATCTGTTTGTCCTGATTATCCGGTTTTGACTCCTGCCTGTTTCCTGACTTTCCGCATTCTGTATCCTGACCCTTGCCTGCCTACGACAACTCTTCTAGCTTAACCCCTTGATTGACGATCCAGTTTTGACCTTTGCCTGCCTGACGTTTCTGATATCCGCCTATCTGACCATTGCCTGCCTAATCCTTTTGTACCGTGACCTTTGGCCCAATATACTCTGCTAACAGCCGTGCCCCTTTGCCAGCCAGAACATCTCGCCTTGCACCTCTCGTTAAGTCCAGGTGGCACCCAAGTAAGCTGAGGGCTCCTCTCCTCCCGAAGCCCAACGGTGGTCACACTACTGATGAAGCCGAGCCGAGACCAGGGTACTTGGCATTTGTTTTGGTATTGGGTGCCGGTCGTGACATCCACCTTCGCTTGCCCTTCTTTGCTTCCTCTTGGATTGCCACTTGGTGTTTTTCTCCTCCTCCTCCTCAAGTTTCATCAGATCTTCCTCTTCCTTCTCTGCAAGTTCCCCCTAACTTTTACCATCAGGGAAAATGAATCAGTTTGACTCAGGGATCTCCATAGCAACAGTTATTTTGCCTTGCTTCTTCCCTGACTTTTTACCAGCCACTGTCCAATTACCCCCCTCTTTTCTGTTTTTTACCACCTCCTTTTTACCTGCCCCAACAACCTTCTCTCTTTCAGTACCTGCACCTTCCTTGTTTTTACCGCTGCCACTGTTCTCCTGCCTGATTCCTTCCTGCTCCGTGGACTGATCCATATTTTCATCTGGGAAAGAAGCTTGATCATTTTGAAATTCCCTCACAATATTTGGGCAATTTTTCAGCACATTATGCCATGCCTCTGGGCAGTCCTGGTGTATCTGGCCCAACTGTTTACACAAATGACACCTTATCTTATCACATTCTTTACTGTCATGGCCCAGAACTTCACACAAAGCACATTTTTTAACTTCACATTTATTAGCAAAATGCCTGTTGGACTCTGGTGCAAACCTACACCTTCCAGCCACAATCCCAGAAGCCTTCCTCATCATACACCTTAGTGAGAGGGGAGGGGACAGTGCACTGCCTGCGCAGACAGTCACACCAATTGGATTTCTCAGTCAGCACCTATGCCTCCCAATTCTTAAGACCTGATGCACGTCCAACGGTTTCCACCATGCATCTCTTTATTCACAGTTTACAGATGTCGACAGCACCAGCCATAGATTATGCTGTTTAAAATGCCTTTATTGAGACATGGGTTTCTGGCCCCAATACACTTGGCAACATTTCAGACCGCCATCGGTCTTTTATCAAGCCACCTTGACAACACCTGTGCTCAGTTATTTATACATAATCACACAGTGACCCCTAGTGATTCTTTTCCAAAATGCAATCTTACACATTCCCAAACCATCACATTTGTTGCAATATCCATTTTGCTACATAATACAAAAAATTTCTCTCTACCTTTACGCAATAAAGTGTCCATATTTCTTTAGTGTCCATAAATATCCTTCTGAAAAAAGATACATAATAAACACATTATCAGTAAAATATTTTCCATTATTAAATTTTCCATTATTCAATTTTAAAAACATTATTAAAAAGACAAATTTACCGATAAATTTTACTTAAATCATATTCCCTGTTGAGGCCATGGGGAGCCAACGTTTCCAACCTTCTAATCCATCTCGCTTCTTTTTTCAATAATATTTTAACTCTATCGCCACCTCTCCGCATTCTCGGAACATGGTCTATTATTTGGTATTTTAATTGTTGGACCCCATGACCCGCAACAAGGAAATGGTTTGCAACTGCTTGATCGCTTTTCTTAGTATTTATTGCGGACTTATGTTCTCTTATCCGTTCCTTAGCACTTCTTGTGGTCTGTCCAACATAGGATAGCCCACACGGGCACTTAATCACATACACTATAAAAGTACTCTCGCATGTATAATATCCATTAATTTTAATTGCTGTTCCTTTCCTAGGGTGATACAAAATCTCTCCCTTTAAGCAATTAGAGCAACAATTGCAGCCAAGACATGGGTATGTCCCATTTTTTCTTGGCCGCAACAGTCGCTCCTGTATTAGTGTCCCTCCCACATCTGATCTTATAGCCATTGATCCTATGGTTTTCGCTTTTTTATATGAGACCAATGGGGTATTTTTGAATATATCAATATCCGGTAAACCTTCCCTCAATAATGGCCAATGTTTCTTAATTGTTCTTTCTACGTGTGTACTTATAGTACTATATCGGGACACAAATGGAATTCTCTGTATTTGGTTGTTTAGGGGTCTCTTTATATTGTGTTTTACATCAGCCCGTTGTTTTTTCAATAACTCTGTGGGGTATCCCCTTTCTTCAAACTTTATTTGCATTTGATCTAGTCGAAATTCCATGCACTGTCGTCGGACACAATCCTTTTAACTCGACTAAACTGTGATTTAGGTACTGACTTTTTAATCTGCATGGGATGAAATGATCTATAATGTAATAAAGTATTTTTGTCAGTTGGTTTTATATAAAGGTCCGAGGACAGTGCATTCTCCTTTCGACTAATAGGGGTATCTAAGAAAGAAACCTGATTTACATCACTATGTAAGGTAAATTTTAGTTTGGTTCTGGTATGATTAATCTGGCGATGGAATTCCTCCAGGGTCCCCTGTGGCCCCGACCATATTATGAAAATATCGTCAATAAATCTATACCAGCTCAAACAATGTGTTTTGTATAAATCATTCGTATAGACAAAAGCCTCCTCAAATGCATTCATGTAAATATTTGCATATGATGGGGCCACATTGGACCCCATCGCCGTTCCTCATATTTGTAAGAAGAATTGGTCCTTAAAGAGAAAAAAATTATTATACAAACGAATTTTAAACAAGATAGGACAAAGTTCTTCTGTGAGCCATCCAGTGATTCGTCCCGGCCCAACTCGATGCAGACAGCCTCCACACCCCCATCATGTGGGGGTGGTGTACAAGCTCTCCACGTCAAGCGTGGCCAAGACGATGTCCTCAGGTAAATTCTTGTGTTTTTTTATTTTCTCCAAAAAGTCCCCTGTATCTTTGCTATAAGAAAAATGTTTCAATACATACGGATTTATGATCTTATCCACAAAGATTGAAAATGGGGACAATATCGACTCTACATAGGAAACGATAGGACGCCCTGAGGGATTCTGCAAGTTCTTATGTATTTTTGGTAAAACATAGAATACTGGTGTGATTGGATTTTCTGTTTGCAGAAATTCCCCCAGGGGTCCATCGATTATGTCTGCATCACGGGCATTTTTGATAAGTGATGTTATTTGCATCCTGATATTAGTTTGAGGGCTGGTGGTCAATTTTTTATATGTTGTTTCATCTAACAACTGTCGTTCAATTTCATGGGTATAATACTCACTATCCATGACCACCAGTGCTCCTCCTTTATTAGCCTGCTTGATAGTAAGTCTATCATCTTGCACTAATTTTTGTAAAGCCTTAAATTCCCCCTCCGTTAAATTTTTTGGGATAGTACGTAAATTCCCCTTTCTGTATTCTCCTTCTACTTCTTTTATCTCCCTAGTCACATTCTTAATAAACACTTCTACAAAAACATTGTCTCCCCGTGGTATATACTGACTCAATTTCCTCAGTTGTAAATCGTTTCCCTTAAAGGTACCAAACCCAGCAGTAGCATTTTGGCTCTCTCTATTTTGAAATTCCACCTTTAATTTAATATTGCGAAAAAATCTATACAAATCACAATCTAGTTCAAAAAAATCAGGACCCGATACTATGCCAAATGAAAGTCCCTTTGAAAGTACCTGCGTCTGCCCCTCAGTCAGGGTAATGCTTGAAATGTTCACCACCGTTTGGAGCGATACTTCGTGGGTGGTTTCTTTCTTTTTATTTCTATGTTTTCGGCCCCCTCGATGTTTCCTGTGCCTGGCGTGTCGTTCGCCGTTAGTGAGCCACCTAAAAAAGAAATTTGCGATGATGCCGAAGAGATAGAAGTAGATGCGGAGTCAGAGCGTTCCCGGGTGCTGCCTCCTCCACTTCGCGATGGATATCTGCGGCTATAAGAGTTTCCCAGAGGCCCCCGTCTTGCGCTTGCGGCTTCACTCCCTCTCCGTTGCCAGCTGTATACGTTACCGGTGGTGTAGTCCGCCGCATCACGCTGGAACTTAGATCTCTACCTCTGTCTCAGGTCCGCATCAAATCTTTCCATGTGATCCGTTCGTTTTCTCAGTCCGTCTGAAACCACGGCTACTGTGAACTGTTCTTTTAGTTCCTTCCCAGCTTGTTCGGCTTCCCGCTTAATTACAGGTATTTCTTGCTGTAAACGCTCCATGGTGGCAAGCATTAAGTCAGTCGAACACTTATTCATTATGGATTCCCATTTACTGCAGAATTCCACAGTCACACCAACACATGCTCAGGGGGAAAGATTTGTGTGTAAAGGAGACAAGATAGGATAATGTCAGGTTTAGAAACAGGTACTGCTCTAAAATCTTCCCACAGCTGCACCCTTTTCCTGTTCATATTTTCACCAAAAAGCCTCTAAGGTTTGTGCTAACTCAAAGCTTACATCAAATTCCCTTTCAAATATTGTGATCACATCATCAGTTGTAAAACCCAGAGACTGTTTAATAAGGTTTCTCACTACAAACCTTCAGCCAGGCTCCTTCCCTTCCTCTTTCATCCACTTGATTTTTGCAAAATTTTTCCTCTTAAATGTAGTTTGATCCATAGCACCATTGTTCTGACCCAAAATGCTCTATCTCCTAACAGTACTTGCTGAGACATTTCTTCAACACTCAATTCATTTCTGCTGTGACTATTTTGATCCAGTTCAGTTTCATGACTGTAGCTAGTGATGGGCGAATTTGCACCGTTTTGCCGAAAAATTAGCGAATCTAGTGCAAAATTCACAAAACAGCAAAAAATTTGTGAAACTGCGCCGTTTTGACACAGGCGTCCGTTTTTTTGGCGAAAATGCGTCGGCGTCCATTTTTTTTTACGCCGGCGAATTTGCGCCTGGCGAATAAATTCGCCCATCACTAACTATAGCTAAGTTCATTTGTATTTAAGTCTTTTCCCTTTAAACCATTCCTTAGTTCATTAGGATTTGAATCATCCAAAACAGACAGTTCAATGTCTGCACAGCTTTACCAGAAAACAGCACAAAACTGCATTTGCTAAAATGTCTGTTTATTACTATATGTCTCTCTCCAGGGCTCAGTCTTTTTAAGAACAATCTCCATTTCACTTTCCACATCCTCTAAATCTTTATTTAACATCACAAGCTCCCGTATCTTCCTTGCTCGGCTATCACCCTTTGCTAGTTTAAGGTCCATTGCAATCCCACACATGTTACTGTCCAAAAACAGTTTTTTTCTTATTCAAACCATCTTGACTCTAAGAGCCCCTACCACACAGTCAGTGTCCAGAACAGAGTCTTTAGCAAAACTTTCCCCATTGTCAGTCTCTTGTATTTGTCTATATGAATTTTGTGGTCACAGCCTCATTGCACCTGTTCTGTCCTCGCTACGTATTACCCTGGGGCAGTGTGTAGTTCGACATGCAGCTAAACCTTCCCACAATTCAATAAAGAGACTAAGCTTGGAGTCTGTAGATTTTACTGAATAGGCAAGTGGAATAGAGGTGAAACTGTAATACAAACAGCAGAAAATATAATAAGTAGGCTTGCAATGAACTATATAAAAACATGCAAATGAACATATAACTGCAGCATAAAATATATATACTGGCATAAATGTCTCTGTAGCAATGTCTCTGAGGTTTCTGGCAGCTGTGGAGGTGTTTTGGTGTAACTATTTCCTTACCAGCGATTCTATCATAAGGGAGATGCAGAACTGTGTGCTTCTTCCAGCAGCATGGTCTGTAAAATGGAGCCTGGCTCCCACAAGGCATTGCTCTAGGTCACGTGGTGGGCGTACGGTAGCCTGATTAGTCCAAATTCTGCCATAAGCCTCATGGAGGTGAAAAAATGGATATAGGAAGTGACGTTGTGCACTTACAGCAAGTGTCCAGAGGAGGGAGCTCCGAGCAAATGAATAGGGAAATCCCAAATATGGTAAAAGCATATGCTGGAGACATGACAGCACCACTGCTTAATGGTTTAAAAATGAGTGGTGAGTACAACTTTCCCTTGTTTGTTATCAATTATTATTTTGCTTTCAATTGTCTGCTACTATTTAGAAAAGAATGTTCTTATTGGTTGCTATTAGTAAGTGCACTAGTGCAATTTAGCACTCCAACCACTGAAAGCACAAAAAATAACCAGAGTTTCTATATTGCCAAAAAATGATAAATTAAATACATAATGAAAGTCTGAATTCTTTCTTTTTAGGTGACTCGCTCTCTTGCACGACCTGCATTTCATCCAACAGCTACCCATGCCAAGACCAAAGTCTTACCTGCCCATCTAATAGTGCTTGTATGGCTACTTACATACTAACTACTGCAAGTATGTTTTTTTTTTTTTTTTTGCTTTATTGCGGCTTACTCTAATAGCGTGTTTATGTAGGGGTAAGGGTACACCGAGCCTGCACTGTGCTAATTTCCCGAGTCCAGTCACTGATCTGAATGACAATGCTTTATTTAATGGTGGATACTCTCTGCATTTTTACATGTATGCAATACAACAATAATGGACGGCAATGATAGAATTTATTCTGGGGTATGTTTGGTGTAATTTCTTTTTTTTTTGCACTTTTTTCTAAGTGAGTAATTTTACATGACTTGCTGCAATATGTTTTTAGGGCCCTAGGAATGCAAGGATTTTGGAAATTAGTATCCCAAGTAACCCATAAAAAAAAACAAGATAGGATAAGGTAGGGTACAAAGTGCTAAAAATAGGTACACTTTGATCCCAGTCATGCACTATAAATAATGAAGATAACACTGAGCAGCTATCAGTTGTGGTGACTGTTGTTTTCAACCATGTCAACTAGCCAATGTGCTGCCAAGTAGGCAGTCAATATTGGCCCATCATGGCTAGCTTAGAGTCTAGCACAGTGAAACAGTATTTGCTCTCTTTGGATGTTACTGATTATTGAGTTTCTTCCAGTCTGGTAGCTTCAGGAGAACACTGTTACCATCACACAAGTAAACAATATACATTTCTTAATTGAATTCTTAGTTTGAGATGTATTTAAATCTCAGTATTTTCTTCCACCAGTTTCTTCTGCCATAGAGTATCTGTTGGCACCAATTCATGAATAAATTGGAGTCTGAGTCTGAAGACATGTTAGAAATGAGTGACTTTAACAATTGTTTAATTCCTCTGCCTAAACCTCCATGATGATGAACTGATGGTTAGTCTTAAGCTCATAGCACTAAACCAGCAGTTCCCACTAAGAGAAACTAGAGCATCTGTTTGATTCGATAGGGGATATGCATCTTTAATTGTGTGAGCATTCAGCCATCTGAAATCTGTACAAATCCTGGGTTCCCCAGAAGGTTTCCATGCTAAAACAAGTGGTGTTGTTACTGTTCCATTAAGCAATGATATAATTTTGCACTTTTTAGCATTTACAATGATGTGTGTTTCATTCCTACAGATGCCGTAACTGTAAGTAAAATGTATACCATCTCATGTGCACCTCTAAGCCAGTGTGATAAACCTGGAAGTATCGGTATTCCTAATGGAAAAATCAAAAGAGGCGTCTCCTGCTGTTACACAGACAACTGCACCCCTCCCACACCAACACGTAAGTGTCTGGTTTGCATTTAACGTCATCTATAATAAATCACTTACACAGTAAATAGTAACATAGTAAGTTCAACCTTTTAAGTCTATATATAACCTGCCTAACTGCCAGTTGATCCAGAGGAAGGCACAAAAAAAACATTTGAAGCCTCTCCAATTTGCCTCAGAGGGGGCAAAATCCCTTCCTGACTCCAAGATACAATGGGACCAGTCCCTGGATCAACTTGTACTATGAGCTATCTCCCATATCCCTGTATTCCCTCACTTGCTAAACACCATCCAATCCCTTCTTATACCTATCTAATGTATCAATCAGTATGACTATAGTAAAGTCTGCTAAGTAAAGAGATTATGGATAAACTGATGGGTCGTGCATAAGAACTCCTGAAAACTGGGGTCAGAAATAACCCATCTATTAAAATTAAATTTACAGTATCTTTAAGCAAGATTTTGGGGAAGCAATAATTTCAGCAACCCCATTAGCAGATTTGTATTCAACACTTCCAAGGCCAGGTAAAAATAGTCTTGATTACTGGATTAATTTAAATCGTCATTGATCTTGGCAATGAGTGTTTAAAAAGACAGGACAAGGGGAAATGTGCTTTAGACACAGGTCATAAAGTGGCAATGGTGTTTATTAGACATCATAGAGACGAGAAACTGAGGTCTGAATGTAAGCCAGTCAAAGCATTATTATTAACATGTATTTATATAGCGCCAACATATTGCGTAGCACTGTAAAGTAAATGTGATTATACAACTACATCACATGAATTACATACATAGAACATATGGAGTTACATACATCACAATCAATACAGGTACAAAAAGGTGAGGAAGGCCCTATGCATAGGCATACAGTCTAAAGGGAAGGGAGTAATACACAAGGTGTGGGAGTGGGCAAGATCAAATTAAGTGGGTGAGAAATGTGGTACTGTATGTGGTGTTGCGTTTGGTAGTTAAGCAGAGTGAGAGTAGGCTTCTCGAAAGAAGTGCGGTTTAAGAGATTTCTTGAAAGCAGAAAGGTTGGGAGAAAGTCGGACAGACCGTGGGAGAGCGTTCCAGAGGAGGGGTGCAGCCCTTGCAAAGTCTTGAATGTGAGCATGTGAGGAGGTAATGAGAGAAGAGTTGAGTAGCAGGTCAGTAGAGGAGCATAGTAAGCGGTTGGGTGAGTATATAGAGATGAGTTCAGAGATGTAGGGTGGGGCAGAGTTAGGAAGTGTTTTGAAAGTCAGTGTCATTAATTTGATTCTGAAAGGTAACGGAAGCCAGTGCAGGGATTGACAGAATGGCGAGGCAGAGGAGGAGGAGCGGTTGTTGAGGTGTATGAGCCTCGCAGCAGTGTTCATTATGGACTGGAGAGGTGACAGTCTCTGGAGGGGAAGGCCAATAAAAAGAGAGTTACAGTAGTCTAGACGTGATATGATGAGAGAGTGAATAAGAATTTTGGCAGCATCTTGGGTGATAAATGATCGTATTTTGGATATGTTCCTTAGGTGGAATTGACATGATTTAATAAGTGACTGGATATGAGGAGTGAATGACAGGGCAGAATCTAGGATAACCCCAAGGCACCGGGCCTGGGGAGAGGGGGTGATAGTGGAATTGTTAACTATGATGGATACTTTGGGGATGCTACTGGTGTTAGTTGGAGGAAAGAGAACCATTTCAGTTTTAGAGAGGTTTAATTTAAGGTAGCGTCGCGACATCCAGGTAGAGATAGCGGACAGGCAGGAGGAGACGCGAGTTAAGAGTTCTGGGTTGAGATCAGGAGATGAGAGATAGATCTGAGTATCGTCAGCATAGAGGTGGTAGTGGAAACCATACGAGTTGGTTAATTTGCCGAGGAAGGAAGTATAGAGGGAGAATAGTAATGGTCCCAGGACAGAGCCTTGAGGAACTCCAACAGAAAGAGGTAGGGGAGAAGATGATACTCCATTGTAGGAGACACTGAAGGAATGATTGGTGATGTAAGAAGAGAACCAGGACAGGGCTGTATCACAAAGGCCAAGCTAATGGAGGGACTGGAGGAGGAGAGGGTGATCTACAGTGTAAAATGCAGCTGAGAGATCAAGCAGTATTAGTAGCGAGAAATGATTGTTGGCTTTAGTGGTTAAAAGGTCATTAGTTAGTCGAGTCATGGCAGTTTCCGTGGAGTATTGTGGCTTAAAACCAGATTGTAGGGGTGAAGGAGCACAGGGGTGAAGGAGCACAGGAGAGACTGGGGAGTGTGGAGGGAGGGTGGTGGAAGTCTAGGGTGGTTGAGTAGTGTAATGTCCCTTCTGATAGTGTCAATTTTGTTTTTGAAGTGCTCAGCAATATCTTGAGCAGAGACAGATGTGCATGGAGGGGGTGGAGAAGGGGAAAGGAGAGTGTTAAAGGTGGAGAAAAGTTGTGCTGTTTTTTTTAGAAAGGGAGTTAATATGTGAAGTAAAGTATGTTTGTTTGGCTTGGAAGAGGCTGGAGTTATAGGAGCGCAGGGCAGATTTGTAGCTCAAAAAGTCTGATTCTGAACAGGATTTGCACCAGCGACGCTCAAGTGCACGTGAATGTCTTTGGATCGCTTTTGTATGAGCAGTATGCCAAGGTTGAAGTGGTTTGGGTCTAGCGCGTTTAGTTTTTATAGGAGCAAGCTCATTTAGGTGAGAGTGCTATAGTAGACAGAGGTAGCCACATTAGGACATGAGATGGCTGAGATATTAGAGTGAAGAGAGTCAAAGGAAGAAGAGAGATGTGACATGTCTACTTGCAAGTCACGGTAAGTTCGTGTTTGGGGAATAGCAGGGGGTGAGGAGGGAGTTAGTGAGAGTTGAAATGTGAGCATATTGGGATCAGAGAGGGGAAATGGTGAGTTAGTAAAATTGGTGGTTGAACAGAGTCTGGTAAATATGAGATCCAGAGAATTACCATTGGAGTGAGAGGGGGAGTCTGAGCACAAAGATAAGCCTAGGGAGGAGGTTAGTGAAAGAAGTTTAGAGACAGAAGAGTTGTTAATGTTGTTAACGGGTATATTAAAGTCACCTAATATGATGGATGGGATGTTAGATGAAAGAAAGTAAGGAAGCCAGGCAGCAAAGTTGTCCAGAAATTGTGCAGTTGGTCCTGGTGGTCGATATATAACAGCAATGCAGAGTGAAACAGGAGAAAAGAGCCTATTCATATATACTCCATATATATTAGGTAGAAAAAAGGGGGAGGTCTAAAATGCATCAACTAATTTCTAGTGATGATTGCATATCTTTGGTTGGAACGAGTTTGAGGGAAAATTCCACATATCTCCATCTGCAAATTTTTTCACGAAATTGCGGCAAAAATCGGACGTGAAGAATTTTGCCAAAACAATAAAAATCACCACAACAAGAGAAGAAAGAGTTCCACATTTTCATAGCTCTCACTGTAAAAACTAACTCAAAGAACCTCCTTTCTTCTAATCGGAATGGGTGACCTTGTGTCAGGTGGAAAGACCTACTGGTAAATAAAGCATTTGAGAGATTATTACTGTATATGATCCCCTTATATATTTATACATAGTTATAATATCACCCCTTTAGCGCCTCTTCTCCAGCGTGAACATCCCCAATTTGGCAAGTCTTTCCTCATAGCTGACCTTTACCTGCTTGCTTGCCCTTCTTTGTACCCTCTCTAATACATTAATATCCTATTTGAATGCTGAAGACCAAAACTGCAAGGCATGTTCTAGACGGGGCCTTAGCAATGCTCTGTACAGAGGAAGAAAAAAGCCTCCTCCCACAAATACAGCCCCTTGTTTGCCCTTGATGCTGCTGACTGGCATTGCTTGCTACAGCCAAGATTATCATCTACAAGGACTCCAAGGTCCTTTTCCATTATGGATTCACCTAGTGCAGTCCCACTAATGGTTTAAGTGGCTGCCTATTCTTACATCCCAGGTGCATGACTTTATATTTATCAGCATTGAATCTCATCTGCCACTTAGCTGCCCAGATAGCCAGTTTGTCAACATCCTGCTGCAAGCAGTAATTAACATTGGGCTGAATCGTTTTTGTGTCCTCTGCAAACACTGATACATTATTACAATACCCTCCCTGAAGTAATTAATGAACCTGTTAAATAAAAGTAGACCAAGTACTGAGTCCTGAGGGACCCCAATAAGAGCCTTACTCCAATTTGAGAATGCACCGTTAATAACCACCCTCTGCACCCAATCCTGAAGCCTGTTTCCTATCCATATGCAAACGTCTAAATGAAGCCCAACAGCCCTTAGCAGTACATCTGTGAGGCACCTTATCAAACACTTTTGCAAAATTCACATGTATCAAATCTGCTATCCCCCTGCTGTCTAGCATCTTACTTACTAACTCCAATCCTTCATAAAGCCATGCTGATTACTGCTCATAATGCCATTCACTAAGACAAAATTTTTCATTTGATCCCTTGACAGGTCTTCAAATAATTTACCCACTATGGATGTAAAACTTACTGGCCTATAATTACCAGGCTGAGATCGTAATCCCTTTTTAACTACAGGAATTAAATCAGTTTTCCACCAATCCATAGGTACCATACCAGATGAAAAAGAGTGAGAAAATCAAAAATAAAGGCCAGTCTAAAACTGAACTAAGCTCTCTTAAAACCTGTGGGTGTATGCCATCTGGCCCTGATGCCTTGTTCCCATTATTTTTAGTAAAGTTTCATGAACCATGTCCTGAATCAGCCACTGACTAGTTTGAACTGAGCCAACAGTGCAGCTATGAGGTGGATCTTGGACCTCTGACTCCTCTTTTTTATTACACAGAAAATAAATGATTTAGCACATTTGCCTTTTCAGTGTCTGCTACAACCATACTGGTACCATTATTTAAAGAAGCCACACTCTAAACCCACATTTTTTTACTATTACTAAAAACTTTTTGGGCTTGTGCCATTGCCATAATGTGCTCCTCATTTCCTTTCAGATGACTGTTTTATAAAATGTATTATAGTGTTTATATTCATTAAATGCAGCTTCTTCCCCCACAGACTTTAAGTTTTAAAATGCCTTTCTCTTCTTTCCTTCTATATTAAGCCACATAAGGTTCTTAGTGCTTCTACATTTACTTTTTTTTTTACATTTTCAATACCCAAGAACACTCACCAGGGACTCACACAGATGGGTCAGGCATCCACAGCAACTTAATCCTAAAGCTGGGCTCCCAAGATAATCCTAGCTGAGCACAACATCCTGTTTATTCTTCAGGGCAAAGCTCCTAGCACTGTAGTGCGAGCATAACAAATCCCCTTTATTCCACAAGACACAGCTTATAGCAATATCAGTTATCTCTTTTGCATCCAAACTTAGGACCCTCCTGGTTGAGCTCCCAGGCTTGGACTCCCATACCCCAAGACCTCAAGAGGCCCATCACATTTTCAGGCCCCTACATCTTAACTACAGTCCCTGCACTCCCGACTAGAGTGACACCAGGAAATAGACTGACACTAAGCACCAGGGTTGCCAGATTTACATTTCAAAACCCGACTATCAGAAAAACTAGTCAAAAAAAGCATTTTAAAAGTAGCCCAAAATAAGCCCAATTTGTACACTGAACAATCAATATGACAACAGCATATAGAAGCAGCTAACTATAATTCTAGTTACTGGTTAAATTAAGGAATGTTGAACTGGAACATAGTGTTTGTACACGGAAAGAGATCTGGCTAAAAGATAGACTACAAGAGTTGTGGTAAAGGGAACATTTTCTAATTGGACCAGTGTTGTTAGCGGAGTTTAGAAGGGCTCTGTACTAGGTCCCTTGCTTTTCAATTTGTTTATTAATGACCTGGAGGAGAGTGTTGGAAGTATAGTTTCTATTTTTGCAGATTATACTAAATTGTGCAGAACTATAGGTTCCATGCAGGATGCTGCCACTTTGCAGAGTGATTTGTCTAAGTTGGAAAACTGGGCAGCAAACTGGAAAATGAGGTTCAATGTTGATAAATGTTGATAAAATTGGCAAAAATAACATGAATGCAAGTTATACACTAAATGGCAGTGTGTTGGGAGTTTAGGATCTAGGGGTCTTTGTAGATAACAAGTTGTCTAATTCTGGGCAGTGTCAATCTGTGGCTACTAAAGCAAATAAAGTTCTGTCTTGCATAAAAAAGGCATTAATTCCAGGGTTGAAAACATAATTATGCCTCTTTACAGGTCCCTGGTGAGGCCTCATCTGGAGTATGGGGGCAGTTTTGGACTCCAGTCCTTAAGAGGGATATAAATGAGCTGGAGAGAGTGCAGAGACTAAGTGCAACTAAACTGTTAGAGGGAGGAAAGAAATTATGAGGGGACATTACAAAAAAAAGTGACATGATTACACTTTACATTAGAGGACATTATAGACAAATAGCAGGGGACCTTTTTACCCATAAAGTGGATCACCATACCAGAGCCCCCCCCCCTTCAGAGGAAAATAACTTTAATTTAAAGGAACAGAGTAGTATTGTGATACTAAGCTCTATAGTTAGTATAGATATGGGGATATATAATTTGTATGAGAGTAGGGAGGATTGTGTTTATGGATGCTGGGTTTCATTTTTAGGGGTTGAACTTGATGGACTTTGTCTTTTTTCAACCCGATTTAAAAAAAAAAAAAAAACTTTGACGGAAACATGGAAATTTGTTGCAAATTTCGGCCTGGCGAATAAATTCAACCATCACTATACAGCTCTGCGCAATATGTTGGCGCTCTAAAAATATATGTTAATAATAATAATAATAATAATAATAAATATGCACTGAAATTTATTTGGAGGGGTTTGAACTACATGGACTTTGGCCTTTTTTAAAACCAAAATAAAATTAATAAATTGAATGTCCCTCTTAGTGGTTATTTGGCATGAGACATTAAGGCAGCAAGATAGGGGTTTAAGAAGGAAAATGGCCCAGTAGCAGGCAATACAAGTTGAGTTGTAGTTTGCTATTGATCAATACCAACTTAACACCTACTTAGTTGCAAAAAAAAGCAGATAATTTCTTGATCAGATCCATGAAATACAGTGGGAGTTCTTGTATAGATACTATTCCTGATACCCCTCTTGCTCGCAGGTTGTTCCTGTGAGAGTGATCCTCCAGTTCCAGTATCTTGGTTTATAACATCAAAATATTTTCCTCAGTTGAATTAATATAGTAGTTTGAAATGTAAATAGTAATGCAATATCCACCCAGCAGGTGACTTTTTCAAATTTCAAGAATTCTTTTTGGTAAAGTGAAATGGGACAGATTTGTTCATTACCAGGAACTGCCTGATAACATGAAAGTCAAGACAGACTGTATATGTCAGGCCAGTTGGGAGGCTTCATTCTGCTAGAACTAGGCAAGTTAGGAGATCAGTAACAAGCTCACCTTAGAGGTGAGAGCTAGCTGGCTAGTCAGGAAGGGCATTCTGTGGGCCCCAATGAGAAATCAGTGTTTGGGTTAGAGCCCTGGGGCGAGTGTGCGCCAGTTGAGGAAATGGAGTGTGTGGCTAACAACATTCTGCTAGTGCAATTTCACATGAAATGGGCAATGGAGGCTTCAGAAGAGAGAGCGCTATATGTGTGAGGATGAGAGGACCCTCTGAGGAGTGTTTAATTGTGTTATTGAAGCCATGTAACTGTTCTCACAGTAAGCAGTGTCAGACTGGAGGGTCTGAGGCCCAACAGGGCTTCCAACAGAGGAGCCCCACCCCCCTTCGGGCCCCCAGCCACAACCCCCTTCCAGGTCCCCCCATGCTGCTGAAACCCCCATGTGGGCCCTCTGCACTGCCGCAACCCGCCACCTGGCATCCCACACTTCTGCACATACCTGTTCTCTCCGGAAAAGGGAAAATCAGGAGGCAGCGCAGGCAGCAGTGTAGGCAGGGGATGGGTGTGAGTCTGGGTCGGTTGGGCTCAAACAAGGTTTGCAAAACAGTGTGCAGTAGTTAATCCGAACCCACCCAACCTGCAGATCCCAGGGGTATTGGGTAGTATGTCTTTCACAATTTGGGTAAAAAAATTATTAATGTTTTGGTATGGCACCTGTTATCCAAAATGTTTGGGGTTTTATGTTAATGGACCCTTTGTGTAATTTGGATCACCATAGCTTGAGGCATAAATGTTAAATTATGGGGGTTATGTAATAAAAGGCACTAAGTTTGCATAGGGGCAATAACCCATAGCAACCAATCAGCAGGTAGCATTTCCTGGTCACCTGTTTAATAGCAAACATCTTATTGGTTGCTATGGGTCACTACAACTGCGCAAACTTAATGCCTTTTATTACATATGGGGGTAAATAACCCCAGAAGGATTGTTTTGCCAATAACGTGAATTCATGCATCTCAGTCACCATCACTTAAGAAAGAAAATCATTTTTAGAATTAGAATAATTTGTTTAAAATTGAACAGTTGAGATTTTTAAATGTCTTTACAACAGGTATGTATGCTTTAATAAACCATTTCTTCTACAGCTTTTATGTCTATGTGCAGGTCCACCTTAAATTTTTTTTACTCTCTTCTACATATACAGTACCTGGAGATAGCTCTCAACTAAATGGACTGGTCTGCCCTACCTGCACATCTGCAGACTCAACCTGGTGTTATACTGGTGATACTGTACAATGTACAGGGGATGAAAGTATGTGTCTCTTGCAAACCACAAAGACAACTGGTAAGATCACTAAGCTACTGTATATATGTTCAACGCATGATTATTTTAATATTTTGAATTAATTTAAATTATGTCAGCCATCATTACACTGCTTAGTCATTTCAAAGGTTTGCTTGCCATTCAGTTACTAAGAAATCATATAAATACTTAATTTTGGCATGTAGAACAGTGGATTATTGCATGTAGCACTGTGGATAACATTCTCTAGGAAGAGACTGTGGGATAGCAGGTATAGTAGGGAGAGATGGTGCCTATAGTAACAGTGGATAATAGTCTCTGGGAAGGGAGTGTGACTGTGGGATAGCAGGTATAGTAGGGAGAGATGGTGCCTATAGTAACAGTGGGATAATAGTTTCTGGGAAGGGAGTGTGACTGTGGGATAGCAGGTATAGTAGGGAGAGATGGTGCCTATAGTAACAGTGGATAATAGTCTCTGGGAAGGGAGTGTGACTGTGGGATAGCAGGTATAGTAGGGAGAGATGGTGCCTATAGTAACAGTGGGATAATAGTTTCTGGGAAGGGAGTGTGACTGTGGGATAGCAGGTATAGTAGGGAGAGATGGTGCCTATAGTAACAGTGGATAATAGTCTCTGGGAAGGGAGTGTGACTGTGGGATAGCAGGTATAGTAGGGAGACATGGTGTCTATAGTAACAGTGGATTATAGTCTCTGGGAAGGGAGTGTGACTGTGGGATAGCAGGTATAGTAGGGAGATATGGTGTCTATAGTAAGAGTGGGATAATAGTCTCTGGGAAGGGAGTGTGACTGTGGGATAGCAGGTATAGTAGGGAGACATGGTGTCTATAGTAACAGTGGGATAATAGTCTCTGGGAAGGGAGTGTGACTGTGGGATAGCAGGTATAGTAGGGAGAGATGGTGCCTATAGTAACAGTGGATAATAGTCTCTGGGAAGGGAGTGTGACTGTGGGATAGCAGGTATAGTAGGGAGACATGGTGTCTATAGTAACAGTGGGATAATAGTCTCTGGGAAGGGAGTGTGACTGTGGGATAGCAGGTATAGTAGGAAGAGGTGGTGCCTATAGTAACAGTGGGATAATAGTATCTGGGATGAGAGTGTGACTGTGGGATAGCAGGTATAGTAGGGAGAGATGGTGCCTATAGTAACAGTGGATAATAGTCTCTGGGAAGGGAGTGTGACTGTGGGATAGCAGGTATAGTAGGGAGAGATGGTGTCTATAGTAACAATGAGATAATAGTCTCTAGCAGATGTCATCCTTGTTATATTGCTGAACAGTTCAGCTGTTTTATAATGTATGTATCTATTTTTTTCTCTTCAGGATCAACATCAGTTAATACAGCTTTACGTGGCTGTGCTACCAAAAATATTTGTGATCTTGGAAGCAATTCTATCAATGGTGTTGGATTTTCAATGGATGTCACATTTACATGCTCAAGTGGCACCTCTGGTATTATTATTATAATAAGAGTATTTCATTTCTTGCTGTCATAGGGGGAAATTTACTATGGGCTCTGCATGTGCTATGGCATTAAGAGGAGTAAATACTTGCCCTTTAGTGCTCATTTAAAAGCATTTTGCCTGGCTGTGCTCTTTTCCTACTACTGAACTGGCAGTGAGTACAGGCCTCCCTGCCAGCATTCACTAACTTGCATGTTTTAATTATGTGAAAGTAAAGGGATACAGTAGGTAGAAGTTGGAATAAGGTGCACCCCAAATCTCTCAAGTGATGTGTACACAAACTTCTCAACTTCAGAGGCAAACAATCCACCTGTTGTCATTAGCCTAAATGCCTGTGCATGCACCAAATCATAAATACATTTTATTATTGCTTTAATATTCCATTCCTGTTAGTGATTTTGGTGCATTGTCCCTCAATAATATGTCTTGCATGTAAAATGTATGTGCATTGTTTTAATCTTATGGTTCTGGCCATTCAACATTGTTTTGGCATAAAACTCATTTATATTTCTGATGATATTAACTTTTTACCCTATTTTATGTGCCTGATAAGATGCTGTAAAATGCAAGTCTTTGCTACATTTTTTGAAATTCTGATAAAAAAGGCTAGCCTAGCACTAAGGGGCCTATTTATTATACATCGATTTTTTTCTGGTCGAGTTTTTATAGGGGAAAACTTGAATTTTTAGAGGGAAAAATTTTTTTTGAATTGTTAGATATTTATTATACCCCCCCAAAAGAATGCTAAAAATCTAAATCCAAAAATATTCCAGCTAAAACTTGCCGAGGTCAAGTAGAAGTCAATGGCAGATGTCCCTTTTATAATTTGAAGAGGTCGTGATCTGCGCTGGGTACAATAATCTCAAAAATTTGGGGTTTTCAGGCGACAACTTGAAAAAAAAAAAAAATCAAGCAATTTGAATTTCCAATCCAAATTCCAATCCTTTTTTCAAGTCTTTTCCAGCACCAACTTTTCCGAGTTGATTTTTTTATATTAGTATAAATTCGTGGATGGGAATTAGGTTGACTTTGTTTTTATAAAAAATTAGATAAATTTGACTTCTGGCAAATGCCGCCCCAAATATATTCTTTTGGTTGTTTCGAGAAAAAGACATTTTGAATTCTCCATAGGGGTTACCTTGAGGTTTTTAACTAGGGATGCACCAAATCCACTATTTGGGATTCGGCTGAATTCCCGAATCCTTGGTGAAAGATTCGGCCAAATACCGAACCGAATCCGAATCCTAGTTTGCATATGCAAATCAGGGGCAGGAAAGGAAAAAGTGGAAAAAATTCTTCTTTTGTGACGAAAAGTCACTTGATTTCCCTACCCGCCCCTATTTTTACATATGCAAATTAGGATTCGGATTCAGTTCTGCCAGGCACAAAGATTTGTCCAAATCTGAATCTTGCTGAAAAAGGCCAAATCCTGGCCAAATCCCGAACCGAATCCTGGATTCGGTGCATCCCTATTTTTAACACACATGGGGCGAATGTAATAAAAATTTGCATTTCACAATGTAATATTTTTACTGAATTGTAAATTATAAATGCGTTCATAGCACATTTTTGTGCCTGCTTAACTTCCATCAATTGTAAAAGTTAAACTCCGGCAGCAGAGGCTTATAGATCAGAAGGACAACTTTTAAAATATAAGTAAACTCTTAAAATAAGTGAATGTAAAATTTGTGAGGAGGCTATTCTAAGCACTTTTCTAATTGACATTCATTATTTATTATTATATACATGTACTGTTAATATGAATGAATTTAGTTACAACAGCGCCACCTGCTGGTCAGTTTCCCACCAGTCTGACCACCAAGTAGTCAAGGAAGTTGTCAGGAGAAATAAAGAGGCTGCTCTGATGTTCTTCTGCTTAGGAAAGATTTGAGAAAGGTTTCTAATTGTTTTCCTAATCAGAAGAACTTTAGAGCTGCCTTTTTCTTTCTCCTGACAACTACCTTGACTACTGTGTGTGGGAAAATGACCAGTAGGTGACGCTGTTGTAACAGTACATGTATGCCTTAATATTTGGAATTAAAAAAAAATTAATGAATGTACATTGCAAAAGTGCTTAGAATAGCACTCTCATCAATTTTACATTCACTTATTTTACAGTTTACATATCCTTTAAATCTGCTCTTTTGCTCCTGCATCAACCTTCCATCCCAGGCAACATGCCCAGGAGAAGGATCTGAAGCAAAATCGCTTAGTTCTTCATACTTGCTGTTGCCTGAGCTTCCTGATCCCCCCTTCAACTACATGGTGGCCTTCCATCTCTTCATGTCCTCCTCCTGCACTGTTCCCTTGGATGCCTGCCTGTCCGTCCCTGATCAGTGTCACACACATGCATACAGACACTTTATTCAATGGGGAGATGATATTAAAGCTACAAGATTCAGGTACGCTCCTGCACTTCAATGGTTACAAATACACATATCTTGCCTCTCAATGTGGTGGTAATTCCTGGTTTCCAACTGTTGACTGTGTCAACAGATTAGGGATGCACAGAATCCAGGATTCGGTTCAGTTTTCAGACAGGATTTGGCCGTTTTCAGCAGGATTCGGATTCGGCTGAATCCTTCAGCCTGCCCGAACCAAATTCGATGCACACACGGCTTTCTTTTTCCCTCCCCCTCACTGATTTGCATATGCAAATTAGAGGTTGGATTCCGTTCGGTATTGGGCCGAATCTTTCACGAAGGGCTCTGGAATTCAGCCGAATACAAATAGTGGATTCGGTGCATCCCTACAAAAAAGAAGCCACTCTTTGCACTCATGCATTTTAGGACCAATGCCTAGTCTGTTCAGGGACTATTGATGCCTATTAAAGGACCAGTAACATCAAAAAATTGAATTGTCTCAAAGTAAAACTGCTGTGTTTTCTTCAGAAACACTTCTATTGTTTATATAAATAAGATACTGTGCAGCCATGGGGGCAGCCATTCAAAGGAGAAAAGGCTCAAGTCACACAGCAGATAGCAGATAAGCTCTGTAGAACATAATGGTGTTATCTGTTATCCATTATTTAACCTGTACCATATAGCCGTTTTTCAATTTCCGCCATTGCTACTCAGCAGTTTATATGAACTATAGTAGTGTTTCTGAAGCAAACAGATCAGTTTTACCAGTGCAGGGCAACACTACATGATATTTTCATTACTTTAAAACACTTTCAGTTTTTGGTGTTACTGTTCCTTTAACATTGGTGAACCCTGTAGTTACCGGCACTGTTTTTTATTTTTTATTATTACATTTGGCCAATAAAGTGCAGGAAATGAGTAGTAATTCCCAGGCTAAAGTTGCAGCTGTCTCTACACACCACAAAATGTTCTGGTTCAGAAAGTCCTGGTTTTGTTGCCTGTGCCCTGTGAACACCCCCTATTGGCCCAGGGATCTAGTGACCATTTCCATTTATAGGAGGGAGCACGTGACCCATCTTCTTTGTACCTTTTAATCTGCTCACTGCCGAATAGAGAATATTGGGATGTGCGAATTTTTTCGCCTTGTTTCTCCAAAAAATTACGCCCATAGACTTGCATGGTGTTGTGCGTCAAAATAAAAAGACGCGCGTCAAAAAAATTCCGCCGCGCGACAAAATTTTTTTGTCGCCCATAGACTTTAATGGCCGTTAGCGACATTTCACCGGCTGCGAATTTTTGGCGAAACGAAACGGGTCAAATTCACCCATCCCTAAATATTACATTTCAAAACATTTGCTAGGACGTTTTGGTCTTCTGCATCTCACTTACTGTAATCCATTGTGTGAGGCCAGAAGCAAACAGTGTTAATATATTCTGCTCTTTGTAATGTTGTTATGAATCCAGTGACGAATCATAAATAAACTGTAAAAATTTAAGAACAGCTATTTAGAAATATGCATTGACTGTATGTAATTGACTAAGGCCATGACTTTGTACAGTAAGACCTTCATTTCCTATTCTGTATCTCTCTCCAATCCTGGCTCTAGATATACAATAGACAAGTCTAAGTTAAAGTGGACCTGTCACCCAGATATAAAAAGCTGTAAAATAAAAGTCCTTTTCGAATTAAACATGAAATCCAAATTATTTTTTTTTATTAAAGGGTTTATAGATGTTGTAAACCAATTTAAAAATCTCAGCTGTCAATCAAATATTGCCTGCCCCTCCTCTAAGCCTTAGGCATAAAGTCAGTCAGACAATAACTTTTACTTTCCATTCAGCACTTCCTACATGTCACTGCTCTCCCCACATTCCCCCATTCTTTTCTACATTTAATTGTGTAACCAGGACATGGGGATGGACATTGGGTCCCCCATTCTGGTGCACAAACAAGATTCTGAGATGATACAAGACTTGTCTTAATAACAGTGTCCACAAAATGGCTGCTGCCTGCTTGTTATAATTATGAATTCCCAGACTGAAGGAAACAAGATTCAAATATTTTTTTTCAGTGTAGTTAAGTTTCATTTTGCTTGACTAATGTGATAAAATAGGATTTGGAATAATATTTTTGGGTGACAGGTCCCCTTTAAGTTATGTTCATGATTCAATATCACAATTTGTCCCCATAGTGTCTTGTCAAAATACTGTACTATTTAAAATGTACCTAATTACATATTTCAAAAACAAATCATTACATATAAAAATCTAAATAGTGCAGCTCTATGCTGGCAAAATCTACAAATTGATACAGATCAGCTTCTTGAATACTTTTATAAATGTATCAGGGAGATTTACAGAACATTTTAGAGTCTTCTTGGAAAGATATTCCTCAATGTTATTTAAATCCATTGTATTATTTGTATATGATAATGTATTCACAGGATAGTTTTTTTTAATATGCCGAAAAAGTATCAAATGTAATTGAATCTCTTATTTTTTTTCTTTAAGTCAATTGCCGGAACTGCATTTCAAGTGGCAGTTATCCATGCCAAGGCCAAAGTCTTCCCTGCCCTTCTGACAGTGCTTGTTTGGCTTCATATGTATTAAATACCACATGTAGGTTTCATTGTTTCTTAAATCATTATTACGTTTTAGTATGTTCTAGAATGGCTTATTCCAAGCAACTTTTCATTTGGCCTTTATTATGAATTTTTTACAGTTTTTGAATTTTTCTACCTACTTATTATGACTATTTCCAGCTTTCAAATGGGGGGTACTGACCCCCATCTAAAAAAACAAATGCTCTGTAAGGCTACAAATTTATTGTTATTGCTACTTTTTACTAGTCATCTTTCTATTCAGACCTCTCCTATTCATATTTCAGTCTCTTATTCAAGTCAATGCATTGTTGCTAGGGGAATTAGGACCCTAGCAACCAGATGGCTGAAATTGCAAACTGGAGAGCTGCTGTATAAAAAGCTAAATAACTCAAAAAACACAAATAATAAAAAATGAAAACCAAATGCAAATTGTCTCAGAAAATCACTTTCTACATCACACTCAGGGGCAGATTTCTTAAGGGTCAAATTGAAAATTTTAAATTTAAATTTTTTTTCTGCTCAAAATTCGTTCAAGTTTTACATATTCAATTTTATTAATAAATAGTTGAATATTCAAATTTCAAGTACAATAGAATGCATGTGCGTATAAAAAAACACATAAATTCGAAATTCGACCCTTGATAAATATGCCTCCCTGTGTTAATGTAAAGGTGGACAACCCCTTTAACCCAAATTACGGTACACGTCTCTATTTTATGGTTCTTCATTTTTGCACATATAAATTCTCTAAAATACAGGGAATATATTTGTTACTGAGTATGCCTGGGGACACATTTTCAACCATATGCAAATAATTACACAATGACTTACTGCATATTCTAATATTATTTTACACCCCAAGAATAATGGAATTTGGGGCATTAGTACTCCATGGAACCCCAAAAGTTTAGAAGAAATGCAGGAAAGTGAAAGTTAGGACGAATGTTGAAGGTTTCAAGCCATAATTTTAAACATGGGCTGACTCTACTTCTACGTTTTGAGAAGCCACCCAATTTTTACAGAACTTGGCCACCCAGTTAGTTTGCAATTTAATTTTTATCTAATCCTTAAGCCAAAAAAAGTGAATCAAATTAAAGACCTAGGCAAGCCTTTTGAGGGAGTACACAATGCTCAGTGGGATTTATAATTGGATTTTGATCAATACTTGGCTGAACCCCAACAGATATTGACTGTGGAGACTGTGGGGAGAATCAACCTGTGGTCAAATGCTTGAGGGAGACACTTTTCCTAAGAAATGCAATCACCTAGGGAGGCTAGTCTATGAAAAATATAGCTTAGGACTACCATATGGGATTTAACTTTATGTGGTATGGTGGCTTGGCACCATATTTGCACTTGCACAGAATAAAATATTAATAAAAACAGGGGGCAGGTAATATGCATTGATAAATCCTTTTTTCCTTTCATTTGATTCCAACCTGTTTAGGAGTGACCAAGTCGAATAATAATATTGCCCAATAGATAATTAGCTTAGCTCGGCATGTCACGCTGAGTTCCTAGCTTCTCTACAGTTATCATTTAAACGATAAGTAAACCTTAAAAATAAGTCAATGTGAACTTTTGTAATTTACATTCATTCATTATTTATTTTTTATTCCAAGATATTAAAGGATACATGTACTGTTAATATGAATGAATTTTGTTACAACAGCGCCACTTGCTGGTCATTTTCCCACCAGTCTGACCACCAAGTAGTCAAGGAAGTTGTCAGGAGAAAGAAAGAGGCTGCTCTGATGTTCTTCTGCTTAGGAATAAAATTAGAAACCTTTCTCACATCTTTCCTAAGCAGAAGAACCTCAGAGCAGCCTCTTTCTTTCTCCTGACAACTTCCTTGACTACTTCATATTAATACTACGTGTATCCTTTAATATCTTGGAATAAAAAAGAAATAAATAATGAATGTAAATTACAAAAGTGCTTAGAAAAGCCCCCTCATCAATTTTACATTCACTTATATTCACTAATTTTATTTACTTATCCTTTAAAGAAAAATAATTTTCTTTTTGTGCACTGCAGAACATTTTATTCTAATGCACTACATTTGAGCATTCATTACAGTGTTTTTGAAACCCTACAGACGGTGAAATTGTAAGTGAAGTATATTCCATTTCATGTGCACCTCGGAGCCAGTGTGATAGATCTGGCAGTATCAGTATTCCCAAAGGAACGATCAAAAAAGGAACTTCCTGCTGTTATACTGATAATTGTGCCCCTCCCAAACCAACCTGTAAGTGTCTCTTTTTCATTTCAGTGACATCAATAATAAATATTTTTTATTTTACATTTTTTTTTTTTAATTTCTATAGAAACAATTTTTTTTGGTTCACCAAAACAACTTACAGGTGTGGGATCTCTTATTTGGAAACATGATATGCAGAAAACTCTTAAAATATGGGAAGGCAGTCTCCCATAGAGTTCATTTCAAGCAACAGTCCTATTGTGTTTATCTAATGTTTAAAGGGGAACTATCATGAAAATTTAATATAAGCTTCCTCATACTGAAATACGAAACTTTCTAAATACAATCAATTAAATATTCGGCGTCGTTTCTGAAATAATCAATTTTATCTTCACTATTCCTCTCTCATCATCTGTTTCTCTTCATTCTCTCTTCAATCAGCAGTTGGATGTCAGATATTCATTGACAGTTAGATCCAAAATATCTTATAGGGGGCTCCCTTTGCTAGCAGGTGAATTAGAACTCACTCAAATAACTGATTCCAGTACAAACAAAATCTAAAATCCTGCATGTAGAGAGACATGATGTCTGGTGATTTAATAGACTGAGCTCTAATACATCTTCTAGGCAAAAGCAGCCCCCCTATAAGATATATTGGATCTAACTGTCAGTTAATATCTGACACCCAACTGCTGCATGAAGAGAGAATGAAGAGAAACAGATGCTGAGAGAGGGAAAGTGAAGATAAACTTGATTATTTCGGAAACAGTACAGAATATTTAATTGATTATATTTAGAAATCTTATTTCAGTATGCTGAAGCTTATATTAAGTTTTAATTTTCATGATATTTCCCCTTTAAATGCTTTCTATGAAGTGATCCAAATTACCGAACTGAGATCCCCAGGTCTTGAGCATTCTGAATAACAAATGCCATACCAACATATAATTACTCATCTTTCTATTCAGGCCTTTGGCTATTGATCTCTCTAGTTTAGAAATAGTATCATGCAGTATAAATGGCAAGGTATGAATTACACTACACCCCAAAATGTAAGTAGATCAAGTTCTGCTAACACTATAGCCTTTAGATAAAGGTTTACATCAATAAAAGTCTCGATCTCAAATCAAGATGATTTGCAGATCTAGAGTGAGAAATTGAGGATGAAGGAGATGACGCCTAGGGGCACATTTACTATTGGTTGAACATCGAGGGTTAATTAACCCTCGATATTCGACCCTCAAAGTAAAGGATTTACCGCAAATGCTTCTATCAAAAAAAGCTTAGAAAGCTTATGGGGACCTTCCCCATAGGCTAGCATTGGTGCTCGGTAGGTTTTAGGTGGCGAAGTAGGTAGTCGAAGTTTTATTTAAAGAGACAGTACTTCGACTGTCGAATGGTCGAATAGCCAAACGATTTTTAGTTCGAATCGATCGATTCGAAGTCGTAGTTGAAGGTCGAAGTAGCCAATTCGATGGTCCAAGTAGCCAAAAAAAACCTTCGAAATTCAAAGTATTTTTCATTTTAATCCTTCACTCGAGCTTAGTAAATGTGCCCCATAGAGTTTAAATGGAGACAACAGCACAGCAATGCAACTTAGTGCAATGATGCAACTATAATAAAGGCACGAATAACTGTTTTTTTTTTTTACTTTTAACAAACACCCCAGTAAAAGTTGTGTTAAGAATGATATAGCCTGTCCAAATTAGATCAGATAGGCAAACTATATGCTTCCTGGCTTAATTTCTTAAAATACAGTAAAGCTGCAAGATTGCTTGCAACCCCCTAAAAATCTATGAATTAAAGAATCATTAAATACTTTGACTTGATGAATAATATTTGTGTAAATGAAAGGAAGTGATTTCATAGATGTCTTTTTCTCTCTTTGCCACATAAAGTGCCGGGGGATAGTTCTCAACTGAATGGAATCAACTGCCCTACCTGCACCGAAGACTTTTTATTTTGTTATAGTAGTGATACCATGAAATGCTCAGGAGATGAAAATATGTGCGTATTTCAATACACAGAGATGACAGGTAAGATCACTTAACAGTGTATATGTTCAATACACCCTAATTGTATTAATATCTATTTTAAAATGTGTACTTTGCAAATAGGAATGCAATGTGAAAACTACATCTCTGAATGCTGGGGTCTGTACCTTTGTGATTGATACTACCTGAATGAGCTCTTGTGTCCCTTAGTGTTGTTGCATTTCTTCCTCCTGTGTAAATGACCCCTCAAGTCCTAAATATGGAAGTTTGTTGTCTGTAGCACTTTAAATAATAATCTCTGAGAAGGAACTGTGACTGTGGGATAGCAGGTATAATAGAGAGAGAGAGAGAGATTGTGCCTATAGTAACAGTGGGATAATAGTCTCTGGGAAGGGAGTGTGACTGTGGGATAGCAGGTATAGTAGGGAGAGATGGTGCCTATAGTAACAGTGGGATAATAGTCTCTGGGAAGGGAGTGTGACTGTGGGATAGCAGGTATAGTAGGGAGAGATGGTGTCTATAGTAACAGTGGGATAATAGTCTCTGGGAAGGGAGTGTAACTGTGGGATAGCAGGTATAGTAGGGAGAGATGGTGCCTATAGTAACAGTGGATAATAGTCTCTGGGAAGGGAGTGTGACTGTGGGATAGCAGGTATAGTAGGGAGAGATGGTGTCTATAGTAACAGTGGATAATAGTCTCTGGGAAGGGAGTGTGACTGTGGGATAGCAGGTATAGTAGGGAGAGATGGTGTCTACAGTAACAGTGGGATAATAGTCTATGGGAAGGGAGTGTGACTGTGGGATAGCAGGTATAGTAGGGAGAGATGGTGTCTATAGTAACAGTGGGATAATAGTCTCTGGGAAGGGAGTGTAACTGTGGGATAGCAGGTATAGTAGGGAGAGATGGTGCCTATAGTAACAGTGGATAATAGTCTCTGGGAAGGGAGTGTGACTATGGGATAGCAGGTATAGTAGGGAGAGATGGTGTCTATAGTAAGAGTGGTTAATAGTCTCTGGGAAGGGAGTGTGACTGTGGGATAGCAGGTATAGTAGGGAGAGATGGTGCCTATAGTAACAGTGGGATAATAGTCTCTGGGAAGGGAGTGTGACTGTGGGATAGCAGGTATAGTAGGGAGAGATGGTGCCTATAGTAACAGTGGGATAATAGTCTCTGGGAAGGGAGTGTAACTGTGGGATAGCAGGTATAGTAGGGAGAGATGGTGCCTATAGTAACAGTGGATAATAGTCTCTGGGAAGGGAGTGTGACTGTGGGATAGCAGGTATAGTAGGGAGAGATGGTGCCTATAGTAACAGTGAGGTAATAGTCTCTGGGGAGGGATTATACAGTATAGATAAATGTAATGCTATATACTAATTTGCCCAAATTGAAATGTATTTTTGTTTTATTGTCAAACTTTCTTTTTTTGTGTTATATGTTTTCTCTACAGGATCAATAAGAAGCAGTACCTCTCTAAGAGGCTGTGGTACTAAAAGTATTTGTGATCTTGGAGGAACTTCTGTCAGTACTCCTGGGCTTTCGATGGACGTTAAAGTCACATGCAACAGTGGCAGCTCTGGTATTTATTAAGGGTAGTTTGTGTCAATACTTGGCTTGGCAACATTTCTAATAACTTTGAGTTTAATTTTAGTAATACGAATTGTATTCTCTGTCTAAAATAGTTTCAACTACCGAGTTTCTTATGTGGGACTTGAGGGAGTCCCAGCAGGGGGGAGTCAAGAATATTTAGCCAACTGGGTGATGGGTGGGGGCTTTTGATCTTGTATGGAAGCGTTACTTTAATTTGGAATGGTGCTGATCTGAGATCCCTCTCCATAAGTACGATGTATGAGTTGCATATGGTCTATAATAGAGAGTAGTGATGGACGAATTTATTCGCCAGGTGCGAATTCGCGGCAAATTTGCGCGATTTGCCGCCGGCTAAAAAATTTGAGAAACGCCAGCGTCAAAAACGAGACGCAGGTGCTGTTTTGCGAATTTTTCGCTGTTTTGCGAAGTTCCCGAATTTTCCGGCAAGCGAAACGGCGCAAATTCTCCCATCACTAATAGAGAGAGCTGAGGGAGAGGTAGTATAACAGTAGTACTGCCTTATATTTATGTTGGCTGCCCTCCAGAGGTTGGTGAGAGCTAAAGCAGTCATAAATTCACAAAGTAAAGTAGATTTGGGTGGGGACTTAGTGGGGTGCTTCCAGAATCTATCGATAGAAGGGGACACCACTTTGTTAAAGTCTTCCCGCTATCAGCACCAAGGTGAGCAGGTATTGCCTTAGAAAGTCTGAAATGGTTTGCACAACCTCTATATCAAGCTGTGGAGGGATGTAAATGTTAATTAATAGTACCTCATTTGAGTTAAAATAACAGTGCGGGAAAAGGTATAAATTACTGTATATGTTTTGGCTCAGACTTCAGGTTCTCACATCAAATTGGGACAGCTTTACCTATTAAGATAAATACAGGCGTGAGATGAGTAGGGGACCTGATAAGCCCTCCCAACCTATGGTTTCCTAAGAGCAAGAATTTTGGAACCTGTTAGGTCTCTTCCAGTAAGGCAATAGAGTTGGAGAGTTGTTTCAGGTAATCTAACACCAACCGGTGTTTGATTGGGTGGTTTAGACCCTTCACGTTGCAGCTTGCCACATTGATTGCCATTGCTCAGAGTTGGGTGGGTACCTTATTGTGCATATATTCAGAAACCTATCATTACTCATCACATACCATTCAACAAAAAAAAGTAAACCTACGTATAGATAACAAGTGCAACATGTCGAGAATTGGAGGTCCCATCAACATAAACTCCCTTCTTCATCCACCCTTTCACCAACTGTGGGTACAATTTGCCCCACAATAAATACAATACCAAGTTGATAGTTGCTTCTTTGGGTTATTGTCGAGGAAGTGGAAACATCAGTCAGTTTTGTGTGGGACAGTAGTCCTGTATCCAGTGGAGTTGTTGTCTGAGCCAGGAAACTTGTATGCGGGAGGGACAGTGACTAGGCTGCATGTGTTAATAATTATTTAATAAACTTTGAGAACTGGTAAATGATAGTAAACCAAACTGTGCTACATTTGTGGCAGGTTATTACATGGAGTGTACTCATGGGTAGCTGAGTTGCTGGATAGTTATCCCAAGGATGACGATTTGTGGCCTCAAGCCTGGACTCATCTGTCATCCAGCCAGGTGTTGAGCTCTTGGGGTGAGATAAAAAAGTGAAGACGGTCATCTACTTGTAGCTGAAGCCTGGCAGGATAGTCCATAGCATACAGTAGGTAATCCCTTTTGGCACGGAGGCGGTTCTTGCAGCTTTGGAAAATTAGCTTGCTGTCTCTGGACTTCCATGGAGTAATCCGTGTAGATGGAAATGGGCGAGGCCTGGAAGTGTAGGGGTCCTTTTTTTGCTCTTTGGTGGTATAAATACAAACATTTTGCCTCCAATCCTCCTAGCTAACTGTACCATTGCAAAGTCTAGATAAATTAATGTGCATCCAATTGGCAGAAATTATGACATACTGTGACAGCAATGAAAAATATCTTTACTTCGATAATATGATTCAGAGTTAACCTTGTTGTTTACAGAAACATAATATTTCCAGCACTTGCAGCCTTGGACATCACTAGTCCCAGAATCCCCTGTTAGACACTCACTTAACACAAAGGCTCTTGGACAGGGTTCTCTGTTCCTCTCTCTAGTCACTTGGAGCTCTCTCCAACCCTTCAACTCAACACTTCAGCTCAACACTTCAGATCAACAGGGAAACACAGTCCATGGGCCACTCGCCCTCCTCCAGTAAAAGGAGGTAAAAGTAGGTCTCCAGGGGGAGCACAGTGGTGTAATCCCACTCCTCCTTTTAACTGCAGCTCACTTGCATCCTAATTAGAAGGCTACCTCTAGTTGGGCAGCTGAAAACACTCAATGGAGTATGGAATGGAAAGCCTCTCCTCCATTCACTTCAAGGACCCATTTATCCAGCATTAGGGATGTAGCGAACTGTTCGCCGGCGAACTAGTTCGCGCGAACTTCGACTGTTCGCGTCCGCCGAATGTTCGATCGAATGGCTTCGATCGTTCGATTCGAACGAAAATCCTTCGATCGAACGATTAAAATCCTTCGATCGTTCCAATCGAACGATTTTAGCGGATGTTCGAAGTTCGCAAACTGTTCGCATTTTTGCCTGTGTTCGCGAACGGCGTTCGCGAACACCTAAACGGCAGTTCGCTACATCCCTATCCAGCATTTTATAAGCTACGCTTGCTGCAACATTATACAATTCCCCTGGAGGTAACTGTTTACTAGTGATGGACGAATTTTTACCATTTCAAATCGGCAAAAAAATTGCGTATTTCCCACGAAATTCACGGAAAAAACATTTGACGCGCATTATGCCGTCCGTGAATTGATGCCGACACTGGAATTGTCGCCGGTGTCCAAATTTTGCCAATTTCTTCGCCGGCTGAGAAACACGCAAATTCATAGAGAATTTGCACCTGCAGAATAAATTCGTCCATCACTACCGTTTACCAGTTTAACACTGGTGAAAAATACACACAATCATGGTTATTTCAAGCACAACTTTACACTCCTTATACCTCCGTCTTTTCACTCCAGGAACTACATATTCACAATGTTAATAACTGTTAAATATTTATACATGTAACCAATTCATTCTGTCTGCAAAAATCTGTAACTGGGCCCCCAATACCCCTTGCCATCTGTACACCACCCCATAACCAATCCAATATTGTCCTATGGAGAATACCCAAGACCTCCTGCCAGCCTCCATGGAGGGCCAGGTTCTTGGTTCCTACAACCCTGTCACCTTATGACATAATATGAACTTCTGCATATGCCCATTTAATCTTTAAGATTGGAAGGTCCTTTGGGCAGAGCCCTCTTTACCTCTTTTTGGCTGTATAGTATGTTTTCTTGGATGTTTAATGTATAAACCGATTTATTGTACAGAGCTGCAGAATAGGTTGGCTTATTATGAAATTGTTTTAAATAATAAGTAATGGATCTCTGTGTTGGCACCTCTGCTGCTGTATTAGGGGAATCTAGATATATTTTGGAAAAAAATCCTCACATTTATTTAATTTCCAATATAATATTTCTATAGAAAAATGAGGATGACTGTTTAAGGGGCTGAGATTCAAACAGCTGGTAAAAAATACAATATATTTTTATACTACCAGAAATGCAGTGAAGCTACATGCATACTAATTTTTTTTTTCTTAGGTACTTTGTTTAGTTGCCAGGCTTGCATGTCAAGTGGTAGCTATCCATGCCAAGGCCAAAGTGATCTCTGCCTAAATGGAATGAATAACGCTTGTGCGGCTACGTACACGTTAGCTACTGCAAGTATGTTTTCACATTTTATTATGGGTAATAAAGGAAAATGGTGTACTCTTTTTGTATTTTTGCTCATAAGCAATAACGTTTTAAAGTAAAGGATAGGTAACACCAGAATGCATGCTGTGATATTGTTATGAATAGTATCCCAAACCCAGAACATACCCCAAGGTCCTGGCCTCGGCTCACATTTCTGCCTATAACAACCACCTTTCATTTCTGGAGGAATCCTCCACTACGTGAGAGAACCAGGGCTCTGGGCAGGCAAAGGAACCAAATGCTTACATGGAACAGGCTGAGTCGACACTCGACAACAATTCGGGAGAAAAGAGCGTAGTCGAGGTCACAGGCTGGGTCAAAACCAACTATATTGCAGTACAGAACAGGATCCAAGAGAATGGTCAGTAAATGGGCAAAGGTCAGGACAGGCAGCAGACTAGGGATGATCAGGGACAGGCAATGTCAGGAACAGCTTAGACAGACTTGAAATAGCACCTAGGAAATACAAAAATAGACCTACAGTATATTTGCCAAGAAACTATTGGCAGAGGGCCTTTAAATATTTTCATACTGAACGAGATTATGTCAGATGCAGCGCTTGCATCATAACCCAGAAGCGGTGTGAGTGCACATCACTTGCTTATCTGCGAGCAGAAGAAGAGGAAATGGCAGAAGTCTCTGCCGCAACACTAGACCACCAGGTGCTCTCACAGATAAGTTTGGAGTTCATTTTTTAATGTAAGCCTAAAGGGGCGATGACAATTTAAATGGTAATATTGTTAATAAGACCCCAGTAATGACAGAATTTCTGACAGCATTACCCCATATAATGGTCATACACTAGATGACTGTGTACAAGAAGAGAGATGTTAGTGGTATATCTGGCTTAAAGGAGGGACCCTGACACTTTATTTAGCATGGATTAGCTCTAATGTGTTTTTTTGACTCCGTGTCTAAAGTTGACTATACGTGCCAGTATTGTCTTACCAACCCAGCAGATCTTTACCCCATTTGAGACAACCAGGTGCTGTGCAAATTTGTGTTTTCTCAACATTCATATTACACTAGGGGCCCATACAGAACTTTTGGTAAAGGTTGGAATAAAAAATGGGATTTTTAAGCCAGTTGGGGAGGATGTCATTTTGGCCCTAAAAAATGGCCAATATTACGCTGATTTCAGGAGTGGCCAAGCATGTAGACAATATTGATATGCTTATGTTTTCCTGGTAAGAACTTCAGTCCTACATTGCAGACAGAGATGGAGTTGTAACCCTTACTTTTCCAGGACTACATGTAGCTCCCGATTAACTGGTACAGGTACCAAGACTTCCCATCCAAAATAGAGACAAAACCTAGTAAGTGATTCTCCAATCCAGTAAGGCAGTTAAACCTACAGAATATTTCCCTTTACTCTGGATCTTACTTATTTAGTTTCCTTTACTCTGGTCGATAGCTTGGTATTCAATGCCTTTGAAGGCAAATGGGGGTTACTTATCCCATTTGCACAAGCCTAATCTGATTGAAGAGGAAGATAAACCCCTTCCCGCCACAACTACTCTATGTTATCAGCAACGGTAATGTAGTACATTTAAGTGCAAGTAGTAGATTTAAGTATTAAGCTTAATCTCGGAGCCCTTCCTGAAGCAGAGATTGGCCCGTGTATGGGGCCCCCCGATGGGCTTCACCGATCGAGATCTGGCCGAGAAGTCGGCCAGATCCCGATTGGATGGGACAAAAAATCCCGTTGGATCGTGGCCGCATCTATTCGTTGATGCGGTCCAGCGATCCGACCGCCCGTTAAGGCATCGTTAGGATCCTATCATTGGGCCCTAGGGCCCACGATCGGATCAACCCGATATTGCCCACCTCAAGGTGGGCATATCGGAGGGAGATATGCTCGTTTGGCGACATCGCCAAATGAGCGTATCTCTCCATGCATGGCCACCTTTACTCAGGGACACAAGTACTTCTTAAATCAGTCTTTAGTGCTCCAGCACTTGCACCCTGAAGTAAGGTAAATAACCCCTTTCTTCTTCTGTACTAAGGGCTTCCTCTACTTAAGGTTTTCCAGCTCATCCATCCTCAATACCAGGTAAAAACCAAAGAGACAGTAGCATGTGCCCCCCCCATGCTTTTTATACAGTAGGAGACCTAAATCCGACCTAAATAAAAAAAAATCTGTCCCTTTTTGTTCAGGTGAATCTTGTAGGTCTTCTAATCTGCCAGCTTGCAACCTTTGTTTAGGAGTCAGAGCCAGCAGTGCAGAGAATATAAACAGCCAGGTAGACACTGCTTTTAATATTGATACTATTTATAATTGATTTTAAAACCATTGAAAATGTGCAATGAATGTATAATGGAAAGTTCCTTAGAAATGTATTTTTCTTTCGTTAGAAAAAAAAAAGACTAATTGATGGATACAGAGGAGTCTGTATATTATGAAAGAATTGGAATGAGTAATCACAAAGTAGAACTGCTGGTTAGTCACAGACATAGTCAATTTTTATCCATTAATTAATGATTTAAGGGGGTGACATCTAATTTACAATGTACTTATTGTATTATGTGGATTGTGATATTCTAATTCAAATAGTGAGCTTTCCAGTTATTGTTTACTGCATTCCTACAGATGGTGTAACTGTAAGTGAAATATATACCATCTCATGTGCACCTCGCAGTGATTGTGATAAACCTGGAAGTATCAGTATTGCTAATGGAAAAATCAGAAAAGGAACCTCCTGTTGTTACACAGACAACTGCACCCCTCCCAAACCAACTTGTAAGTATTTTTCGTTCCTATGCTCCCTATGTTAATCTGTCATTTCACTTTTATAATTGAACACGAAACAACCAGAAGCAGCAGGAAATTGCTCGTCCAACCCAATAGAACATTTTGGGATTTCAGTCTGTGAAGTCCTATTGCAATCTTCTGAAGTGGGACAGGTAGAAGTCCCGTCAGAACGGCCTTTGACTTTATTGCATTTGGAGTGAGAAATAACTGTCACGCCCATAAAAAATTGACATCAATGCGTATTGCTCATCACTATTTGCCAGGTAATGGGTGTGGTCAAGATATGTGATCTAAGATAAATTGTTCATCTTAGAGGGTAGGATAATGATATTGATTCATTTCTAGGTTCTGCCTCCCTATGTTGTTAGTATTTACTACTATTAATTTGCAAGTTTTCCAGCGTTCCCCCTATACATTATTCATGAACATAACAACAGACCCTATGAATGAGTGGCTCAAGCCTTTAACTTACCCTTTCCCGCGAAATTCACGTAATGGGCAAAATATTTGCGAAATGCGAATTTTGACTCCAGCTGCAACTTGGCAGCGACAAAATTGATGCCGACGTCAATTCCTACACTGGTAACATTTGATGCACATTAAAGTTAATGGCCGTCTGTTTAATTGTCTACGACGTCGGAACTGTTGCCATCGTCAAAATTGCCGCTGGCGTAAAAGTAAATTGACAGAGAAACACAGAAATTCATCACGAATTAGCGCCTGCCAAATAAATTCACCCATCACTAATGCTCAGTAACAATGGAAAACACCAGTATTAACTTCCCTTCCAGAAAAGATAAGCCCGATGGAAACCAGAGCAACCACCTAAGGACACGGAATCCCTGTTGGAGGGCAAAACATAGCGACCATGTGAGAAAGGCATACCTGGTTTTTCATAAAGGTTTCCAGACCCAAAAATAAAATAACCCAAGTGATACTCAAAAGATTATCACATGAGCCATGGTGGCAAGCTGCGGCACTTGGGCAGATGCTCAGAATCTCACGCACACACAAAAAGTCTGTCTTAATCTTGCATGTAATAACATATTTATATAAAGAGAAAATCCGTCATCCTACACAATATGAACACTATCAACCAAGCTGAATCTAGGACTGGCCTCGCCATATGGATATTTCATTAAATGTCAAAAGGGCAGCTAATACAACTAAAGTGTTTGAGAAACCAGAGTGTATCAGGAGTGGCTAAGCTTATTCAAAAACTCTTTTCCACCCTTTCCATCTTGAAACATGCATTTCGGTCACAGTTAGGGGTGATAGTTATTCAGATATAGCAAAATAGGAAAATACCATTGTTCATATAAACTAATAAAGCAACAGTCCCCATCCAGCTATCTTACTGAAAATGGGAAAGGGCAATAACTGCTAACCCTCCTGCAAAAGAAGACATTTTAGCTTCATACTGTAGATCATTGATAAAAAAAATGCATGGAGCTTGGCTAATAATCAAAGTAGTTTACAGTATGTATTAGAATTCTTACTTTAACAGTGCCTTAAGTATGGGTTGGAAATGAATTGAAGAATGTGTTCCTCAGTGAATGTGTAAGCCTTAATTCAGCCCAACCTGTGACAAACCTATAGTTTGATATAATAATGAGAACCCTCTAACATGAAGGGGAGTAAATACAAAGAGCTGTTTTTATTTCTTCTCCATATTAAGTGCCAGATGTTAGCACTCAACTTAATGGACTGGTCTGTCCTTCCTGCACATCTGCATATTCAACCCAGTGTCATTCTAGCGATACTGTGAAATGTACAGGACCGGAAAATATGTGTCTCTTACAAACTACAGAAATAACAGGTATGTCCAATTAGCCCTGATTTCAAGATATTTTCCTTTTTAGTAGCATAAAATACAAATTAAAATTTTGGTTCAGCCAGTAGAAGAAACACTGACTGACATGGCAATGTAAACTAGAAGAGAGGACAGAAAAAGTATAGCAGGTAGAGATGGTGTCTATAGTAACAGTGGATAATAGTCTCTGGGAAGGGAGTGTGACTGTGGGATAGCAGGTATAGTAGGGAGAGATGGTGCCTATAGTAACAGTGGATAATAGTCTCTGGGAAGGGAGTGTGACTGTGGGATAGCAGGTATAGTAGGGAGAGATAGTGCCTATAGTAACAGTGGGATAATAGTCTCTGGGAAGGGAGTGTGACTGTGGGATAGCAGGTATAGTAGGGAGAGATGGTGCCTATAGTAACAGTGGATGATATTCTCTGGGAAGGGAGTGTGACTGTGGGATAGCAGGTATAGTAGGGAGAGATGGTGCCTATAGTAACAGTGGATAATAGTCTCTGGGAAGGGAGTGTGACTGTGGGATAACAGGTATAGTAGGGAGAGATGGTGTCTATAGTAACAGTGGGATAATAGTCTCTGGGAAGGGAGTGTGGCTGTGGGATAGCAGGTATAGTAGGGAGAGATGGTGCCTATAGTAACAGTGGATAATAGTCTCTGGGAAGGGAGTGTGACTGTGGGATAGCAGGTATAGTAGGGAGAGATGGTGCCTATAGTAACAGTAGATAATAGTCTCTGGGAAGGGAGTATGACTGTGGGATAGCAGGTATAGTAGGGAGAGATGGTGCCTATAGTAACAGTAGATAATAGTCTCTGGGAAGGGAGTGTGACTGTGGGATAGCAGGTATAGTAGGGAGAGATGGTGCCTATAGTAACAGTGGATAATAGTCTCTGGGAAGGGAGTGTGACTGTGGGATAGCAGGTATAGTAGGGAGAGATGGTGCCTATAGTAACAGTAGGGATAATAGTCTCTGGGAAGGGAGTGTGACTGTGGGATAGCAGGTATAGTAGGGAGAGATGGCGCCTATAGTAACAGTGGATAATAGTCTCTGGGAAGGAAGTGTGACTTACAAAGACTTACAAAGTTTTATTATATATTTTCCCTCTACAGAATCAGGATCAGGATCACGCAGTTCTGCTACACGTGGGCGTGCTACTAAAAGTATTTGTGATCTTGGAAGCACTTCTTTTCACAACTCTTCATTTTCAATGGATGTCAAAATCACTTGCAGTAGTGGCAGCTTTGGTATTCATGAAGTATACTTCGTATCCATATTTCTCCAATTCATTGTAATTAAAATGTTTTGAATGTACAAGTATTCATAAAGTTTTAGTTATATTTAGTTTTTACCTTGTCCTATCTCTGATTAAAAAGCAATCCAGTATTACAATTTAAATAAAGAATTTCAAGGGTAAATGGTTTGAAAAATATTTTTACAGTGAGATATATTTTGTGGAATTGTTATAGTTGTACTGGCAGATATATAAGAAAGCTTTAATAGAGAACTGAAAGATTCTCTGTTAGTACTTTTAGCAAATGATGATCACTGGACTGGACCATTTTGGGGTTGGGGAAGATTTTTTCCCGGTAGACTCATTTTTTATAATGTGACTTAAATCAAAATAATAAAAAAATAAAGCAAGCTGCCTTCATCTGGATATACATTTCTCGATATGGAGCACACTGTGCAATAATCTGAGCATTTATGGCAATTCAAGGGGTCGCTTGATCCCAGGGGAACAAGGATTGTCTATCCTGGCTGAACATTTCCATCCGTCGGCTGAAAAGAAGCCAAAAGGAAGCCCAGCTCTTCTTCATTTCCTGCTGGTCGGATCATTTGGGAGATTGAGCTGAAGAACAATAGAAAAAGCCATCATATATGTCTACATACATGGCCACTGATATATGCTGTCTGTTTCACCTGCGGGTTCCATAAGGGTTTCACCACCTTTACGGGGTTACCATGTTGGTTTGTCTGAAATGCTGTTGAGATACTTTTCTGTCCAGTAATAAATAATGAAACACTATTCATACAGAAATTTCTCATTTGGGGTACCTTTAATATACAGTACAATACAAACGGTTGGCTTTGGTACACCTGACAATGTGCCTATCACCGTGTTGTCAGGGAAAACCTCAGCAAGCCCCAAATGACCATGCTTTAAAGGATAAGTAAACCTTTAGAATAAGTGAATATAAAATTGATGAGGGGGCTATTCTAAGCACTTTTGCAATGTACATTCATTATTTATTATTTTTAAATTCCAAGATCTTAAGGGATACATGTTCTGTTAATATGAATGAATTTATGTTACAACAGCACCACCTGCTGGTCATTTGCCCACCAGTCTGACCACCAAGTAGTCAAGGAAGTTGTCAGGAGAAAGAAAGAGGCTGCTCTGATGTTCTTCTGCTTTGGAAAGATTTGAAAGGTTTCTAATTTTTTTCAAATTCGATTCGAGTGTTATTTTTGAAAAAAAATTGGTTTTCAGGAAGGCAGCAAACAACTCCAAATTGATCCCAGGACATCCGCCATAGGCTAAAACAGCAATTCGGTAGGTTTAAGGTGACAATTTGTCGAATTTGAATTCGTAAAAGGGACCAGTGTATGATAAATTTTGAAAATAGAATTTGAATTTTTTTAAAAATTCCAATCAAATTTCAACTATTCCCTAGTTGAATTTTACTAAAAAAAAAACTCAAAAATTTGAAATTCAAAATTCTAATTTGATTATTCACTTTAACCCTTGATAAATCTGCCCCTAAATCCTGGTGGCATCTGAGTAGCTGAGGGCTCCTCCCGAGGCCAAAGGTGGCTTCTATAGGCAGAAGGGTGAGCTGAAACCAGGATCTTGATGTTTGTCTGAGTATAGAATGTCATCCATGACCTGGTGGAAGGAATGAGTTGCTTTAATTTGAGTGATTGCTCTATGAACATTCACTCTAATATTGATAAACACCTGTGATACAAATGTGACACGGCAGGCCATGTATGAATGTGAGTGTGATCAAGTGCATTCTATATGGCTCCTTAGTTGTAAAATGGATGTACTGATATTAGCAGAAGACCAGGGAACAACTGGAGTTGAGTTATTCAATCATTAGCAGGAGAACAGGGAATAGTAGGAGTTAAGGTAATAGACTCATAAACATATAAATATGTTTATTAAGAAGGAAACTCATATCTTATTCAGATAGTTATAATCAAAATACACAGCAATTATTTTCATTCGCATGGTTATTTCTATTTTCATGGTCATTCTCACGGCCATGTCCTGGGCATGTAGCCATTATTATTATTTTATATGTCTATGTGTAATGATCTATTACTTTGTTATTGTACCAATATAAGAAGGAGCTCAGCTGGGGGGGCTTCGGGACTTCATCTACAAGCAGACGTGTTGTGTAGAACAGTTGGTCTTGTAAGGACCATTGGCCGATTGATGTGCTCTGGGAGTTGCTGTATTTGATTTGGGCCCGGGGTCCCCCTGCTGATGTTCCTCTCAGAAGTCTGCCAAGGGAAGCTCAGCTAGACGTTGCGTTGTCTTCAATTGGTATTGTATTACTTTTCTTAAAATATATTATTCTTCTCTAATGATGATCAATGTGTTTGTGTTTTATTTCCACCCCTATATTTGATAAGTCTGCTGGGGGAAGTGCTCAGTTAGATATTTAGTTTGTGATAAGTTTGCCAAGGGAACTTGTAGCAAGACACTTCCTTACTTTCTTTCATCTAACATCCCATCCATTATATTAGGTGACTTTAATATACCCGTTAACAACATTAACAACTCTTCTGTCTCTAAACTTCTTTCACTAACCTCCTCCCTAGGCTTATCTTTGTGCTCAGACTCCCCCTCTCACTCCAATGGTAACACTCTGGATCTCATATTTACCAGACTCTGTTCAACCACCAATTTTACTAACTCCCCATTTCCCCTCTCTGATCACAATATGCTCACATTTTAACTCTCACTAACTCCCTCCTCACCCCCTGCTATTCCCCAAACACGTACTTACCGTGACTTGCAAGCTGTAGACGTGTCACATCTCTCTTCTTCCTTTGACTCTCTTCACTCCAATATCTCAGCCATCTCATATCCTAATGTGGCTACCTCTGTCTACTATAGTACTCTCACCACTGCCCTAAATGAGCTTGCTCCTATAAAAACTAAACGTTCTAGACCCAAACCACTTCAACCTTGGTATACTGCTCATACAAAAGCTGTCCAAAGACACTCACGTGCACTTGAGCGTCGCTGGCGCAAATCCCATTCAGAATCTTTTGGAGCTACAAATCTGCCCTGCGCTCCTATAACAGCAGCCTCTTCCAAGCCAAACAAACATACTTTACTTCACTCATTAACTCCCTTTCTAAAAAACCAGCACAACCTTTCCCCTTCTCCACCCCCTCCATGCACATCTGTCTCTGCTTAAGATATTGCTGAGCACTTCAGAAACAAAATTGACACTATCAGAAGGGACATTACACTACTCAACCCCCCTAGACTTCCACCACCCTCCCTCCACCCTCCCCAGTCTCTCCTGTGCTCCTTCACCCCTGTCACTTATGAGGAAGTCTCAAAGCTTTTGGCCTCTTCTCACCTTACCACCTGCCCGCTTGAGCCAATTCCCTCAAAACTTCTCCGCAATACCAATCCTTGTCTAATCAAAGCCTTAACTCACCTATTTAATCTTTCGCTCTCAACTGGGCTGTTTCCTTCTCAACTAAAACATGCTCTTGTCACCCCCATTCTGAAAAAACCCTCTCTTGATCCCTCCAATCTTGACAACCTCCGACCTATCTCTCTGCTACCTTTCATCTCTAAACAACTTGAGCGCCTAGTCTACAACCGACTAACCTCATTCTTCTCTGACAATAACCTGCTGGACCCCCTACAATCTGGTTTTAAGCCACAACACTCCACGGAAACTGCCCTGACTCGACTAACTAATGACCTTTTAACCGCTAAAGCCAACAATCATTTCTCACTACTAATACTACTTGATCTCTCAGCTGCATTTAATACTGTAGATCACCCTCTCCTCCTCCAGTCCCTCCAGTCACTTGGCCTTTGTGACACAGCCCTGTCCTGGTTCTCTTCTTACATCACCAATCGTTCCTTCAGTGTCTCCTACAATGGAGTATCATCTTCTCCCCTACCTCTTTCTGTTGGAGTTCCTCGAGGCTCTGTCCTGGGACCATTACTATTCTCCCTCTATACTTCCTCCCTCGGCAAATGAATCAACTCGTATGGTTTCCACTACCACCTCTATGCTGACGATACTCAGATCTATCTCTCATCTCCTGATCTCAACCCAGAACTCCTAACTCGCGCCTCCTCCTGCCTGTCCGCTATCTCTACCTGGATGTCACAACGCTACCTTAAATTTAACCTCTCCAAAACTGAAATGGTTCTCTTTCCTCCAACTAACACCAGTAACATCCCGGAAGTATCCATCATAGTTAACAATTCCACTATCACCCCCTCTCCCCAGGCCCGGTGCCTTGGGGTTATCCTAGATTCTGCCCTGTCATTCACTCCTCATATCCAGTCATTTATTAAATCATGTCACTTCCACCTAAGGAACATATCCAAAATACAATCATTATCACCCAAGATGCTGCCAAAATTCTTATTCACTCTCTCATCATATCGCGTCTAGACTACTGTAACTTTCTTTTAATTGGCCTTCCCCTCCAGAGACTGTCACCTCTCCAGTCCATAATGAACACTGCTGCGAGGCTCATACATCTCAGCAACCGCTCCTCCTCCGCCTCGCCATTCTGTTAATCCCTGCACTGGCTTCCGTTACCTTTCAGAATCAAGTTCAAATTAATGACCCTGACATTCAAAGCACTTCATAACTCTGCCCCAACCTACATCTCTGAACTCATCTCTATATACTCACCCAACCGCTTACTACGCTCCTCTACTGACCTGCTACTCAACTCTTCTCTCATTACCTCCTTACATGCTCGCATTCAAGACTTAGACTTTGCAAGGGCTGCACCCCTCCTCTGGAACTCTCTCCCATGGTCTGTCCGACTTTCTCCCACCCTTTCTGCTTTCAAGAAATCTCTTAAAACACACTTCATTCGAGAAGCCTACCCTCACTCTGCTTAACTACCAAACACAACACCACATACAGTAGCACATTTCTCACCCACTTAATTTGATCTAGCCTCCCTTTAGACTGTATGCCTATGCATAGGGCCTTCCTCACCTTTTGTACCTGTATTGATTGTGATGTATGTAACTCCATATGTTCTATGTATATAATTCATGTGATTTAGTTGTATAATCACATTTACTTTACAGTGCTACGCAATATGTTGGCGCTATATAAATACATGTTAATAATAATAATAATAATTTGAGAAAGATTTGAGAAAGGTTTCTAATTTTTGTCGAATTCGATTCGAGTGTTTTCTTTGAAAAAAAATAGATTTTCAGGAAGGCAGCAAACAACTCCAAATTGATCCCAGGACATCCCCCATAGGCTAAAACAGCAATTCAGCAGGTTTAAGGTAACAATTATTCAAATATGAATTCATAAAAAGGACCAGTGTATGATAAATTTTGAAAATAGAATTTGAATTTTTAAAAAAATTCCAATCAAATTTCAACTATTTCCTACTCGAATTTTACTAAAAAAAAACCTCAAAAATTTGAAATTCAAAATTCTAATTTGATTATTCACTTCAACCCTTGATAAATCTGCCCCTAAGTCCTGGTGGCATCTGAGTAGCTGAGGGCTCCTCCCGAGGCCAAAGGTGGCTTCTATAGGCAGAAGGGTGAGCTGAAACCGGGATCTTGATGTTTGTTCTGAGTTTAGGGTGTCAGCCATGACAGGATGGAAGGAATGTCTTCCTTTAATTTGAGTGATTACTCTATGAACATTCACTCTATTATTGATAAACACCTAGAGTCAGAGGAACATATAACTCAGATACAATCACGAGGTTGGTGGGATTGGTTATATGGGGGATGACCTGATTTTGGAATCATTTGCAAAATAATAGTATTATGTCTATGTTGAATGACAATGTTTGCCAATATTGATGGGCGAATTTGTCCCGTTTCCCTTTGCAAATCGATTTTGGACGCGCATCCGAAAAGTCACTTGTGCAAATTTTTATGCTGGCATGATAGCCAGAACACTACTTCCTGCTTTTCAGCTCTCTAACTCTGAGTTAGTCAGTGACTATAAGGGGGGCCACATGGGACATACAGTAACTGTTCAGTGAGTTTCAGTGAGCATTCAGCTCAGATTCAAAACCAACAGTTATGACCCATGTTCCCCCCTCAGCTGATTGGTTACCAGTCAGTAACCAATCAGTGGAAAGCAAGAGAGCTGAAAAGCAGGAAGTAGTGTTCTGGCTATTATGTTACACATCCAGTCACTCCAGCCTTTATACATTACATTTTTGGCTAAATAACTATATTAGATACATTTTTTATTTTGCACAGCCTATCTATTTACCCAGTTTTTATTTTTTAAATGAACAATTCCTTTAATGAAAATGATGGAACCTTCAAGTTAACAGAACCTTTCCGAGAAGAAGATGGCGCCTGTGAACTCTGATGTCCTGAATCTGCACCGAGGGTTAAGTAAAGAGTTAGGGGCATTTACCAGGGGTAACACCTAGGCTGGGGGGTTTATGTAGGGCAGGGGATTTTAATAAAAAGGGGTTGGTTCTCCTTTAAAGAATAAATAAAAAAAAATTCTCTCTCTAAAATGACTCTAAATAGTCCATAGAATAATATACCTTTTTCCCAGTGTTCAGACTTGTGTGGTTTCTGAGTAACAAATTTAAAGGACCAGTAACACAAAAACATTTTATGTAAAAAATCCCTTATACTACTGTTCTCCCTCCTTGTATTCCTGCTGGTTTGGGTTGGATAGTGTGTGGGTAGTTATATTTGCTCAGCGGGGATTTATATGCAAGGACGGAAAACAGTACAGGCTCAGTGAAACCAGAGAAACTAACTTCAGCAGTAAGGGCAGGGGCGTAACTACCGGGGGAGCAGGTGGTGCAAATGGGCAGGGCCCCCCCGTAACATCGTGCGCGGTGCAGCCGGCTTGAGTCGGCTGCAGGCGCAGAGAAAAACGAGCAGGCGAGGGTGGGGATGGGCCCGTCTGCACGGCCCGCACCAGGACCCGCCCCCACCAAGTTACGTTACTGAGTAAGGGCAGCAGCCAGGTCAGCCATAAATCTTCCAAGGACTGCAGAAAGCCCAGAACAAAGTCAGCGTAAATGTACTCACTCCCTTACTGCTCACAGAGTAATAGATACAGCAGGAAGAAATGAAGCCAGTTATCTCTGAGCAGCCTGTGTCTCCTACACACTATGTGCGTCTGTTACAGTGTCTGTGCGCTTCCAGGGAGAGAATGAATCCTCGCGCCTGCTTCCTCCAACACACCGTGACGTATGACGTATGTGTTCTACATCGAGGCACCCCTGGGTTAAGGTGATTAAGAGGTCGCAGCCATGCTCGTTCACGTGGCTTGTGCAGAGAAGTTTCTAATTAGGATTCTCGATCAGGATCAGACCACTTGAATAAAATAAAGAGTGGCCCCTCGGGCATCTGCCCAAACAGACACATTACCAGTCCAGGCCTGATACCTCTGAACTGTCCTGTTTTCAGTGGGACATTCCCGCTTTTGATAGCTCAACCCGCTGCCCCGCTATTGTAGTCAAAAGTCCCATTTTCCTCAACAGCCAGGAAAAAAAAACTTTCTTTTCACAGCATCATTGGAGGGGGCGGAACCTACAGAGTGCTGCTGCCGTGTGTGAGAGAGGTGTGCCTGGGTGGGCTTTTTTTAGTCCTAAACTCTGCCCTCCTCCTCCCCCCCCCCCCCCCCGTGACTGGTGGCTTAGTGTAGCGGTAAATAAGCGGAAACGGGCCATCTCACTTCCACGCTGCTGCCAACAGGAGGAGGGCTGGATCCCCATGCTGTTCATCATAGTGGTTGTCTGCTCCTCTTAGTACATCTGTTTGTGCTGGAATGTGTGCGTCTGTGAGTAACTGTTTCCTGCTTGTAGGGGATTTATGGAGGGGAATACTGTGCAGCCAGGCAAGGGAGACTAGAGCCCTGTGTTAGTGTGTATGTGTTACAGTGTGTGTGTTACTGTGTATGTTACATAGTTACATACAGCGCCGTTTCTGGGGTAGGAGCCGCCTGAGGCGGCTCCTGCAATGCCGCCCCCCGCACTGACTTACCTGTCGGCGAGGGGAGGCAGGAACACGATTGCAGAGAGCGCAATTGCGCTCTCTAGCAATAGCGCAGCCGAATTTCCGGTTTAAAAAAAGGAGATTCGTCTCTTAAAGGTGCAGGAGCGGCTTTTTGCCGCCCCTGGAATCCTGTCTGGCGCTGCCGCCTGAGGCGAGCGGCTCAGCTCACCTCATTGGCGGAGCGCCCCTGGTTACATAGTTAAATTGGGTTGAAAAAAGACAAAGTCCATCAAGTTCAACCCCTCTAAATGAAAACCCAGCATCCATACACACACCCCTCCCTACTTTTACTGTACATAAATTATATATACCCATATCTATACTAACTATATACTGCAGAGTTAAGTATCACAATAGCCTTTGATATTATGTCTGTCCAAAAAACCATCCAAGTCCCTCTTATAGTCATTAACTGAATCAGCATCACAACATCACCCGGCAGTGCATTCCCCAACCTCACTGTCCTGACTGTGAAGAACCCCCTACGTTGCTTCAAATGAAAGTTCTTTTCTTCTAGTCTAAAGGGGAGGCCTCTGGTACGGTGATCCACTTTATGGGTAAAAAGGTCCCCTGCTATTTGTCTATAATGTCCTCTAATGTACTTGTAAAGTGTAATCATGTCCCCTCGCAAGCACCTTTTTTCCAGAGAAAACAACCCCAACCTTGTCAGTCTCCCCTCATAATTTAACTCTTCCCTCCCTCTAACCAGTTTAGTTGCACTTAGTCTCTGCACTCTAGTGTGTTAGTGTTTGTGTGTTACTGTGTGTGTGTTAGTGTGTGTGTGTGTGTGTAAGTGTGTGTCTTAGTGTATGTGTTAGTGTGTGTGTGTTAGTGTGTTTGTGTGCGTGTTAGTGTGTGTGTTACTGTGTGTGTGTTAGTGTGTGTTACTGTGCGTGTGTTAGTGTTAGTGTGTGTGTGTGTTAGTGTGTGTGTTAGCGTGTGTGTGTGTTACTGTGTGTGTGTTAGTGTGTATGTGAGTGTGTGTGTTAGTGTGGGTGTGTGTTACTGTGTGTGTGTTACTGTGTGTGTTACTGTGTGTGTGTTAGTGTTAGTGTGTGTGTGTTAGTGTGTGTGTGTTTTACCACTGGTCTGACATCAAAGTTCCAGACACAGGCTCTTCTCTCTCCCCACTAGCCCTGGGCCAAGGCTGTAGGTCCCCGGGTGTTGGTGCTGGGAGTTGTAGTTCAATAACCAGTGGAGGGAAGCCAGTTGCACTACAACTTTCTACATCCCCTTAGTAGGGACTGCAATACAGCTCTCCCTGCCCATGTAAAATGATAGGGCTTGTTTACAATTTGTAAAATGAACACGGTAATTAGGGGTGTGGCCAGAAAAATGGGCTGGCCAAAAAATGTTTTGCTGTGCTACGTCGCCAGAACTTTTTGCCCCTCTTTTGATTTCCAAAATGTTGGGAGGTATGCGGATAACAACAAAAGCTGAGGGTTTATTTGCATTTACAATGGTTGAGGTCTCGGCCATAAGAGCAATCATAAGACTTACAAGTGGATCCCAGGACTACACATAGTAATGGCATATCAAGTACAGTTACCTAGTTTGTATATTGACATTTGATTTTTGTTTTTCTTAATAATTTCTTCATTCTTTATTCCAACCTAATATATTCCTCTATTTAGCTGTCAGCAAAATGCCCACAAAGATTTTGGATTTTTGTCTTGATTATCTTCTAAAAAAATGTTTTTAATACAGATCACTTCCCGCTCTGTGCAAATCAGAGACTTCTGAGAACTCCAGTTTTGGAGTCTGTTTTAGAGAACAAACCAGAACTTTAATCATGAGATCTCTGCTCTGGTTTATCTATATCCTGTGTGTTGTTGCAGCAACAGGTGAGCATTTCAATGTTTCTCATAGTAGCAGTTTTTCTCAGGAGATCACCATCATGTTTTTGTTATATTATAAATGGGTTGTTCAACTTTAAATTAACTTTATTATGTAGAGAGTTATATTCTGAGACTGTTTGCAATTTGTTTATTTGTAGTTTATGAGTTATTTTGCTTTTTATTCAGCAGCTCTCCAGTTTGCAGTTTCTGTAGTCTGGTTGCTAGGGTCCAAATTCCCCTAGCAACCATGCACTTATGTGAATAAGAGGCTGGAATATGAATAGGAGAGGCCTGAATAGAAAGATGAGTAATAAAAAGTAACAATAACTATAAATGTATAGCCTTACAGAACATTTGCATCTTAGATGGCCCTAATTTGGAAAGAGTCATTAGAAAAGGGCTAATAATTAAAAAAAAAAACTCTAAAAAATAATTGAAGACCAATTGAAAAGTTGCTTAGAAATGGCCATTCTATAAAATACCAAAGTTAGCTTGAAGGTGGACCACCCGTTGCACATGTTTATTGTGCAATAACCTGCTGTTGAGGGGCTAAGTTAACACCAAAAAATAACAGCATTTTAAAGTAATTAAAATAAAATGTACTGTTGACCTGCATTGGGAAATGTTATGTGTTTGCTTTAGAAAAAGGCTACTATAGTTTATATAAACAAGCTGCTGTGTAGCCATGGGGGCAGCCATTCAAGCACAGGATACACAGTAGATAACAGATAAGTACTACTATAGTTTATATAAACAAGCTGCTGTGTAGCCATGGGGGCAGCCATTCAAGCACAGGATACACAGTAGATAACAGATAAGTACTACTATAGTTTATATAAACAAGCTGCTGTGTAGCCATGGGGCAGCCACTCAAGCACAGGATACACAGTAGATAACAGATACATACTACTATAGTTTATATAAACAAGCTGCTGTGTAGCCATGGGGGCAGCCATTCGGGCAGCCATTCAAGCACAGGATACACAGTAGATAACAGATAAGTACTACTATAGTTTATAAAAACAAGCTGCTGTGTAGCCATGGGGGCAGCCATTCAAGCACAGGATACAAAGTAGATAACAGATAAGTACTACTATAGTTTATATAAACAAGCTGCTGTGTAGCCATGGGGGCAGCCACTCAAGCACAGGATACACAGTAGATAACAGATAAGTACTACTATAGTTTATATAAACAAGCTGCTGTATAGCCATGGGGGCAGCCACTCAAGCACAGGATACACAGTAGATAACAGATAAGTACTACTATAGTTTATATAAACAAGCTGCTGTGTAGCCATGGGGGAGTCATTTAAACTGAAAAAAGAAAAAAAGGCACAGGCTACGTAGCAGATAACTGATAAACTCTGTAATAGAATACAATGGTATTCTATATAGTGCATCTGTTATCTGCTATGTAACCTGATCCTTGAATGGCTGCCCCCATGGCTGCATAGCACCATGTTATATATACACTCTATAGCAGTGTTTCTGAAACCAACACACCAGTGCAAGGAAACAGTACAGTACATTATATTTTAATGACCTTAAAACATTTTCACTTTTTGGTGTTACTGTTCTTTTAAGGATTCTCATACATTTTTAAAACAGTAGAAAGTGAGGTAGCGTTTCTCAAAGGTGCTGATGCTGCAAGGCTGATTGATAATCCGGATCATAATTATTATAATGCACTGCTTTTTATGTTACCATGGAATGGAATCTAGTTTTTTTTTTTCCGTTTTTGTTGCCAGATTATTCTTTAAGATTTAGAAGTTGCAGGGATGATTAGTGATTACTTCTGTTGCATTAAAGCAAAGAACTATCCCTTTAAAACCAAAAATCAGCTATAGCTGATCTGTTACAAATGATTATTATGTTTTCAGTTTAGTTGGTTTCAGATAGTTCACCAGAAATAAAGATGCTTTTCGTTTATTTTCTATTTGTGACTGTCTTTCTAATATTGAAGTTTAAACTTTCATTTTCACCTTTTTATGTCTTTCTGAAGCATCTCTGGGGTTGAGGGGGTCGCCGACCCTGCAAACTGTTCTAAATTGATACATTTAGTTGACACATTTCTTATCTTTGTCCCTGCTGAGCAGAATCCCTGAGTTTCATTAAAGACAGAGGTTAGAATTGATACAATAGTTGCTAATACTCCACATTGATCCTACTGAGAAATGTATCAAATAATGGAGCAAATTGTAACAGAATCGGCAACTGGATCACCGAGCTGCCAGACTCACAACAGAGACACCAATATTCAACTTTGAACTTCAAGTTTGGAAAAATGTCAAAAAATAAAAGATAAAAAGCAAAATGAAAAAAACATTCTCAAAACAACTCAACTAAACTTGTTTTGAAGGTGAACGACACCTTTAGTAAACTGACTCTAAGGGGCAGATTGACTAAGGTTCAAAGTTTTAGGGTCGTTAACATTCTATTGAATATTAGACGTTTGAGTTTTTTCATAAAAAAGGTCCTGTTTGAGTTGTGAGTAGGGATGGGTGAATTTTTTCACCTTGTTTCACTGCGGAAATGATGCCCATAGACTTGTATGGCGTCGCGCGTAAAAAGAAAAATGACGCGACATTTTGCCGGCGGCTAATTTTTGGCGAAACTGGTCAAATTCGCCCATTCCTAGTTGTGAGTAAATTTCAGTTTATTAGATTAAAAAAAAATCACAGAAATTAAACCTTTGATAAATAACCCCCTAAATGAAAAGGGCCTATGGTAATACATGAATACACTGAATTATATTTTCCCACACCAAGTAAATCATAGTAAAATGAATCAGGTATCTAATCAGTAATGTTCTTTCTGCTAATTGGCTGCTATTATTTACTAGCTAAGTAGCAAACTGGTATGAGATCCATTATCCAAAACCCTGTTATCCAGAAAGCTCCAAATTACAGAAAGGCCGTCTCCCATAGACTCTATTTTATACAAATAATTCAAAAATGTTTAAATGATTTCCTTTTTTTTCTGTAATAATAAAATAGTCGCTTGTACTTGATCCCAACTAAGATATAATTAATCCTTATTGGAAGCAAAACCAGCCTATTGGGTTTATTTCATGTTTATATGATTTTCTAGTAGACAAGGTTTGAAGATTCAAATTATGAAAATATCTGTTAACCGGAAAACCCCAGGTCCCGAGCATTCTGGATAACAGGTCCCATACCTATTGAAAGGTGTTTTTATTTAAAAAACAACAATCTATATTACCAGAAATGTATAAAATTTAACTGCATCTTGAATGTCTGTTCATTCTCATTCTCTTCAGGTTATTCACTTTCTTGCCAGACCTGCATTTCAAGCAGTGACAACCCATGTCAAGGCACAAGTAAAACTTGCCAGCGTGATGATGTTTGTAGGACTTTATACATATTGGCAACCGCAGGTATATTTTGTGTTTTTTTTCCCCTTTTTAACTTAAATTTAAATGATAAGTCAAAGGGATCCTGTCATCGGAAAACATGTTTTTTTTCAAAACACATCAGTTAATAGTGCTACCCCAGCAGAATTCTGCACTGAAATCCATTTCTCAAAAAAGCAAACAGATTTTTTTATATTCAATTTTGAAATCTGACATGGGGCTAGACATATTGTCAATTTCCCAGCTGCCCCTGGTCATGTGACTTGTGCCTGCACTTTAGGAGAGAAATGCTTTCTGGCAGGCTGCTGTTTTTCCTTCAATAGGGATGGGCAAATTTTTTCGCCTTGTTTCGCCGAAAAAATGACGCCCATAGACTTGTATGGAGATGTGCGTCAAAAAAAAAAAGACGCGCAACAAAATAATTTCGCCACGCGTCAAATTTTTTTTGACGCCCATAGACTTTAATGGGCGTCTGCGACATTTCGCCGGTGGCAAATTTTTGGCGAAACAAAACGGGTCAAATTCGCCCATCCCTGCTTCTCAATGTAACTGAATGTGTCTCAGTGGAACATGGGTTTTTACTATTGAGTGTTGTTCTACCAGGCAGCTGTTATCTTGTGTTAGGGAGCTGTTATCTGGTTACCTTCCCATTGTTCTGTTGTTTGGCCGCTGGGGGGAAAAAGGGAGGGGGTGATATCACTCCAACTTGCAGTACAGCAGTAAAGAGTGATTGAAATTTATCAGAGCACAAGTCACATGACTTGGGGCAGCTGGGAAATTGACAATATGTCTAGTCCCATGTCAGATTTCAAAATTGAATATAAAAAAATCTGTTTGTTTTTTTGAGAAATGGATTTCAGTGCAGAATTCTGCTGGAGTAGCAGCATTAACTGATTCATTTTGAAAAAAAAATTTTCCCATAACAGTATCCCTTTAAATAGATGATCCTCTAGAACGAAAGTTGCTTCCCCAATCCGGCAAGCAGCAGGGCTCTCCTCCACACTCAAAAAAGACAAATTTCCACAATACATTGCTGTATTTCTCAATAAAACCACAAGGTTTTAAAGGGTTTAACAACAGATAAAATGTATACAGTGCAGTATTTCAAATAAAATCAATATGATGTTCAAATATACCCGCTTGTGGATATTTATTGTGCGCCACCATAGAGAGTTATTTTTATTCGGTATAAAAACCCATGAACTAAGTGGTGTCAGAGTTTTTTTACTACAAACCTTATTTATTTATTTTACACCCGTGATGTTAAAATGATCGTTGCACAGAAGCTCACACTCCGGGCCTAGTGTGTCTGGCAGGTGTTCATACTTACAAGTTGGTAAAAGAATTTGCAATTTGAGTGTCCCAGACTGAGTTTGATCTTCTTAGTTCTTTAGTGGGTAAAACGGAAGTAACATGAGGAAGCGTTATAAAAACTTTAATAAATAATTCAAAATTGCACTCACAGGCGTTCCTCCAATAAAATGACTATGAAGATTTTCATTCACCCAGGTCATAGTATATCTAGTATAGGTCAATCTAAAAACAACTGGACTTGCTGAGTAATCAATGAAGACGTTTCACTACTCATCCGAGCAGCTTCTTCAGTTCAACTGACTGGTGTGGGAAGTTCTCGGCATATAAACTCTTCCACTAATCCATTTACAATGGCACATTGTAACTCTTCAAAGAGGTGACATCTGAAGAAACTCACAGAGGTGTTGATTCTGTGTAGTTGTGATAGGATTATCCAATGTGTCATGCAACTCCTAGATACAGGTGTTACTTGTGAGAGTTGCATGAATGGATGTGTGAAGTGTTCTGAATCCGCCGGGGTACAGATGTTAGAACAGCATTGTATGTAGCAGACAGGTGGTGTCGAAGGCCCCCCCTCTGTTCAGAGATGGGGGGGGGGGGGGAGTCCAGTGTAGCGAGGATTGCACAGATCTATACATCGGGGAGACAAAACAACTGCTCTCCAAGCGAATGGGAGACAAAACAACTGCTCTCCAAGCGAATGGCTCAGCACAGGAGGGAGAACTCTACAGGGCAAAATTCAGCTGTCTTTCTACACTTAAAAGACAAGTGACACTCCTTTGAAGACAGCAAGGTCCAAATCTTGGATAAAGAAGACCGCTGGTTTGAACGAGGCGTGAAAGAGGCGTTTCATGTCAAGGTGGAGAAACCATCCCTGAACAGAGGCGGGGGCCTTCGACACCACCTGTCTGCTACATACAATGCTGTTCTAACATCTGTACCCCGGCGGATTCAGAACACTTCACACATCCATTCATGCAACTCTCACAAGTAACACCTGTATCTAGGAGTTGCATGACACATTGGATAATCCTATCCAATGTGGCCCCCGCCTCTGTTCAGGGATGGTTTCTCCACCTTGACATGAAACGCCTCTTTCACGCCTCGTTCAAACCAGCGGTCTTCTTTATCCAAGATTTGGACCTTGCTGTCTTCAAAGGAGTGTCACTTGTCTTTTAAGTGTAGAAAGACAGCTGAATTTTGCCCTGTAGAGTTCTCCCTCCTGTGCTGAGCCATTCGCTTGGAGAGCAGTTGTTTTGTCTCCCATTCGCTTGGAGAGCAGTTGTTTTGTCTCCCCGATGTATAGATCTGTGCAATCCTCGCTACACTGGACTCCCCCCCCCCCATCTCTGAACAGAGGGGGGGGCCTTCGACACCACCTGTCTGCTACATACAATGCTGTTCTAACATCTGTACCCCGGCGGATTCAGAACACTTCACACATCCATTCATGCAACTCTCACAAGTAACACCTGTATCTAGGAGTTGCATGACACATTGGATAATCCTATCACAACTACACAGAATCAACACCTCTGTGAGTTTCTTCAGATGTCACCTCTTTGAAGAGTTACAATGTGCCATTGTAAATGGATTAGTGGAAGAGTTTATATGCAGAGAACTTCCCACACCAGTCAGTTGAACTGAAGAAGCTGCTCGGATGAGTAGTGAAACGTCTTCATTGATTACTCAGCAAGTCCAGTTGTTTTTAGATTGACCTATACTAGATACTCCAATAAAATGGCTTTTAAAACCAATGCAGCATTCCGGTCTATTGTTCCGGCAGAGGGATTTTATTGGAGGAACGCTTGTGAGTGCAATTTTGAATTATTTATTCATTTTTATAACGCTTCCACACGTTACTTCCTTAAAGGAACAGTAACATCAAAAAATAGAAGTGTTTTAAAGTAATCAAAATATAATGCAACATTGCCCTGCACTGGTAAAACTGCTGTGTTTGCTTCAGAAACATTACTATTGTTTATATAAATAAGCAGCCATTTAAAGGAGAAAAGGCTCAGGTTACACAGCAGATAGCAAATAAGCTCTGTCTGTCTAATGGTGTTATCTGTTATCCATTAGTTAACCTGTGCCAAATAGCTGTTTTTCAATTTCCCCCATTGCTCCACAGCAGCTTGTTTATATGAACTATAGTAGTGTTTCTGAAGCAAACACATCAGTTTTACCAGTGCAGGGCAACAGTGCATGCTATTTTTATTAGTGATGGGCGAATTTGCGCCGTTTTGATTCGAAAAAAGAAATTGAAAAATTTGCAAAACGGTGCTGATGTCTCGTTTTTGACGCCAGCATCCGTTTTTGATGCCGGCGTCCCATTTTTTTTTGACACTGGCAAATTTTCGCCAGTGAATTTTTGCGGCCGTTTTGTGAATTTATTCGCCGTAAATTCGCTCCTGATGAATAAATTCGCCATCACTAATTTTCATTACTTTAAAACACTTACATTTTTTGGTGTTACTGTTCTTTAAAGATTAAAAGGTTTCGGTATCTTGATAAAAGGCCGCATGGCCTGAAACGTTGCTGTGATGCCGTTAGCTGAAATAAAGGCTTTTTAAATAAGAAGACTTTCAGTCTGGTGCTGTTCTACAAACAATTGACTTGGTAAACCAATCTGAAAACAAATAAACTGAAAAAAAAACTAATACTAAACAACAAATGTTTAAGCTTCCCAGTATCCATTGTACTGTTCATCCATTCCTACAGCTGGTATAACTGTAAAAGAAGTGAAAACCATTTCATGTGCCCCTCGCAAGGGATGTGATAGACATGGAAGTTTCCGTAATGATATTGCACATGTTAAATTAGGAACCTCCTGCTGTGATACAGACGACTGCACTCCTCCCAAACCAACTTGTAAGTGTCTGGTTTTTCTCATTACAATGTCTATGACTTACTCACCCAGCAATAACCCCATCCCCCAGCGCCCCCCTAGTTTTCTGTAGAAATTGGAGAAAAACATAATTATAGATGCACGAAAATTCACCAATGAGAATTCTACTGATCAAAAACGTCATTATAAATGTAGGCATCTTGCTGTTATCTTACATAAAGAGATTAATGATGTTATTGTTTTCCTTGATGATATGACACTGGAATCAGACATGAGGATAAAGGACAGACTTGTTCAGTGCTGGGAAACTGAGCTTAAAGCTTCCAACTCCAATTACAGGAACAAAGAACAAGGAGTCAGTGTAAGGGTTAATCCACACGAGCAGATCCGGGGAGATTAGTCGCCCCAGCGACAAATCTCCTCTTCTACGGGGGTCAATCTCTACGAACTGCTTTTCCCCCTGCCAGCTAAAATGAATTTCACCTGGGGGATGGCACATGCGGCTCTTCGTTTTTCGAAATCGCCCTAAGTTGCCTCACGAGGAAACCTCGGGCGGCTTCGGAAAACGAAGTGCCGCGTGTGCCTTCCCCCAGGTGCTGGGAAGGGGAATCTTTATTGGTCAATTCTTTTGCATTTATAATGATTTTTTTATCAATTGGTAAATTTTCTTGCTTCTATAATTACAGTTGCTGTAACTTCTTTACAAAACTAGGGGGCACTGTGGGATGGGGTTATGGCTGGGTTTACAACCTTTTTAATCAATGCAACTTTAAAGTGGACCTGTCACCCAGATATAAAAATCTGTATAATAAAAGTCCTTTTCAAATTAAACATGAAATCCAAATTTTTATTTTTTATTAAAGCATTTAAAAAATCTCAGCTGTCAATCAAATATTGCCTGCCCCTCCTCTATGCCTCAGGCATAGAGGCGGGGCAGACAATTACTTTCACTTTCCATTCAGCACTTCCTACATGTCACTGCTCTCCCCACATTCCCCCGTTCTCTTTACCATTTAATTGTGTAGCCAGTACATGGGGATGGACATCAGGTCCCCCCAGAGCCGGACTGGGAGCAAAAAACAAACAAAGCAGCCCACATGTAAACACACACACACACACACACACACACAAAGAGACACACAAACACACACACACAAACACAGAGACACACACAGAGACACAAACAGACACACACAGAGACACACACAAACACAGAGACACACACAAACACAGAGAGACACACACACACAAAAAGACACACAGAGAGACAAACACAGAGACACACACACAGAGACAGAGAGACACAAACACACACACAGACACAGAGAAACACACAGACACACAAACACAGAGAGACACAGACACACAAAAAGACACAAACGCAGAGAAACACAGACACACACAGAGACATACAAACACAGAGAGACACACAAACACAGAGAGAGACACACACACAAAAAGACACACAAACAGAGAGACAAACACAGAGACACACACAGAGACAGAGAGACACAAACACACACACAGAGACACACAGACACAGAGAAACACACAGACACACAAACACAGAGAGACACAGACACACAAAAAGACAGACAGACAAACAAACAGAGAGACACACAGAGACAAACAGAGACAGAGAGACACAAACACACACACAGAGACACACAGACACACACAAAAAGACACAGATACACAGACACACACACAGAGACAAAAACACAGAGACACACAGACACAGAAAGACACAAACACACAGACACCCCTACCTCTCCTAGGAGCTTCGTGAAACAGCACGGGAACTCTGACACCTCGCAACCCATCTGCTGGCCAATCACCTTTGCCTTTACCTGACTGATCAAGGGAGGAGGGAGGAGGAACACGCAGCTGCTTGGTGAGTGTGAAGGAGAAGCCCAGCGGCCCATCTCAAAGGCAAATGGAGCGGCCCTTCGGGAAATTGCCCGAACTGACCTATGGTCAGTCCGGGCCTGGGTCCCCCATTCTGGTGCACAAACAAGATTCTGAGAGGATACAAGGCTCCTGCCTGCTTGTTATAATTATGAATTCCCAGACTGAAGGAAACGCGATTCAAATAATTTATACAGTGTAATTAAAGTAAGTTTTGATTGACTAGCGTGATAAAAAAGGATTTGCCAATATTTTTTGGGTGACGGGTCCCCTTTAAGAACACAACCATAACACTTCTATAATGCCTTCTTCTTGATAACATGCTGCATTATTCTGAGATCTGTAGTCCAACAACTGCTTTTTAAATGTGCTTGAGCAGTTCAGCACAGTTTAGATCCCCTTTAAAGTTACATTTGCTTTCATTATTCTCCATGTAAAGTGCCAGTCAATAACCCTCAACTGAATGGAGTGATCTGCAACACCTGCACAACTATAACCTCAAACGTGTGTTATTCTGAGGATACCATGAAATGCACAGGAGATGAATATATGTGTGCTTCTTACTATGCACAGATGTCAGGTAATATTACTAAATATTATATGTTCAATACATTTTAATCACATATTATTCACATCCCTTTGGACCAACTCTCTGACAGAATTTATTACATGTACTCAATTATTACAGGGAAACCTGATAAAACATAATTATTATATCAAAAGGTTTTTTGAGACACTGCAATAGGACTGTGACTGTGGGATAGCAGGTATAGTAGGGAGAGATGGTGCCTATAGTAACAGTGGATAATAGTCTCTGGGAAGGGAGTGTGACTGTGGGATAGCAGGTATAGTAGGGAGAGATGGTGCCTATAGTAACAGTGGATAATAGTCTCTGGGAAGGGAGTGTGACTGTGGGATAGCAGGTATAGTAGGGAGAGATGGTGCCTATAGTAACAGTGGATAATAGTCTCTGGGAAGGGAGTGTGACTGTGGGATAGCAGGTATAGTAGGGAGTGATGGTGTCTATAGTAACAGTGGATAATAGTCTCTGGGAAGGGAGTGTGACTGTGGGATAGCAGGTATAGTAGGGAGTGATGGTGTCTATAGTAACAGTGGATAATAGTCTCTGGGAAGGGAGTGTGACTGTGGGACAGCAGGTATAGTAGGGAGAGGTGGTGCCTATAGTAACAGTGGATAATAGTCTCTGGGAAGGGAGTGTGACTGTGGGATAGCAGGTATAGTAGGGAGAGATGGTGTCTATAGTAACAGTGGATAATAGTCTCTGGGAAGGGAGTGTGACTGTGGGATAGCAGGTATAGTAGGGAGAGATGGTGTCTATAGTAACAGTGGATAATAGTCTCTGGGAAGGGAGTGTGACTGTGGGATAGCAGGTATAGTAGGGAGAGATGGTGTCTATAGTAACAGTGGATAATAGTCTCTGGGAAGGGAGTGTGACTGTGGGATAGCAGGTATAGTAGGGAGAGATGGTGTCTATAGTAACAGTGGGATAATAGTCTCTGGGAAGGGAGTGTGACTGTGGGATAGCAGGTATAGTAGGGAGAGATGGTGTCTATAGTAACAGTGGGATAATAGTCTCCGGGAAGGGAGTGTGACTGTGGGATAGCGGGTATAGTAGGGAGAGATGGTGCCTATAGTAACAGTGGGATAATAGTCTCTGGGAAGGGAGTGTGACTGTGGGATAGCAGGTATAGTAGGGAGAGATGGTGCCTATAGTAACAGTGGATAATAGTCTCTGGGAAGGGAGTGTGACTGTGGGATAGCAGGTATAGTAGGGAGAGATGGTGCCTATAGTAACAGTGGATAATAGTCTCTGGGAAGGGAGTGTGACTGTGGGATAGCAGGTATAGTAGGGAGAGATGGTGCCTATAGTAACAGTGGATAATAGTCTCTGGGAAGGGAGTGTGACTGTGGGATAGCAGGTATAGTAGGGAGAGATGGTGCCTATAGTAACAGTGGGATAATAGTCTCTGGGAAGGGAGTGTGACTGTGGGATAGCAGGTATAGTAGGGAGAGATGTGTCTATAGTAACAGTGGATAATAGTCTCTGGGAAGGGAGTGTGACTGTGGGATAGCAGGTATAGTAGGGAGAGATGGTGCCTATAGTAACAGTAACTTATATTGTTAGTGTTTGCACGACTTCTGATGTTTTAATGTATTGCTACACACTTCTGTATCTTTTCTCTACAGGAGGCAATGAAACAATTAAAGTGGCTGCAAATGGCTGTGCTACTAAAAGTTTTTGTGACTTTGGAAGAAATTCACCACACTTTGAAAAGGATGAATTTTCAATTAAATTCAGCGTTACGTGCACAAATGACAAACATCAGGAATTATAAATGTCCCAATGTATTGAAAAAACTGTATACAAGGTATAAAGGTATCCATTTAGTAGAGTATCCGCAGCCACATTGCTTTCTCAATGAAGGAAAATGCAATTATATTTACAAATAAATAGTGATGGGCGAATTTGCGACATTTTGCTTCGCTGAAAAATTTCCTGCGAAATTCATGATACTACGAAAAATTTGCAAAATTGCGTCTAGGTTTTGATGCTGGCGTCCGTTTTTTGGACGCCGGCACAAATTTGCTGGCGAAAATGCGCCGGCATCCAAAAAAACGGACAAATTTCTTCGTTGGCGGCGAAGTGCTGGAAATAGCCACAAATTCACGCCTGGCGAATAAATTCACCCATCACTGCAAATAAACTTGGAATGCACCAAATCCAAGATTTGATTTGGTATTCGGCCAGGATTCGACCTTTTCAGCAGAATTTGAACCAAATCAGAATCGTAATTTGCATATGCAAATTAGGGGCAGGGAGGGAAACGTGTGACTTTTTGTTGCAAAACAAGTAAAAAGAATTCCCCTTCGCACCCCTACTTTGCATATGCAAATTAGGATTCAAATTCAGTTCGGTTTTGCGAAGGATTTGGGGGTTCGGCCAAATCCAAAATAGTGGATTTGGTGCATCCCTAAAATAAACTTTAAATTTATTTTAATTTTACATTAATGTTTGGTGGGAAATTTCTCTGAATTATATTTTATGCAAAATCATTGTTTGAATGGTTTTCCAATTTTAAGTTTACATATAACCTGCTTACATTTATATAACCTGTTTAACTGCTAGTTGATCCAGAGGAAGGCAAAAAAACCTTTTTTTAAGTCTCTCCCATTTGCCTCAGAGGGGGAAATAATTCCTTCCTGTCTCCAAGATACAATGGGACCAGTCCCTGGATCAACTTGTACTATGAGCTATCTCCCATATCCCTGTATTCCCTCACTTGCTAAACACCATCCAACCCCTTCTTAAAGGGCAACTATCATGAATATGATAATTGCATAAAAGCTTTGTCATACTGAAATTAGAAATGTCTTAAATATAGTCAATACAAAATCTGAACTAATCAAGTTCATCTTCACTATCATTCTCTCTTTATCTCTTCATTCTCATTTCATGCAGGAGTCGGGTGTTGGATTTTGAATGACCGTTAAATCCAATATATTTTTAGAGTCTCCATTTGCCTGTAAGATGTATTAGACCTCATCACTAGAAATCCTGTCTCTCCACATGCAGAATATGTGCCAGTCAGTCAGTCATTTTCAAGAAAGTTCCTGTTTGAAGCTATCTAATGTATCAGCCTGTACAACTGATTCAGGGAGAGAATTCCACATCTTCACAGCTCTCACTGTAACAAACCCCTTCCCAATATTTAGCTGGAACCTCTTTTCTTCTAATGGGAATGGGTGACCTTGTGTCAGCTGGAAAGACCTACTGGTAAATAAAGCATTAGAGAGATTATTATATGATCCCCTTATATATTTATACATAGTTATCATATCTCCCCTTAAGCGCCTCTTCTCCAGTGTGAACATCCCCAATTTGGCCAGTCTTTCCTCATAGCTAAGATTTAACCTTTACCAGCTTAGTTGCCCTTCTCTGTACCCTCTCTAATACAATAATGTCCTGTTTGAGTGATGGAGATAAAAACTGTACGGCATATTCTAGATGGGGCCTTACCAGTGCTCTATACAGTGGGACCCCCTCCTCCCGTGACTCTATGCCCCATTTAATACAACTCAAGACCTTATTTGCCCTTGATGCTGCTGACTGGCATTGCTTGCTACAGCCAAGTTTATCATCTACAAGGACTCCAAGGTCCTTTTCTATAAAGGATTTGCCTAGTGCAGTCCCATTAAGGGTATAAGTGGATATTTTTACATCCCAGGTGCATGACTTTACATTTATCAACATTGAATCTCATTTGCCACTTAGCTGCCCAGATTGCCAGTTTGTCAAGATCCTGTTGCAAGTGCCACATCCTGGATGGAATTAATTGGGCTGGATAATTTTGTGTCATCTGCAAACACTGATACATTACTTACAACACCCTCCCCTAAGTCATTAATGAACAGGTTAAATAAAAGTGGACCCAATACCGAGCCCTGAGGGAACCCACTAAGAACCTTACTCCAAGTAGAGAATGTACCATTAACAACCACCCTGTAGCAAGTTTACCATCCATCTCTGATGTTTATTAATTGATAGATTGATTTAAAGAAGGGTTGAATATATTTTTAGCTAACTAGAAACACAAAGGATTTTGAAATGAACACTAAGGGGCAGATTTATCAACGGTCGAGGTGAATTTTCTAATTAAAATATTCAAATTTCAAGCTATTTTTTGTGTACTTCGACTAGGGAATAGTCCAAATTAAATTTGAAAAAAACTTTGAAAATTCAAAATTTATCATGTACTGTCTCTTTAAAAATGTGACTGACTATTCACCATCTAAAACCTGCCAAATTGCTGTTTTATGCTATGGGGGACCTCCTATTATTATTATTTTTTTTTCATTAACATGTATTTATATAGCGCCAACATATTGCGTAGCACTGTGAACCTATTTGGTGTCAATTGGCGGACTTTAAAATTAGTTTTTTTGGGGAAAAACTTTGAATCAAATTCAATTGTACGCGCTATTCCTTCGATTCATTTGATTCAAATTTGGCCAAATACGGACCTATTCCATCAAAAACGGACCTATTCGACCAAAAATAAAACTTTGACTTAATTTCGGTTGGTCTTTTTGAATTTGAATTTAGAAGTTTTTCCTACTTGAAATTCGACCCTTGATAAATAACCACGGCAGATTTATGAAATTTTTCAGAAAAAAAAAATCGAATTTTTCAAATTCTGGTGAATGTGCAAACTCCATCAGATTGAATTTTTCACCAAAAAAACCTTTTCAGGATGTATCCAAACAACCCCAAATTGATTTCAGGATGTCCCCCAAATGCTAAAACAGTAATTCAACAGGTTTAAGGTGGCAAAAAGTCAAATTTGAATTCTTAAAGGGTCAGTACATGATTAATTTTGAAATTCAAATTAGAATTTTTTAAAGAATTTGTGGAATTACACTAAAATAAACTCAAAATTTTGAATTTTTAAATTTGAATGTTCCCTTCTACCCTTGATAAATCTGCCCCTAATAGAACAAAGTTGATCCAGGGTATGGTTTGAGTATCTTTTTGCAGTCAGGAAGGATGCAAACTGGAGACAGATTTATTTTTTATTTTCTGTTAGTTAGGCACAATTTACTTAAAGATTCAAACTGGTGGATTTGTGAGTTTGAATTTCTTTGAAATGTATTATAATGTGTTACTATAAATTACAACTGATAAAGTGAACTAATTACTGGGCAGAGAGTCAATCGTTTGTTTATTTATTTTTTTTTTTAACACAAAATGCATTCTGGATGGAAAACTATTCCCAATAAATTTTTGGACACAAAATCAGGGTACATAACTGTACCCATATATACTGGTAAAAAAAAGTCAAGAATGAGAACAAGATCAAGTCAATGAGGCACATTTACTAAAGTGTGAATTTTCTCTTCACCCAACTTCACCAAAGCTCAGTTCACATTTTCACAACACATCTCCATATTTACTAAAAATCATGCAATCACGTTCTCAAGAAAAATGTGGTGAATTTTCTCCTGGTGAAAATGCTCTGTGAAAATTCACCAGTATATATCCCCATACAATAGTAGTAGGGACATTTTTTAGTAGTGAATTTTCTACAGAGAATTTTAACCATGGAGAAAAGTAGCATGAAAAGGGCAATGTTGATTGAGGTTTACGTGTCTGCTCTATTTTCATAATGGGATTTCACCAGCCTTACCCTGGTGAAATACAGGGTAGCAAAAAAGGAAGTTTTTGATAAATTACTAGATTTTTGCTAGAGAATTTTCACTAGTAAAAATTCTCTGGAGAAAAAGTTCGAAAGTTCTCTAGCACTCAGGTTTTTCGTTTGCGAATTGTCCTCTTCTCCAGTTAATAAATAAGCAGTTTTTTGGCAACTTGTCATTTTGGCAAAACTACTGTAACACTTAACACGCCTTAAGGGGGTGGTTCACCTTTAAATTAAAGGGATTCTGTCATGATTTTTATGATGTATTTTTTATTTCTAAATTACACTGTTTACACTGCAAATAATTCACGCTACAATATAAAATTTCATCCCTGAACCGGCAAATATATTTTTTAGTTGTAATATTGGTGTGTAGGTGCATCTCAGGTCATTTTGCCTGGTCATGTGCTTTCAGAAAGAGCCAGCACTTTAGGATGGAACAGCTTTCTGGCAGGCTGTTGTTTCTCCTACTCAATGTAACTGAATGTGTCTCAGTGGGACCTGGATTTTACTATTGAGTGTTGTTCTTATATCTAACAGGGAGCTGTTATCTTGTGTTAGGGAGCAGCTATCTGGTTACCTTCCCATTGTTCTGTTGTTAGTCTGCTGGGGGGGGGGGGGGGAAAGGGAGGAGGTGATATCACTCCAATTTACAGTACAGCAGTAAAGAGTGACTGAAGTTTATCAGAGCATGTCACATGACTGGGGGCAGCTGGGAAATTGACAATATGTCTAGCCCCATGTCAGATTTCAAAATTGAATATAAAAAAATCTGTTTGCTCTTTTGAGAAATGGATTTCAGTGCAGAATTCTGCTGGAGCAGCACTATTAACTAATGTTAATAGAAGATTTTTCCCATGACAGTATCCTTTTAACTTTTAGCATGTTATAGAATGGCCAGTTCTAAGCAACTTTTCAATTGGTCTTCATCGTTTATTTATTTTATAGTTATTTTTAATTATTTGCCTTCTTCTTACTCTCTCCAGCTTTTAAATGGGGGTCACTGACCCTATCTAAATACAAATGCTCTGAAAGGCTACAAATGTATTGTTATTATTACTTTTTATTACCAATTGCCCCAGAATATCACTCCCTACATCATACGGAAAGTTAAACAAACCCTTAAATGAACAAACCCTTTAACCATAGTTTTGGCTCCTGTGAAAGTAACTGTTCAGTATAAAAATTAAAACTGGGTAAATAGACAGGCTATACAAAATAAAAAAATGTTTCTAATAAAGTTAGAGAAATATGTAATGTATAAAGGCTGGAGTGACTGGATGTCTAACAAAGTAGCCAGAACAGTACTTCCTGCTTTTCAGCTCTCTTGGTTTCCACTGATTGGTTACAAGGCAGTAACCAATCAGAGACTTCAGAGGAAGCCATGTGGGTTTTGAATCAATTGCAAACTCACTGAACAGTTATGTCCCATGTGGCCCCCCTTATAGTCACTGACTAACTCAGAGTTAGAGAGCTGAAAATCAGGAAGTAGTGTTCTGGCTATTATGTTACACATCCAGTCACTCCAGCCTTTATACATTACATTTTTGGCTAAATAACTATATTAGAAACATTTTTTATTTTCCACAGCCTATCTATTTACCCAGTTTTTATTTTTATACTGAACTGTTCCTTTAAGGCAGAGCATGTTATTGCCCTCTATATCAACTCAGCTCTTGTGGTGTTGTATGCTCTTTCAGGCCACAAATGTATTGTCATTGCTACTTTTTATTACTTATCTTTCTGTTCAGGCCTCTCCTATTCATATTCCAGTCTATTATTCAAATCAATGCATGGTTGCTAGAGTAATTTGGACCTTAGCAACCAGATAGCTGAAATTGCAAACAGGAGAGGTGCTGGATAAAAAGCTAAATTAGTAAAACACCACATGAATGAAAATCAATTGCAATTTGTCTCAGAATATCCCTCTCTACATACTAACAGTTAATTTAAAGCAGCATGCTGATATTGACACCTCCCTTCTTTGAGTTCCAAGTGGACTATTTTGCAAGTTGGTTTTCTAAGGCATGCTGGGAATTGTAGTTTATGTAGCTTACAAAAGAGATTACACCAGTGAGTCCTAAGCAAAGGGCCAACGAATATGTCATTTTGCACTTTGCTCTTGCCTTCTCCAAAATATCATATCAGGATAGGGCGGACAAAAAAAAAAAAATAGGCAGTACTTGCACAAGTACCATTAATGAGCCAATAAGGCTGCACTTTCCTATCAAGCACCATCTGTCCATTATCTCCAAAAGGTACCGCCAAATGGTAACTCAACTTTTTGGAAGCCAGTTGTAATGTTTTGTAAACCTTATAATTAGTTACTTGAGTATTATTCTTCTACAAACACTTTTTTGTAAAACTATTTTTTTTTTTTACATTTCTGAAAGCATATAAAGGATTTAAATTTACTTTACAGGTTTAATGGGACCCTCCCTTCTAACCTTCTGTTAACATAATATCTATGGCCCCCCCTTTACCTCTAACCATATTGAGTCATCCCCCTAAACCAGTTACGATACCCACTATCAGTACTCCACGTCTCTGACCACTTTTTGTTCCCCCGTTTAGCTTTAAACCCTATTTTATGTTTACGGTGTTTCTGTTTATATTGACTATGCTCATCTGTCGGACTACGTTTCCGTTTTGGAGACTACTCATACATGATTATACAAGCCTCACACTTATAATCTTCTCATATAAGTACCGAGATATTGCCCCCACTTTTTCTTAAAGTATAATGGTACTTAACATGAAAGGACAGGGGTTAACTCAAGTATTCTTAGATAACTAGACCGTCTACTATGTATTTTTGCAATATGGAACTGTTAATTGTATCACTGGGAAACCCCCAGCTTTACTATTTTGCTACCAATGTTGATTATAAGGATCTCAAAGTGGTATTGTACCTTTCCTATGATATGTACACAAAAAATTCTCCACACTTGTTTGTACTTTACAACTATTTTATTGCATGAAAAGTCTCATAAATAAAAACATTTTAAATTTATTCCATTGCCCCAAAACATCACATCCGTTCCGTGGTTAAAAATTGCAAACTAAGTGTGCGCACTGTACAGAGAGAGAACTGTACAAAGAGCAAACGAGCATATAATGTGACCCAAGTTTTTATGAAGAAAGTTTATGGCACCTTAAGAATATTTGTGGTTTCACCAACACGTCGGTAGTAAAAGCTAGATGTTTATTGAGAGACACACAAAAAAGGTCATCTGAATCAGACCAAGGGCAAATTCACTAAGATGCGAAGTTGCGCCAGGCACTTCGCCAGGCGTATTTTTGCCAGCGCTCCGCAAATTCACTAAAATCCAAAGTTGCACACAGGGGTTGCGTAAGTTTTCGAAGTTGCGCTAGTGTTAATTCGCCAAGCGAAGCGAAGTTTCGCTAGCGATGGTTCATTTGCATACCGCGCAAAATTCAAATTTCAATGGAGGAACACGTATCACCACTTCAAATGCCTAGAAAACCTTCAAATCAGCAAATAAAATTTTTATTTTGCCCTACACATGTGCCCACTGTCTAGGTAAGTTGCCATGAGTCAGGAAATGTAGGGGGGAAGGAGGGGAGCCCCAAAAATATTTTCGATCTTTTTCAGCCTATCACCCATCATGTAGAAAACACGCCAGCGTTTTTTGGGACTTAGAAAAAATTTTGACTTTTTTTGAAACAATCCCTATTTACTCTATTGCGCTTCGCCAGGTCTGAGGTGGCGAAGGAAGTCTAGCGTAAAAGGTAGCGTTCAGTACACTGCGCAAGTTAGTGAATTTGCGTAGTTACGTCGCTAACGAAAATTCGCCTGGCGTAAGGGTGCGAAGTAACACTAGCGAAACTACGCCAGCGTTTGTTAGTGAATTTGCACAGTAACGAAAAATGCCAAACGCTAGCGAATTAACGCTAGCGTTCGGCGCTTCGGCGCTTAGTGAATTTGCGCCTCAAGTGAGGGCAGCAGTGCGGTTCCGTATATGGCGCATATTGTACATAACACCCAATAACTGCCACCCTTGCTCACATAACATCACTAATGGATTTTGAATAGTAAAGCACACTTACAGGTGTAATTGGCAAATGTGTTTTAGTTAGTTGGAATGAACATTAACTTGTGGTTTCCTCATTCTTTATGACTTATTGGAACATTTCTTTATTCACCACTTTCACCACTAAACTGCAATTGTCTGTAGTGCAGTTATTTTTTACTTTGAATATTATTCCTCAGCTTGTTATCCTCTTTGTCTCACCCATGTCTGTTTTCCTGTCCGTGTTATTCTTATATTCATTGCCTTCTCTTCATTTTCAATGTATGTAACACGTAGAGCTTTATTAACCTTCTTACGGAAACCACAAAGGCTGATCCAGCTCAGGTATCACAACATGATATGAAATGTGCAGCAAGACTTCTAACCACAAAACTTCATGTTTTTAAAAAACATTTGTCTAAATTATATTTGGCACTTCACAGCTGCAGCTGCATTTCTTTTTAGAACATTGTTTCTTAGATACAGATTTAACTAAGTTCCTTTCCCATGTCACGTTATGTCTCTGTTTATCCAGTTAAAGGGATTGTTCACCTTTCAAACACTTTTTTCAGTTCAATTATTTTCAGATTGTTCCCTAGAAATAAAGACTTTTTTTCAAAAACTTTCCCATTTTTTTTTTATTTCTTATCGCTTTTTTTTTTTTAAAAAAAAAAATCTAAGTTTAAAGTTGAATGTCTCTGTCTCTGGTGTTTGAGTCTGGCAGATCAGTAATTTAGGTGTAGACACTGAACACTGTTACAATTTTGCAACATTTAGGAGCAGATTTCTCAAAGTTCAAAGTGAAAAATCAAATGGAAAAAATTAAAATTCGAGCTAATTTTTATGTACTTCGATTAGGGAATAATCCAAATTCGATTCGAATTGGAAAAAAAATTGAAATTGAAATTTCAAAATTTATTCTGTACTGTCTCTTTAAAAATTCAACTTAGACCATTCAACATCTAAAACTTGCCGAATTGCTGTTTTGGCCTATGGGGGACCTCCTAGAACCCATTTGGAGTCAATTGGTGGAATAAAAGTTCTTTTTGAGGGAAAACGTTGAATCGTACGATTCTAATTCAATGAAAAATGGACCTATTCGGCCAAAAAAAAAAAAAAAAAAACCTTAAATTTAATTTCAGTTGGTCTTTTTGAATTAGAATTTTGAATCCTTTCAAATTCCAAATTCGACCCTTGATAAATCTGCCCCTTAGTTTATACATTTCTCAGCAACACCTCTGGAGTATTAGTAACTATTGTATCAAGTCTAACATCTGCCTGTAATGAAACCCAGGGATTCTGCTCAGCAGGGACAAAGATAAGAAATAGATCAACTGAATGTATCCATTTAGAACAGTTTACAGGGTCGGCGACCCCCCTCCCAGAGCTGCTTTAGAAGGTGAGGAATGAAAATTTTTACACTTCAATATTAGTAAAATGGTCACACACACAAAATAGAAAGTAATTGGAAAAACTAATTGAACTGAAAAAAAAGTGTTGGAAGGTGAGCAACCGATTTAAAAAAAAAAATTCTACCAAATGACGCCATGGCATTTTCTACTGTGGCAAGGATTCTGGATGAGAACCTTGAGGTTAGGAATTAAATTCCTTAAAGGGGTTGTTCACCTTCAATGTACAAATCTTATGAAACCACTAACAATGCTCTCAATGTGTTAGAAATAGAGAATTTTACTTGACGTAAATTCCTTTTCTTCTAGTCCCGACATGTCAGTACACATGGGCATTGCCCCTCCCAGACCTGGAGGTAGGACCTATAACATAGCCAATCAAAATGAATCATGACCTATAAGACCACATGACTTCCTCCTCACCACAGTTATACTTTTGCCATAGCAGTACAGTAACCAAAATAAATAATTGGGATGGGAACCCTGTACTGACATGTCGGGACTAGAAGAAAAGGAATTTACGTCAAGTAGGTAAGTAAAATTCTCTATTTCTTCTACGTCCCTCCATGTCAGTACACATGGGATCTACCAAGCCATGCACCGAAAACAAGGGGTAGGAATAACCAACATAATGCAAAAACCAAACTGATGCTAAGGAGGCCCTGAGAAAAGGCCAGCATCACATCCATCCAACAGGGGAGCTGATAAAATGTATATCTCCTGAAAAGGGTAGATAAAAGACACAAGAACAATATGTCCTAGGACATGGTAAACGATCAACAAGAACTACAAAATCAACCACAAAATTACAGAGACCGGTACTTGAGGATCAAGCATTGCAGATTAAGAATAAACATATTCTGTTTAAAAAGGTTCCCTCAGTGACTAGAGGGATACCTGCAATATGGTTATCTGACAAAACCCCACCTGGGGATGAACAAAAATCCTGCAACTGTTAAAACAAAAAAGGTGCCTTAGGACAAAACCAGAATGATGGAAATAGCCATCTCAGAACTAAAACACCCTAGAAACCACCAGGACATCAATCAGATCAGAACCTAAACACAACTTGAATGCATCTATCACCAGTGCTGGAGAAATACACGATCCTCAGCAATAGCAAGTGGCCCTAAAAAGACTTGGCCCACATTAGCCTGGTCCTGCATCTTAATGGAAGCAGCTCAAACCAGTGCTGACCGGAGCACCTCTACACCAGAGATCAGTCCAAGATCCACTAACTCCATGCTAATAATACCTAATGAAGACTTGACTAAATGAACACCAACTCTGGGTTATCATAAATCAGCATATCATTGTAACCATTGTAGAGCCATGCTGGTACAGCCCAGTAGCTCCACCAACCACCAAATCTAAACTGGGTATACAACAGCACAAGGATAAGCTGCTGAACCAATGTGACATAAAGCCATCTACCAGTAAGCTATGCTGTTGCCCCAGCCAACTGCTACACAAGCAAGCAATGGGACCCAAGCCAATTACAGTTCTAGAAAACACCCACAAAAGCCGAGGCCACTACAGCTCAAGCTGCACAATGCTACAGTTTATGCAAAAACTGAACCAAACCTGTGACCATACATAGAAGCTACTGAACCAGCCAACAGCTGGGATCACAATCCAAAATCAGGCATGCCAGAAGCTTATAGCCTACAAAAACTGGTACCAACCAGCAATGATGCACAATCCACTGGCAGAGAGCCAGCCACCATACATGCAACCAGTGGTGGACCAGCCAGCTATTATGTATTCCAACATAGATGTGCAAGGCCATTGTCACACTAGCAGGCCAAGATGGGCCCGTCAGCTGAAGTGTTTGCAAAAAATACCAGAGTGGAATTTGAATACACAAGCAATAGTAAATAAGCCAGCTATTGTGAATGCCACCCTTAGGGACAAGGTAACCAACTGCACTGGCACCTGACACAAAATTCAATTTCCATACATGCAACAACGGAGCACGTCAGTTGTTTAACTTGCAAAACCCTGGTCCACAAGCCAGCCTTATTGATAATAAGCAGTGGCATACAAGACCAAAAACAATGCATGTAAGGCAGAAGAAAAGGTTAGCTGTAAGCCAACATATGACCAACATCAGCTGCTGAATACCAATCAGCAACAAAATTAGCTATAGGCTGTGAAACTCAGAGCAAACACCAGCTGATGGTACAACCCATGCTAGATCCAACCAAATAGTCAATCATGCCTACTGCTGGTGTAACCAGAACCATACCTGCAAGGATTGCAGACAAGACAAAACCAATGGCTGTTGTCCTGCCAAGGATTGCCGCAAGGCAAACAGACATGCCCACCAAGGGCCACAGCAAGAATAGTAACCATGCCTATCAGCCGCCACAGCCTGGCTGGTGACCTATGCACCATAGGTCGCAGCCAAGACTGGCAGCCACAAGCTCATAAGGACTATAATAAAAACTAGCGGCCACCTTAGCCAGGGGCCACAGAAAAGGCCAACAGCCCAAGAACCCTGGTAAAAGGCAAGCAAGCACCTAAGTTAAGGGCCATGAAAACAGGCCCGCAGCCATAATAACCCAGGTAAAAGGACAACCAAACAAATGTGCCAAGGGTAAAAGACCACATGAGCCAAAGGCTCATGCAACAGGCCAGCAGAACAAGGGCCCTTGTAAAAGGCCAGCAGACTCAGGAGTCGAGGACCATGGTAAAAAGCTATGGACAAAAACAAGGGCTCTAACCCAAGCCAAGGGCCATAATGAAAGCCAGAGGCCACACAAACCCAGCTATCTGGTGAGATGCCCGAGGCCACACAAAGGGCCATAGACTACAAGCATGTTAAGGTGCCAATAGACATAACAGTAAGTGCCCTTTAATCTACCAACAATTAAAGAAGGGAAACCTACAGTCACAAAAACTCAGTAGATGTAGTATAACTACAACTGAGCTCCCAACAAAAGCCACCAGATGGGAATAGAATATCTAATAGAAGGCCTACATCACACAAAAAGACACCATATAACTCGGAACACTGCCTGTTAAGTGTGGAAACATCATAGGAAAAAATGGGGCACAATGCTGCTACAGCAGAACAAACCCCTAGCCGGTCCTGGAAATACCAGGTGTAATAAGAGCACACTTGCCTACTGTGTCTGCACAGAGAACTCGGGCTCACAACCCTAAGACCTCAGATGACTAACTATACAAGAAGTCAGAGGAATACAGGCACCTAACCAGATAATATGCGCTAGACAGTAAGAATAATCCAGACAGATCCTCGGTGGCAGACTGCTTCTAAGGAGCAGACTCAGGGGCGTAACTAAAGAGGAAGCAGACCCTGCGGCTGCAGGTGGGCCCAAAAGGTATAGGGACCCATGAGGCCCAAATAAAGAGCAATTTCAATACGTATTGGTAAAAAAGCACAACCTCTGGATATGTTAGGGGCCCTAAAATTAATTTGCTGTGGGGCCTAATGACTCAGGTTACAGCACTGAGCAGACTCAATGTAAGGAAGGAAGGGGCTACCATACTGCTTCAGCAGTGCAAGCCTCCAGCCAACCCTGCAAGCACCCAGTGTAATAAAAGGCAAATATAACCTCTGTGTTTGCACAGAGGACAATAGAAACAACAGTAGCCAACTGAGGAGTATCTGCACCTTACCTGATAGCAATGAAAAGTCCGCAGGTTGGAAACTTCAGCTAGAACTCAGATAGGTTTCAGCAGAGGGACATAATTAGCTTATTAACATGCAGACTTAGTACCTTGTGTAACTGCATTTTGCACAGAGGACTCCAGCTCACAACATACGACTTCATATAATATAAGAAGGAACACAGGCAGCTTACCAGATAGCTCAGACTTGTCAGCAGGAATATCCAGTCTAGTGGAACACTGCTTGTTAAGAGCAGACTCATAAGAAAGGAAGGAGGTGCCATACTGCTTGAGCACATGAGCCAATATAACCACTGTGTCAGCCAAGAGGATGCAGGTTCACCCATACAAAACACACACATATATATACATATACATATACATATACATATACATATACATATTAAACAGCAATAGCAAAGGGGCCAAAGGAACACCTGCACCTTACCAGATAGTGACTAGTTAGCAGCTTGATGGAAACTCCAGCCAAAGCCCTGGTAGCTTTCAGCTGAGGGACATATTAAGCATATTAACATGCAGACTTCCCAGTGAAATTAATGTTTCAAATACACAATGGATACTGAGAAATCAAAATCTCTGGATTCAGGTACCACACTGCTTAGGCAGAGTGATTCACCAACCAGTACTTAGTGTAGCAAGAGCCAATACTGTATTTTGCACAGAGGACGCCAGCTCACAACATAAGACTTCAGATAATACAAGAAGTCAGGGGAACACAGGCACCTTACCAGATAGCTCAGGCTTGTTAGCAGGAATATCCAGATGGAACACTGCTTGTTAAGAGCAGACTCATAAGAAGGAAGGAGGTGCCATATTGCTTGATCAGTGCAACCTCTAGCCCTTCCTGGAGGTGCCTTAGTAACATGAGCCAATATAACTTCTGTGTCTGCACAGAGGATGCAGGTTCACCCATACAAGGCTTAAAATATTAAACAGCAATAGCAATGGGGCGAAGGCACACCTGCACCTTATCAGAGTGGCTAATTAGCTGGATGGAAACTCCAGCCAAAGCCCCAATAGCTCTCAGCTGAGGGACATAATTAGCTAATTAGCATGCAGACTTCCCAGTGCACTACACACAGTAGATAATGAAGAATCATACTCACCAGCTTCAGGCAGTTATAACTAGCCCATATGCATACCCACGGCCCTTTTGCAGAAGTTCTGTAAAGTCTCACATAACTCAAAAGAAAAGGGGAGTCCAAAAAGCTCACAGGTAACAATGTGGGAAGCCCACACCTGTGTCTGTTCCCAAAAAAGCACTAGATTGAATCTTGTGCCTCGCTGGGCATATAGCAGGGGGCTATTTTAGCGCAGGGCTAGGACCATGGATATGCCCACACCTGTATTTCTTCCCAATAAGCGATAATTTACAGATTATGCGTCTTGAGGCATAAGGTAAAATCTTCTCCATTACCTGGGAATCATCCCTCTGTGTCTACACAGAGGTAAAAAATAAATAAATAAAAAAGAAAGAAAATACAAAAGAAAAACAAAAACTGTGTTTGATTTCTCTCAAAATTCAACAAAAAAATAAAAAGTGAGGAGGGAGATCCTACCTCCCTGTCCAGTAGGACAAAAATAACTGTGGTGAGGAGGAAGTCATGTGGTCTTATAGGTCATGATTCATTTTGATTGGCTATGTTATAGGTCCTACCTCCAGGTCTGGGAGGGGCAATGCCCATGTGTACTGACATGGAGGGACGTAGAAGAAAAACCATTTTCCATAACAAAAAGTAAAAATGCCATTGTAAAAGCTAATTTTTATACCTATTAACTTAGTCCTTCTCCTGTCTCTCTGACCAGTTTTCTGAAGTGATGGGAGTGGCCTATTTTGAACCTGACACACCAAGAACTTCCTATATGATGACATCATCATGCCCAGGCTTTGCCCTTACTTGTTTCCTATTGGATGTTGATACTGCCCTCCTCCTAGTAATTTATTGGGTGCTTGTGAACTGTAACCGGTCACATAATTTGAATGGTCATTGGTTGATTACTCAATTGTAATGGCAGAGGTTAACAGACGCAGCAGATAAACAAAGCTGCCTTGCAACAAACAATCACACAGCCATGCTGACAAATACTGCAGAAAAGGAAGGAGCAACATTGTTCTCCCAATTCTGGCACTCTCCTTCTGCCTAGACTAAAACTGAATGAAGTGCCAAAGGGGGGCAACCTTTTCTGGGAATAAATACTGGCTTTTCTATATTTTTATCTTTTAATACCTTTGGCATTAAGCATAATGTCAGTTATTTACAAAATTGCAACAAAAACCAGCACTGACTTGCTTAGAAACATATGTAACTTACACATCTAGCAGGGACAGTAGGGCTGCCACCTCACCCTTTTAAAACCAAACACATATGAAATCCACAGCCTGCATGGCTAATTATCAACTCATTTAGATGCTGCAGACTGAACTGATTTCTGTGCAGCCATGTATCATGCATCTAAATTAATTGCTAATTAGCCATGCAGGCTGTGGATTTCATATGTGTTTGGTTTTAAAAGGGTGAGGTGGAAACCCTAAGTGATTTTATGC